>JAPMOR010085249.1:473327-636080 GCA_026543865.1 Argiope aurantia
CTTCAGCGAATTTATGAGAGAACACAGAACTTCTGATCCTTTGATACTGGACTGTACAGGGCGGAACAGTAGCTTAAGAAAAATAATGTTTGGTAATGATGAAAACAATGTTGTGACTACACCACTCCGAAATGCTGTGTACATTAATTTCAGAGCAATTATCAAAAATGCTACATCTTTATACCAAGTGATGAAAACCGTCCGAGGGGTAAAGCTCACCGAAGTAGTAGTCAGCAAAGACAGTGATGGTTTCACGAATGTAACAATACCGGTTTTCATTACCAGTGGATTGGTCAGTTATTTTGATAGAGACCATCCGGATATAAACTGAAATCCTTTGAGTCCATTCAACTCACTAGAACCAGTAACAGATAGCATCTTTTATCCAATAACTTCTATAATTGGAAATCTTTTAGTAGATGAATGCTGTGTTGATTTGAACAGTGTTAAAGTGAAAAAAATAGTTATTAGTTGTAGTTAATCCAAACAGAGAAGCCAATCCAATTTCATATGTCTAGTGACGTAGCCGCCCATTTAGCATTTTTTCGATCTTTGAGCTTAGGTTTGAAACATGCTTTGGAGTTGTTTATACATCTATCAAAGTTTACTAAAGATTATTTTCACGTTATAACTCATGATGAAACAATAGGACAATTTCAAGCTAATAACCCGGCTTTAAATCTTGTTGAGGTTTATCCATCAGCAGCAAGAAATGTATTCGTTGTGGTGACTAAAGTTATATGGTATGGCTGTTTTCTTTTCTGTACAACAAATCAAGAAACTTGCAGACTCACTGATGTTACAGGAAAAACTAAAAAGAAGATTTACGTTTAACTTGCAAATTACAACGAAAAGTTAATCAAGTGGGACGAATCCTTGAAAGAATTTGAGGCAAAAAGAGAAAAAGACATCAAAAATGAAATTAGCAGCAATAAACTTAAAAACATAACTTTTGATTTTACGTCACTGTTTATAGGTATAAACGGAAAATCTATTTTTAAAATATGTGAAGTGTTGAGGGCAGTAAGTGGTAAACAATCATTATATCGAAACGATTTCGATTTTCTTCTAAGATGCTTTAAAGCAAGAAGAGAAGTTCTTCGATACAATGCCGGAAAAGAAATCGATGATAAGATCATTGTTTCCATTGTATATATATTTTTTAATCAACTAGATAACAATGTATCACCAATTTTAAAGGAAATTCAAAAATTTTGCGACAACAAAAAATTTTCCAACGAGGAAAAACTTAAACTGATTATATTTTTCATCAACAACAAACTGGCTGAATCGAAAATGAAATTGAATCTTGAATTGGTGGAAAAAACCATCAGTCTGTGGCCCAAACTTGTTGGTTTGCGATTCGACGGTTCCGAAGTGCATTTAAACATCGTTTTGACTTTGATAAAAAAATGAAATTCGAGGATGTACTCGATTGTTTGCTGATTCGAACACGACGGAAAATGTGGATTCTGAAGCTTTGGAAGTAACGAGTGGGATAGGACTGTGCAAACATGATAGAGCAGCTTCAGAAGATAATCTTCTCCAAGACTGGTGCGTCATCGGACGTTCGCAGGATGCTCTTCGAAAAAATGGAAGGTATCGATCACACCCCAACCTAATAGTGAAAGGCAAAGAAGATGAATTGATATCTCTTTGTATTTCTGAATGGTAAAATGATGCATTATCAAAAATCATATTTATTATGTGCAAAAGAAACACATATCAAAAAATGCTTTGTATATACATATTTACATAAAATATTATATTATTTCTTTCCGATTCTAATATGTGTGATAATATACCAGAGAATAACAACAACACGATTGTCTGTGCCAACGTCATCCACTGATAGATATGAAGAAAATTCGAATATCATTGTCACACGTGAAAAGGATATATATATATATTAACAGACAATCTCATAAGAATATATGAGAAAAGGATGAACAGTGACTTCAAAGCATCTGATGTAATTAAAGATTAGCTGACATTACACTTTTCCTTTCAGATAGATTAAAATCTTATATATGATAGATTAAAATCTTATATATATTAAAATCTTATATATGAATAAGATTTCAAGTCGAAATACTTTCACTGACAGACCTATATTTTGTCGATCCTTACGATTTTGATGCATATTCAGAGATAAAAAATCAATCGTAAAAACTGATCGCTTAGAAAACAAATATTTAGTATTGAAAGGAAAACATCTAAACATGGTAAATACACTTATTTTGTAGATACTTTTAATCACCTTAAGCTATCCTTAAATAGAACAGAATTAAAATTTGAAATCTATAGACAGGGAGTTAGATTTTATAATATATATATTTTTTTTATAAATTAACCCATTCATTTATACAGAAATATATCAAAAATTTTTAAATAATTTCTCTTTTCTTATACAAATGTAACTTTTTACTTGGAAAATGGATTTATCATGTTCCCTTTGCTTATATTTATTGTTCTGTGCTACCTTGAATTGTAAATTTGGTCTAATAGAAAATATATTCGACTAACAAAATGTCAGCAGAATTAGAAGAATTTTTTTTTGGGGGGGGGGGTTACTTCATTATTATTTTAATAAAATAGGCTAAAGGTCCAAACCTAATCGTCCAAATGATTTTTAATGAATACCCAGTATTAACATAAAAAAATAATTACACAAACAATCACATTTAAATGTAAATTAAATGTATATTGTAAACAAGATTTTATTGAGAATGAAAAACGAATTATTAATGACTCTAATTGGTAATTTATTTTAATCCTTATCTAATGCTATTAATTTTAAAACTTTCTTCTTAATTTTCATAATCTCTAAACATTTCCTCAATTCAAATAGTACCATACATCGATAGATAATTTTTAATGTTATAAAATCGATCGTTACAGATCGATGTTTTCAAATGCATATTTAATTTCATTCAATCTCATACTTCACTTTCAGATCTTCATTTCTTGGATAGGAATAATAATGTACTTATAATACGAATAAAAATGTTTTTGTAGATAAATTACTTCGTTACACTAATTAAAATGTTAAAGTAAACTATGCACATTTAGCTTGAAAGTTATTATAATTTGAAATTTCTATATAAATCTTCTTTAAAAAGCTTGCAAACTTAAAATAAACAAGACAAAATTTATTAGATGTTTTGCCTTAAGATAAAAAATGTCTCATGCCACATAGAGAATTTAAAAGAAAAGAGCAAAATGCTGAGAATAAAAAGGATTTCTACTTTTTGTAATTAAGATTCAAACTTTAAAAATTAAAAATCTTATGAAAGTTAAAAATATTTAGAAATTAAACTTTTATTCAATATATAAAGCATTTCTATATGAAAACATTTATAGTACAATAAATTTTAGATAAATGAGAAATAAGACTCAGGGGGGTGGTTTCTTTAAATAAATAAGATTCGAATTAGAAGCATTTTTTTAATTCCAAAAATATTATAAAGTTATAAAGCTTTATTCAATAATCCTCTCCAATAAAAAAAAATAGTAACAGAAATCCTAAAAATTTATTCATTTGAGATGTTTAGTTTAAGAACGAAAACATAAAAATATCCCTTAAATTTCAAAAATATAAAATAAATTAATCAAATAATAAGAAAAATACTAGTTTTAAAATCTGTTAATAATAACTGAATTTATAATTTAATAAGCGATTGCAATAAATTTGAATGTTGCAGATTTGAAAATTTTAAACTCATTACCTTCCTCAAGTTCATTTAGAACAAATATATCATTTGAAGATTAAATAAATGTATGATATTATGGCGGATTGTTAAATTACTTTTGAGCAATGTTAAGTTGCATGCCATATACAGAATGAAATATTATTGATTTTTAGAACCAGATTTATATTACAAAATACATCAATATGCATGTATCATGTTAATATCCTTAATTGATTAAAATGTCAGATTTTAATATGATAATGTTATTAATTTGTTTATAAAGTGCACCATGTGACTTCTACAGAAATGATTGTTGGACAGAGTTCTAATGCAGTTAAATTTTTAATTACCAGATATCCAAAACTTCCAAGTTTTTTCCCCTTCTTTTTCTTTTATTTAAAAATATTCATATTAACAAAAGATTTTATTTCAAAAATTAAAATAAATTTGATACATAAATGAAAAATAAATTCAATAAGCTTTTCACTTCTAAACATTTATAATAAAAGAAGTAATTCCAGTACTTTTGTAGATGTATTTTTTTAAAAAGCTGTTTTAGAATGTGCTATTTTTTAGATATGTTTAGATACAGCAGAAATAAAAGCACCTTATAATCAAAGTAATTTGAAGCAAATGTTGTTTAAAAAGTAATGTAATTCAATTGTTTTAATATTTCTTTTCCCCAAAGTAATATTTTGGAAATCACTTTTTTACATCAAAAATTTGTCTTCGAAATTAATAATATTTCAAAACAAATGAAAATGTAAACATTAACTGAATATCAATATGATAAGAATTCTCAAGTGTGATACTGTAATTCAATTCACTAAATAAAATTCATTTTCAAAATATTTTTTATTTGAGACAACTTCTTTCATCCTCCAATCTTTTTTCTAACCATATTTTTACTATCATTTTGAACTAAAACAAAGAAATTATTACATAATGAGATGCTACAACTTTCAAAAAATGATCTTTGATTGATGCTACATTAAATTTAATTAAAAAAGATAATAATATATAGAAAGAAATGCAATAATACTACTTATTCTCTTTTCATAAGGTCAAAGAGCTATGGTAATAAGATAGTGCCAAGTTAATGACAACAAAATTATTGCTTTAACTTTTAATCATCTTTAAGAACCAATTAATGTAATAGAAAATTCATACTAAATAAACAGAGAATAACAGACAGATACAAAATTTAATATTTCAGAATGTTTAGCAGAGTGGAAAATAAAACATGTATTAGTTAAATAATCTTTACTGTTAGAATCTGCAATTTCTTCTATATATGTATGTTTGGCTAAAATGTATTTCACAAGAAGGCACATGAAGAATTATATTTTCAGAGACAAATCTTATGATGACTTAATTTTTTTTTAATTCTATAGAAAATTTACAAATATTTCATTGATTCTTCTTCAAACTGCAAACTCTCTAAAGCAACTGCTAAAATTATACTTCAAATATTGTTTTGAATTAAATTGAACAATATTCATATTAGAAGCATATTTTTTTGGAAACATTTAAATTGATACTATTACTGCTAATGAAAAAATAAGAGCATCCTCATAGAAATTAAAATGTAAATTTATTATTAATCAGAAAAATTTACAGTAAGCAATACTTTACACATTTCTCAGAGGACAGAGATAAAATAAAGATTAAACCTATCTATATAAAATCTACATAACAAGATATAATAATAAAAATAAACCACACTTGGTCACACACAGCTCTCTAGCGCATAAACTCTATAGGAACATTGGTATTTATTGCCGTTGATGGTAAAACAAACGATTGTAAAATAACAGGATAAGATGATAGATGTTGAATTGATTTATTTTTACCTTTTTCATTGTTTTTAATAATGGGCGACTTAGCTTGCAAACCACAGCAAGTATTCTCATTTTTCCTATCTGAACTGATATCAGGTGTAAATGAAAAAAAAGAAGGTTCTTTTAGAGACTGTGGGCAAGATTGAGTTAAAATATTTTGAATTTTCTCTTTTAATTTATAAGCATCTTCCAAAGGCATTTGTTGCAATTGAGAAGCAACATAAAGTCCAAAAATTGTAAATTCACAAAGATTTGATTCCTGTGCTGATATTTTTTTAAGGCCATCTACAGTATTCAAAAAATCATTAGATGACAAGTACTCTTTCTGTATTTCTGTATGGCATATGTTACTGTTTTTGGATGTTACATCGAATTCAGATGTCCTACAGTTTGGTTGTGAAGACATTTCTAGAACTAGAGAATCTGAAAGATTTTCAGAATGATATAACTCTGAAGTACAATTGTCAGGCTCTTCATGCGTTTCAAAACTGATATTAGATATATCTTCATTCTGTAAAAAAAATTTAAATGATGATGCCACATTATTTTAACTCTAAAAAAATATTAACATGGAAATATGGATGCAGACAGCAAAAAATTACTATCAGCTTTAAAAATATGTGTTCAAATCATAAATAGGAAATCAATGTTATGCATTATAGAAAGTTTGCTAAAGACATTGAAATTCATTATTAAATATATTTTTCATAATTAATTTACATAAAAATAACTTATTTAGTAAGCTTTAATATAAAAATATTAACTTTTTTTATTTTTATTTAATTAAAACTAAAGTTTGTGTTATTCCCATGAAAAATATTCAATTTTAAGTTTAATTAATCTAATTTTGTAAATCAAAAAATCTTAAATTTGAATGTCAGCAGAAAAAATTGCTAATTAATAATGATGTTAATTATAGAATTTTTTTCAAATACCTTTTTTTAAAATGGAAGTAAGAAAACAAAAATTTTATTTTCATTATAAATAAATCCTAGCCAAATATTTTACAAAGGAGTAATTGTTCCCTTCTTTAATTAACATTTTTATAAAAAGAAAATGAAATATTTAGAAATCCTGATGTTTCTATAGATGCTAGGACAATATAAATTTTTAATTTATAGTTGGGTAATAATTGCCATATGATCCAGTATTAAATTCATTGAAGAGAAGTTGAAAATTGAGTAAAGACTCATAATTCTTTTTTTTAAACACTCAATATGTTAGAAAATCTCAGCCCAATAAAAAGAAATATGAAACATTTCAAAATTACTCACAAACTAAAAAATACTTTCTTTAAAAAAAATCATTTTAGTGTAATAGTAATGAAGTAAATATTCGAGTATATGCAAAGAACTTTTTTCAAATAATGATAAGTAATTTTATTAGATTTAAAAATTAAAACGGAAACTTAATATTACAAGTTTAAGATAAAAATATGCATATAAAAAATTTACTTTTTTTTTTTAAACATAAAAGAGATACATATAGTGATACAATAACAAAGCTTGTTTTCGAATATATTGATAAATATTGAAAATTATCAATAAGTTCTGTCATGCAGCTATTAGAAATATAATAAAAGAAATCTATCTGACTAAGCAGTAAATTTTACTTATTACTTATGACTATTATATACATGTGTGTGTTCTTCTCTTAATATAGTGAAAAGTATTTTAATAAAATTAAAAAAAATAGTTAATAGTTAAAGAATTTTCAACAATTTTTAATTTTATTATATTTTCATTCATTATTTATTTATTTTTAACTCCATAAAAATAAAGAAATTTTAGAGAGAATAAAAATCCGTTTTTTATCCCCCTTACTTCTTTATTCCCCTTTCTTCTTATTCAACACTTTCAGAGAATAAAAGAAGAAGAATTTGTAATCGAGCATTTCTTGCATTTTTTAATGCAAAAGGGTAAATTTTAATCCATTATTGGTAAAACCTATCACTTTTCACAGTATTATTAATACAGTTATAATATAGTTCTTTTATTGATTTGTTTATTCTTTTACCACAATAGCATTTTATTTGAAAACAAATTTAATAAGAAAAATTTCTTTACTATTTTCTATCTATTCCTAATTGAAAATTATTAACATTTCTAAAATATTTTAAGCAAATAGTGGCAAGCATAATATTTTAAATGACTCTAATTTCTTGTTTATACTTACTTCACTAAATACATGATTTACATTTGCATCGAAGAAATGACTTGGTAATTCATCATCTTTAGAAGAATTATGAGATTCATCTACGTCCTTTTTGACCACTATTTCTAATTCCAAAACATTGGTGACAGATTCCGGATCAGGAAATAACGATGGTACAGCACATCCTTTCAAGCGCCTTCGTTTACTACACATTGGGGAAAAATCTGTTTCTTTAAAGTGTTTACTACATATTTTGGTTTTGATCTTTTCATCTAACTGAAAATCATATGCTACTCGTGTTTTAACAGCTATTAACCACCTGTTTCTGAAATGGTTTTTTGTAGGAAATTCATGAAATGATAATCCAGGCTCTTTATCAACACTACTGGAATTACAGTTTGGTATACAACAATAACTACGCATCTTGTAATTTAATTAAAAACAAACATCAGTCAATTTCTTTGGGTTAACCATATGTCTGCATTCACATGTTTTTTTTTTTATGTTGATGTTCAAACTCACTTCATTCGTGCTCTCGTACGCACTTATTCAGGTTTGTGCAATGGTGTAAATAATTTCTGCATTTTATATTTTTATTTCCCCAGCTTCAAGTTGCAATATTTTTGATTTATCTGAAGATCTCAACTGAGAAGTAGAATGATCTGTTAAATAATTAATATCTCAAAGAATTTGAAAACTACAGATTCTTTGAAATTCAGTGAGTTCAAGATATTCGTTATAGAAAACTTTAACCGTATCTGTCATATTGTTATTATTTTGGTATTAGTCTGGTCCTGTTTCACGTGTGAGTTCGTATTTGTTACTTGTTCCTTATTTAGAATGAGTGATGCAGAGCAAACTTTAGATCAACCTTCAGTTGAAACTCTCCTTAAAAAACGAAAAGTGAAAAAGCCAGGAATAATCTATTTAAATTATATTCCTCGATATATGACCGTCAAAAAAGTTCAGGAGTACTTCTCAGAATTTGGTGAAGTTCGGCGGTTGTTTCTAAAACCTGGTAAAAAAAAAACTTATTTGGATTTTCTGTATTGCATATGCCATATATTTTACTAAGTTCTTTATTACCGTGATGAAGTACATATAAGATGTTTGAGCTTCTTGCATTGACATATGAGTTCTGTACGACAAATTTTTACATTAAGATCTATTATTTTATGATTTTTATGAAATTATGGCTGCAATTTCTTAAATGCATATGCTTTAAGTGAAATTTAATTATCTTTTAAAACATTTTTCAACTGAATAGTAACTTATGTTTGTATACATGTAATATATATATATGTAATGGGAATTTAAAATCTGATTTAAACTTAATTAATTTCCTAATTTTTATCTTAATTTAGCCCATATTAACTTCATTCTAGAATATTCTCTTATTTCCTCATCCCATTCGACTTTTTCTATTTAATTCATTCAACAAATTATTTGTAAAAATACTTATCTCAGCGGTTCCCACATTCCGAGTGAAGGGATAAAAATTGTCAATTTAAGCAAATTCTTTTCAAAAGATCCTTATGATAGATACCCTTACCTAAATCGACATGTATAAAGAAAATCTCTATCAAAATCTTACAGTATATTATCACAGGGATAAATATTTCATAAGCTTTTAAATCTAGTGTCATTCTGTGTTGATGTTCTTGTTGTTCCTGCTTGTATTTAAATTATGCCACCTGGGTTGAAATAAAAGCAAACTTAATAATTCAAAGTGTTTTCTCACTCTTTGACTTCTGCTGAAAAAATTATGTTTACATATGTATATACACATCTTTATCTCATATGTCAAATTTAAACTGAAATTAACTAAAGTTTCATTAAAATGCAATTTAAAAAAATACAATTCATCATGACTTTCACAATTTAAAATTTATGAATTTCTAGAACATTCTAATTATATAAAATTATCAAAGGATCACTATTTAAAATTATTTTGTTTAAAATTTATGTTAATGTAATAAATCCCTTAATGTAGTTTATGAATAATCTAATAGTTAATGTTAAAATTTGATACTTAATTTGCCAAATATTAATGTTATAATATAATTATGCCATTAATATTACTAATATAAGGAAAATTTATAAGCTTTGTTAAGATTAATGAAATAGTTTTTAAAAACTGTAAATAATTTTTGATAAAGTGTTTATAATTCTATAGATATTCATGTTAGAAATTTTAATTTGATAAACAAATAAATTAATGAAGTTAATCCTTTATTATTATGATTTCACTGTTCTCCTGTATCTCATTATTCTTATTGATGATTAATCTTTTATTTCTGTTACTATTCTAGTTTTTACTTTATTTTTGAAATGTAATTGGTATTTCCTTTATTGTTATTTGTTCCATAATGCTTGTTTTTTTTTTATGCATTTTTTTCACTTATTGTTACTTGTTTTAAATATTCAAATGCAATTTAACATACTGTAATTTTAAACCAAAATGTTTATATTAATTATTATTTATTTGATTGAGGAAAATATAAATCTTAATTTATATTTTAAAAATTATTAAAACAATGCCTGGCAATGGAATCTCAGAATTACAGAGTAGTTTCAAGTTTTAATAATCAGAAAAATGTATAAATTTAAATTTTATGTAAGTGTTATTTAAGAATTTTAATGTTGTTAGAAAATTAATTTTTTTCTGGCAGTTATTAAACAAAAATATTGTTATTATAGTTACAAATAATATGGATTCTTAATTGAATAATATGGATTTTTATTTAAACAATACTGACTTTTTCATGTTCCCGCATATTTTATCACTTACATTTCTTAAAGAGAATTATATAAATAAAATTGTTTAATTGCAACATAAAAATAAGTATTGATATTGAAAATATAGAACTAAAATCTTTAAATAAGTAAACTTGCATATCAATATTTTATTTATTATAAATTAGTTAATTTAATTTAGGTTAATTATAATTATTTAACTGCTATTATATGAAAGAAATAATTCATTATTGCTTAGAAAATAGAATTTAAGAGGATTAAATATGTATAAAAATGTAAACATGCCTTCATTAAAAACTAAATGCCTAATGTTTTTAATGCTTTCATTAAAAACTAAAAATTCTTAAGTATTTTTTATTTTTTCTTCTTCTTTTTCAGAACGGCCAAAGAAGAAAGGGAAGCCAAGCAAATTTTTCTCTGAAGGTTGGGTTGAGTTTACATCAAAAAAAGTTGCAAAGCGAGTGGCAGAGTGTTTAAATAACACCCAAGTGGGTGGCAAGCGACACACACCTTATTTCGATGCCCTATGGAGTATTAGATATTTACCCAAGTATATTTTCATTCAATTTTCATATCAATTTTTTATCTTATTATAATTTAATATTATAGCTATTAAGATTTCAAGTTCTATAAATAGCATTTATCTTTTTGTATAGATTCCAATGGAGTCACCTACATGAACGTGAGGCTTATCAAAAAGCTGAAGCTGGACAGTTAATGAGGGCTGAAATTGCACAAGCAAAACGAGAAATCAACTTCTATTCTCGAGGTGCTGATAAACATAAGCGAAGAAAAATGAACAAGACCAACAATGAAAATATAAGTGAAACAGATAATGGTATTAAGCTTCCTCAAGCAAAAGCTATAGACAATTCTTGTGAAGAAAATAAATCCAAAGATGACAGAGGAATAAATGTAATATCACAATTCTTTTAAAATAAAATCATTGTACATATCAACAATTTGCTCTTTAGTTGGATTTTTAAGATTTGTTTTATGTACTGCAAGACGTAAATCCATAGAATAACCGTAAAACTTGTAATATAAGGATGGGTATTAAATATCCCTATTTTTTAAAAAATATATATAATTATATGCCAGAAAATTATCTTTATTAATATGATAATTAAGTATAGATTTCTTTTTTACATATTTTCCTTTCTTAAAATTTGTCAGTATTTGTTATAACTAAATTTTATAAAATGCAATTTAAAAAAGAAACCCCAGTACTGCTATTAAAATTTTTATATAAACATATAGCAGCGATTATATGCATATATAAACTTTTGTTTTGCTATTTAATGTAAAATTATTTGATCTATGAGGATAATTTGTAAAATTACAGCAAACCGTAAATTCTATAAAGTTAATTTATGTGTTTAAACATTAAGATTACATCTTGAACATTTTGAAATGCAGAAGATACAGATCAGAATGGGCATTGCACATAATAGAAGACCGTACAATAACCCAAACAAGTTATTAATCAATTTGAAAATTAGAAATACCTAATTTCCTCATTTCTTAACATACACAAGTAAGAAAACTATTCAAAGCAGATATTTATAATAATTTTACAATTTAATGATAAATATATAGTACATTTATCCTATAATTATTCTGTTTAGTAAAATTTGCAAAAAAAAAAAAAATTGTCAAATTTATCCTGTTTAATAAATTAGGTATGTATTAGTCTATGCCTGCACCCCCCCCCCCTTCTTTCTTTTTCCAAGTTTTATGTTTCTTAACTTTTTACATTAAGTATTAACTGAATTCATCTTTAACTTTTCAAAACAGACTCCCTACATTCCATTTTGTTGTTTTGTACAGATTTGGAATTTCCATTTGATTACTTCTAGGATGAGTGAAATGCCGCTTTTAAATTGTTGCCAAAATGACTATTATTATCAGGAGTTCTTGAAAATAGAAATCTGATTCTAAAGAGTTATTTAAAAGTTAAGCAAATCTAAATAGACATTGACTGCTACAAAAGTATTTCTCAGAAATTTAACAGTACAAAATATAAACATTATTGTTATTTTCATTTTAAATTACTGATGAGAAAATTTTCAATGAAACACTTATATTGGCTTTACCATCAATTGTTTTAGGAATGATGATTGAAGTTAAAAATTGATTTTTTCATTTCTACAATTTGATTATGTGACTCTTCCTAAAGGATGGTCTTAATTAAATAACAATAAAGGTAAAAGATATTCTATTAGGAAGTTATATTTCCTTTTTATTTGTCTGTTTTGGGAGAAAACAAGCATTCAATGATAAATGCTGGGATAATTACTATGCAATAAGGCAGCCAAAGTACTATATCATGGTTTCTGATCTATTCTTATTTCATTTCATTAAGAGTGAAGCATTTATATCACATATAAAAAATGTATCAATATCTAAAAAAAAAGCAGAATATTGTCATTGCTGTATCCAAATATTGCAAAAAACCACATACAATAAAACATGAAATATTAATACAACAGATGACATCGTTAGTTGAATCATTGCACTTTGTGACATTTAATTTAATAATTAATGTAAATAACCCATATGTGTGTTTCATATTAATAAAATATTTTGCTAGAACTGACATATAACATTTTGATAAAACATGATGATATGCTTAAGTGTATTAACTTGTTTCAATTCTGAGAGCTTCATGATATTCTCTTGATACACTGAATCTTTTCAAGGAAGCTGCATCGATAAAGATTTAGCAATTGTAGTGATCAATAATAGAATAATAATACTGTAGAATAATCTACAATACAGTTGATTGAATGATAGTTTTCTAAATTTTTTTCCAAAGAAGTAAAAAATTGATCAGGCCTCATAATTTCTTGAATAAACCAGGCTGTTACAGATACATTTTTCAATACAGTACGGATGGCTATTAATACTCGCAAGATTTTTACATATGGATACATTATCCCTACAAACCCATTAATAGCTGTAACAGACATAATTGTCCATACAATTATTATTTAGACCTTAAATCAATTATCCTGCAATTTTAGTTTACCTCATTACTGTTAGCTTCTACAGCTATTCATTATGACAATTGTGCAAATTTAAGGAAGAACAGGAACAAAAACTGCTGCCTCACTTCTTAATCTTTAAAAAGAATACCTTAACTAATCCTCATAGTATGTTTGCCATCCCATTATAAAAATTTGTTTGGTTGTTTTGAGGACATACTGTATTAATATGGACCAGAATATCAAACCTCTCGACTAAATTATAAGAGCAAAATGTGAGTATATCAAATTAAACATAAAACATCTACAGATTTTCATGTATCTAACAATTAAAAATTGTTTTATGAATATTTAGTATGATAGATTAAAAAACTGACAAAGTAGGGAATTATTCTAGAGAAAAAAATTTCATTTAAAACTAATTCACCTCCATAACCTTAAGATTAATTCTTGCTTTAAAATGAAGTCATAAAAATTATTAATGAATTCTCTTATTTTTTAAACAAGACTTTCCTCATAAAAAATACTGATGTATATATTAATGTTTAATTAAATATGTGTTTGAAACTTTAAAAAAAACTATGACACAAATTCAAGCAAATAGACAATATGCTTTATTTCAGGTAGGTATTGCTTTCAAAAGCAACAAAAGTGCAATCGCAGTATTTCTGTAATTCACTTAGCATAAAAATTCATATCATTTTAATTAAAAGTTAGTGAGAAACTGATTCCAATAAAATAAGAAAGCAGACACCACAATCTTAGCATCTTTTAATGCTGTTTGATTTAAGGTGCACCCATTTTTTTGCAAACAAGATTAGAATAAAACTGAATCAAGTCTTATTCATGATTAAATAGTACTGATTTTAATATATTTAAATCAATCATCACCAAAACAGATTTTCTGTCTATTATTATCAATTATTACCCAATAAAATATCGCCATATACATAAAAGTCATTGTATAACTTTCATGATACCAGAATGGGTAAAATGAATACAAGCATATTAAAAATACAAAAAAATATAGTTTAAAATCAATTCAATCAGGATTCAATTTACAACAAAATCTATTACTAAATTAACATACATCTCAAAGACTATTATTTTAAATTTGCAAAATGGTTATTAAAAGCTCAAATATTCTAGGCACAAGGCTCTCATGGAAGAAAATATGTCAAAAATACTGCATGAAAACTATCAGTGAAAATTTTGACCACAGATGGCAGTATCTCCATGCTTACTCATGGGTGCACTTCCATATTCAGATGCAGAAAGTCACATGAAATTATTAGCAGTGAGCACATATTCTATTAAACTAAGCAAATAATAATTTAATAAAATCTTTTTAATAATGAAACTAAAATAAATTAATCATTAGTATTACCTTAGAAATTTCAAAAGGTACACATACACATTTTAAAAGATAAGAGAGAGAGAGAGAAATTACATTAAATCATCAGCTGAAAAATCTTAAAATGCATCTTATTGTATGAAACTTTGTGCTATTAATTCATTTTATAGTGTGACTGCTATGACATAATTTCCAAACAGAAACAACACATCACAATGCATTTTAAAATATAAAATAAGAATTTTATTTGTGAATATTTTTACTTACTTATAAAAATATATCGTACTTTTGTTATGAATATAAATACATGAGATGATTTTAAAAATCTCTTTTCAATCCAAGATATGCCTTTTGTTTAAAATATCTTTAGTTTAAATTTAATCAACTATGAATTTTTTATAGGAAAAATATGCTATTTATAGATATTTCAGAAATTAAAAAAAATTCAATAATATCTGATGATTATTATGATAAATTTTTTATTTATAATATCAGAAGCTGTTAATAATATTTAATAACATCAAAAAGTGTAGTTGATATGTTTTCTCTTTTGATTTTTTCCCCCTTCACATTATTAAGTCAGAAATTCACATACTCTTCTTTTTTGAATCATGGTATAGCTTTAGAAATATCCTTGTTATAATAAAACAATTATTCTATGGATATTTCAGAATTATTCTTTAATAAGAGAATAAAGTCAATTTTAGTAATTTATTATGAAAAGAGGCAACTTAAAATCATTTTCAATATATATATATATATTGTCAATAGTGATTTAGTAACAGCACATTTCATTTCATAGCATATACAAATTAAAAAACAAAACACAGTTTGATTATGCATAACTTATATTATTTCTCAGCAATTAAATATTCACTCATTTTAAATAATAATCTAAAAGGGCTTCATTATGTTCTATCTAATATGAACACCTCTGCAGCAATAAATATTAGATTAAGATAACCAATGTATTTTTAACAGCAATGTATAGAATACATATGCTTACATTAACTACAAAATATGCCAAATACTACAACAAAATCACACATATTTATATATATATTTATTTATACAAGAAACGACAGAGAATAACATTTAACTGTGTGCAATAGAAAAATACTACTGAATACATTCTTTTATATTTGGAATAAATATTTGTACAATCTACAATACAATATATAGTTTAATACACATAACATTGAATTAGAGAACACATTTACCACAGAACACTTCAGATGGAAGTATCGATTACATATATATACAAAAGTAAAGACTACATTCTCCTTTAGGAATTTGAATAATACTTTTTATTAGATCAGAAACAATAAGCAAATGATTAAAATAAAGTTGTTGTTGTTTTTAATTTAAATGAAATATAAAATGAAAAGAATATATATATAAAAAAAAGAAAATTACTTATACACATTTGAAAAGAATAAAAAGTTTGCTTTTAATTTACAACAAATATTATCTCAAATCTGCATAAAATTAAAAAAATAAAATTCTGACAACATTAAACAGCTAGCTGTCGGTAAAAAAGTTCTAAGGCAACAATAATAAAAGGTAAAAACTCAATCACATTAAATCTTTTCCTTCCTTCAAACAGAGATTCAAACTCGGATGAAATTGGAAATGTAAAATAGCTTTAATGACAGTGCACATGACAGATTTAAAATTCAAATTAATAGCAAATTCTACATATGGAAAAAAAATTAAGTTATTCATGATCATATTTAATTGAAAAATATAAAAACTAGATACAGTAATCTTTCAAACATTTAAAGAGATATGACTTTATAAAAATTTCCTAAATTAAAAAGCTATCCAATTTCCACAAAATGTATTTTAGTTAAATCTGGGTCTATTCAAATATAATGGCAAGAACTTTCACTTATTACTGATTAAATTAATGCTAACTTTATGCATTTCAATAATTAATTTAGACTTTATAATAATTTATACAGAAATTTACCCGTATTCAAGATATGATTACAATTAAAATAATAAACAATTGCTCATTTTAATTCAATTATAGACATTATTATTTAATCTAGTATATATATATATATATATATATATATATATATATATATTTATTAATAAGTTAACAGCTATATTCAACTGTTACCTAATTAAATGGATTAATTAGTTAATAGTTAAATGCAATAAACATAATAATGATGATTAAAAACAATAAGTTATGGCTACTTACTAAAAAAAATTTAAAAAATTATTTTGGTTTGATTTTATGGTACAAGGGCCAGATTTAGTCATTCTGTGCCAGATATTTTGGAAATTCTTTTAATCTTACTGAATTTGATCCCTAAATAATATTATAAAAATACCAAAGAATCAGATTTTTTAAAATTATACTCCTGTAACCAAAAATACATTATTTCAAAACAAAATATTTTAAGACCCTGCAATTTATGAAACAATAAGTCTCATAAATATGAAAGATAATCTCATTTGATAATCAATATATCAAGATATAAATTTAGTTTTTTCTTTATTGGAGAACATATATCTATTTCATTGTCATTACAGATTAGAATATAACTGACTTAAATATATGGTGAGTATTGCAGCTAGTTTCAAAAAGTAACAGATCTGATTAAATCAAGAGAATTAAATCTCTCAATTTTCCAATTCTAATTGTTCAAATTTTGTTGGAGATTTGCTTGCCATTATATTTTTACAATTTCTTATTTTATAGTAGCTATAATAATTGAAATGAAAAAGTTTACTTATCATTTAGTTTTTAAAATTTACTTTTCCTGTTATAAATAATTTATCTGATAAGAAGTTGTTAAAAAAAGGTCTCTGACTTACAAAAATGGTCTGAATAAAAAGATTACAGCATTTAAATTATGTTTAGTTCCAATTGCACCATCACAGTCAAAACAAATGAAATATAGAGGTAATATTTATGGCATATTAAAAGATAATAACATGTACTCATTAAAAAAAATCAACATTTCTTTTCAAAGTTGAAAACTGGCAAGTTACATAACTGGTGGAGGTTTTTTTTAGGGGAGAAGGATACTCCCCCCTTCACCCATTAATTAATCATCATCATTAATTCCAAATTAATTTTAAGCATAGGTTTTAACCCAATAATAAATTTCTTTCAAATTAATTTTAAAAAAAAACATCAAGGTAAGTACGGATAAAATAAAAAAAAATAAAAAAGGAACCTAAAATTTGTTAACTACTAATTTAAAAAATCTTTTATAGATATATAAAAACACTTTAATTATAGTAAAATATCAAAAAATAAAAATTGCTTTCAAATTTGCATTACCTACAAAATAAATCATTAGAAATAATACTGACAATCTGAATTCCAAAATCCGACTAATGGGTGGTATACTTTAATTAATATATTATAGAATATATTAAAGAATTTGAGAATATATATTGACATGTTTAGATGAATAAAAAAAAAAGAAGCAATAAACTGTGATTGATTAAATTATGAAAGCAAAATATAACTATCCTATAAATAGGATGTTGGACATTAATGGAGTAAGGAACTGACAGCTTGCATTCAGAATTAATTTTCTAGAATTTAAATTGTAAAAATTATGAAAAAGTTTGAAACTAAAATGTACTGAAACAGAAAAACAAGTGCATGAAAATAAATTGTTACACTTTTTAATAGATACAAGCCTAATATTTCCAAAATCTTTATATAGACAATCATGTAAACTTTGAACTTTATTAATTGTCATCTCTATTCTTACATGCCATATTTTAGGAAATAATATCTAAAGTAACCATATGCATATTACATTATTCAGTGATATGATGTAATAATGTTGACTAGTTGATATTAATTTAGAAACCAATTTTTAATTAAAATTTGAAACACTTGTTTTCTATAAATTTTAACAATAATATTATTTTTCATATAACTAGAAATCTATGCACAGCATATAAAGGCCTCCAATACAAATGAATAATAAAAACATGATAAAAAATTAGCCCATAAATCAATTATAACATACTATACAAAATGAAAACAAATTTATATAAGCATTTTTGGCAACTGTAAGCAATAAATAACTTTCATACAGAAACTTGGCAGTTTAATCACTGGCCACGGCATTATGAAAAACATTTAAGAGTTTTGACACCATAAATAATTTCCTTTATTCTGATTCAGAATCACTGTCATTAAAGCCTGTTAAATCAACATCTTGCAAAAGCCCACGACTAAGAGCATACTCCAGAAGAGCTAGATGGCAGAATACATATTGATCAGGCATCTGTATGCTGTGTGCTCTCTGTGAACGAATTTTCTCAACTGTTGTGCGTACATCAATAAGGCCTGTCGCTTCTAAACGACAAATACTGATATCTAACGTAATGAATGTACCTGAAAAGAGATAATACAATATAAATTTCATGACATGTCTCAAGTGTAATTCAAAAACAAAACCACATTGCCCATATATACCAGCATCTTATTTAAACCCGAGTTACATTTCAATTCCATGGCTAAATAGACATTCCATCTTTTTTTCCTTCATTTTTTTCTTTTTAAGGAATTAATATTCCCAATTCTTAAAAAAAAAAAAAAAGAAAGAAACATTTTTTTTCTTTCTTTTTTGCTTTTTTTTAAAGGGAACTATAAATGTTACCAATTCTTGACAATACCCAATTTTTAATCTTGTATATACTACATAACAACTAAATTTAATTCAATAAGTCACCATTTTGATTTTTTTCCTTCATTTTTTTAAAACTAATGTCAGAAGTTTGACAGTAATCTTTATTTATATTACATTTTTTAAACCAACTTTCACTGATTATCTGATAATTTTTTTAAAATTAAAATCAATTTTTTCTCAGAATTTAATTTTTTTACACAGTAATTTTAATTTTGGTATAATTAATATAATTAAAAGAAATTTACTGATATCAATGCTTTAATTTAGCTGGGCACAAACAGGAAAAAGAAAAAAAAAAAATCCACATCTAAATGATATTGCCCCAAAGATGCAAAAATTGTAAAGCACAAATTTGGCAAAAAATATACCATGTCGAAGCAATTCATAGCACAACAGAACAGGCAAATTCTTGCTCACAACTTGTGGAAGAATTTATCAATTAAGGAATATTCTCAAATTTTACATAAAAACTTACCAGAAATTATATATATAAATTAAATAGTATTTTAAATCAAACGCCAACTTTCATTTATAATTCTATAAACAGGATTTGAAACATATATAAGCAGATGAAAAGTTAAATGATTTATTAACCAAGTTGCAAAAACTGACGGTAAGAGTTTTTAAATTTTTTTAATGAGACCATAATAATAGATCCAAAAAGATATAAAACAATGCATCTTACTCATCATCTCCACAGTAATGCAAGTACATAGGTAGCAACATATAACAAAACAAACAAAAGCAAATAGCAACATGCTTTCTTTATTCTGTTAACCCGTTCAGGACCGTGATTATGTGATTCTCCCTTCACAACCCATTGTATTATATATGAGATGAACTGTTCCATCCATTCATCCATCAACCCTTGATCACACTGGCTTGATTTTAATTTGGAACATTTTATTTATAATTTTAAGCAACACAGATGGCAGTTAAAGTCTATTATAATTTCAAATAATGTCTCGCAGAGTATTGACTTTTAATACATGCTTTCAGTTTCATTTTTTTTTTAAAAATTGATCCAGGATATTTAAACATGAAAGCAACTATACTTGCTTGGCTCTTTTGAGAGGATTGGGCATTTAAAAGGCCATTATTTACTGTGATCTAGGCTTTTGTTTATATTTTAATAGAGTGGGAAAAGGATAGAATGCCCATTGGTTTATGTGGGAGATTTGTTGTTTGCAGTTTTGGATTCACTAAATAGTATTTTGTATATTTTGGATCAGTTTCATTTACTCACCATGACGAAAAGAGTGAAATATTTAATAGTCAAATCGTATGGTATTTGACCTTCACATGCATGCATTAGTTTCTGTTCTGCATTTCTAGATTTGATAAATTTATTGATATAAGCAAACAGCTTTCTAAAAGTGCATAATTATTTAAAAGACTCTGGCATTCTTGTTGATTGCTTTGGTTTTTTTCATTAGGAGAAAACGAAAAATGCATTCAACTAACTGTTGCAGGGGGTGAGAATAAAATATTATATAACTTTGTTTTCATGTGTATAGTTAAAAGTTAGGTATTTTGTTCCATTCATTTCTATTAATGTTATAGTCTTTATATTAATACATATTAAGTAATAGTATATTATATATATTTCTTGCAAAAATCGAAGCTTTTACATTAAAATGATGATTTTTATATTATATTTTTAAAATAAAATTAAGGCTTAATTGTGTGGGCCTGGAGAGACACTATAATGTACATCCTTGGTACAGTGAGAGTGCTTCATTCTTCATCTAATTACATAAAATGTTAAAAAAAGTCATTAGAATTTTTTCCATATTACTTTTTTTTAGTTATATCAAATACTGCAAATACTCAAATCACTGCATACCAATTAAGAAATCTAAAATCAATTTTTGAAAAAAATAAAGAAAGAAAGAATATCGCTTCTAAATATTCACTTTTGATTTTTTTTTAAAAAACGCTGTAAAATATGAATAATTTAGTATAAATTTAAAATAGCAAAAGAAATTTGCTACATAGAAGTTAAAAAGATTTAAAAACTCTTGAGCTAGGAAGAAAAAAATTTAATAAGGAGAATAAAGTTTATCATTTAAAGCTTTCAAAAGATAAACATAAAGGATGTGCAAAGAAAAATTACTAAATATACTAACTTAGAAAATTGCATAATGCTTATAAATATGGAAATTGTTAATCCTTCTGAGATAAACTAATCTATGCAAGAAAAGAATAAAAATCTAAGTTCCCTGAAAATGAATTTATGTCATTAGAATTGAAATTACCTGTACGACCAATTCCTGCACTGCAATGTACTACAATAGGTGGACCATTTGGGTGACCATTCCATTTATCACCCATACTAGTCACATGGTCTTTCTGTTTGTCTCTCACTTTCTCCCGAAACCCAAGCATAGCCAGAGCTGAATGAGGAACACCATAATCAGGCCAGCTGGTAAACTGCATGTGGTAAGCTTTACGAAATAAATTAGACTGGAAAAAAATGGAAAATATAAAATTAAAGGATATGCTTTCACAGTAGAATCTCTTAAATTATTATCAATACATATTATCAATCTAAAAAAATTGATACTTCAAATAAAGATGACAGTTAAAAATTAAAACTCGGTATGGAATTACATAAACATGAATGAAAAAAAAAATGCTCCACACAATAGCAAGATTTATAAAGACATAATACTTCATTCATAATTTAAATGAAGTTTTTATAATTTGATGCTATTAGTTTTGATAGCCAAAAATTATGACAACATTTAAAATTTTGCACAGTCTCTTTATAATCCTAAACAAAAGTTTCTTCCCTTTTTTAAAAAATTCTCAGTGTAAACACACATACATGAGATAAATTATAAGGAATATTTGTCTTCTCCATACCATAGTAAATTGAAGTTTTAATTTATTTTGTTAGCAAAAATTCATGACATTTTCTGAATCAAATGTGAAAATAATATTTACTTTTAAAAACTGCTAAAGTAAGCTTTTATTCCATGGCTAGAAAAGGATTCATATCTTAATCCTTTCCACCAACATAAATTTATCTTGTATTTGGAATAAGAGTTTCAAATAACATCCCCAATTGTTCTAGAAAGTTTTAAATCTGCTACTACTTTCTCAGTAAAACTGATTAATATTTCTAAACACTTTCTTCCATGTTTGCTTTTTATAGAGAAGGAACATTTCTCTTATAAAAATGTTCATTATAAATAATATCTAACACAGATAGTATTAACAATGTTAATCTAAAAATTGTCTCTTCATAATTTCACATATATATAAAGAAATAAAAATGACATAGTAAAAAAAAGTTACAGCATTTAATGCAATAAATTTTTATAATTTTATACCTAACTTATGATTTATTAAATTAAAAAAAATACATATTAATAAAATAAATTTATTTTGCATTGAAAGAAAAGAATCTTATTTGAATTTTTAGAATAATTCAGTTTTCACATATATTTGAGAGATTCAGATAGTATAATTAAATGATCAATTATTATGAATTCATATACCAAAAACATTTATCATATGGCTTGCAAAATTATTTAAATCTAGCAAGTAGTCTCTTTCTTTCTTTCTAAAAGCATGGTTTCAGCAAATAAGAATTTTCATTTAACATGAATCTTAAATATATATAGACAAGCAAAGAAGAAAATTTCTGAGTATTAAAGTCAGTTACATAATCGAAATTTGTTTAAATAGTGATAATGAAGGACAAATAATGTGAATATTTTCAAAGATATGCATTTTGAAATATAAAAAGGTAAAGGGAAAAAATCATATTCTTGTTGATATAAGTACTATAAAAAGAGGAAATTTATATATTATTAATCAGAAATATATGTAAAATAAAATCCACAGTAAAAATTCTTTTTCTGACAATCATTTTTTTTTCAGGTTATGTCAAAAAAAGAAAAAAAAGAAAGAAAGAAAGAAACAATCTAAATGCCTCGCTGGAATTGAAATAGATAAGCTGAGTCTATAAGTCAGGGTATAAGTTGGATTGTAAACACATTTGAATGATCAAGAAAATTCCAACAACAATGAATTATCAATTAAAATAACTCATTCTTATTTTGCATAATACAGCATAGCAGAGTAAATTTTAAAACCTCAGTAGCTTACCGTGGTATCAGTAATTATCAAATTAGTAATGGTGTAATCACTGAAATGTTCAACAGCTTCATTATAAACTCTATAAGATCCATAATCTTCACTTGTTTCTTCTTCTCTTGGCCAATACTGGCCACATTTTGCACGGCTTCTCTCAATAGTACGAGTAGTCATAACAATAACACCAACTTGAAACTCCCATACCATACGCCAGAAATCGGGAAAAGTCTTAGGCAAAGGTCCTATTAATTAAAAAAAACTGTTATAAAAATTCATCTGTATTAATAACATAAATCAAAAATTAATTCCATTAAATGCCACACAATTAAAAAATTAAATTTACAAAAAAAAAAAATATCATGAATTCTTTAATTTTCTTGGCTCAAACATTTTTGTAGAAGTAAAAATAACATTCACAATTTTCTTTACATGGCTAAACAATATATATTTTTTTTTAATTAAAGCATATAACTTAAATTAAAAAAGCACCTAAGTTCAAAATATAATATTATAAGACGTAAGTGAGATAAAAATATGCAATAAGAATAATAAAAATTAGCGGTGTAGTAGTAGTGCTTCGCACTCTCAACACACAGGTCCGAGGTTCGATCCTCGGGCTGGGCAAGGTCGATTCAATCTGTCATCCATTCAGTGGGTTGATAAACTGAGGACCAAGCATGCTTGGAAACTAAACACTAGGGGATCTGCATTAGGCTAATCCCCTAACCTTGCCTCAGTCAAGGAAGCAGATATGGGCACTGTAGTCCTTGATTCACATGGGCTCTCGTGCCACTGAGTTCAATATTAAGAATGATTAAAAAAATGTATTGATCACACATAATATAGTTTTTCTTTAGTAAAAATTTTTTACAATTCTCTAATGAAGAAATGCATACTAATTAAAAACTATAGCATATATAATCATAATAGAGCAAAAACACCTTAATGATCTAATTGCAAAAACAGAAAAAAAAAAAAAACCATATTTTACCTTGCGTAGAAATAAATGCATTTTTCTGGCAAAATCCATCAACAAAATTAGCATTCAAGTAATCTGAGCAGGGATCAGAATCAACACATGATATTTTTACACGTGAATGATCATAACACAGCACATCAGAATACCGATTTTTAGATTGATTGGATTTTAACCTATAAGGAAAGAAACATTATTAATTTACATCAAAACGTTTGTCCTAAATGCTAAAATTGTTATTTTATGAATATGCATCACTGGAATCTATTTTTTCCCCTTTAAATTACTCACACCCAAATTAAGTAAGCAATCAATTCTAGATTATTATTTATTTACTTTTTGAATAATAAAGATAGGCAAAAGATTGATCTCCTCTAAAAAAATATGAGCCTTAAATCCTGTATAAAATGTAAATATAAAAAATACTATTAAAATATCAGGTATAATTTTTGCCTTCAGAAAAATAATGCAGCAATTGAAAAAATACACAACAAAAAAATAGCTTTAAATTTAAATAAGAAAATTTTATGAGAAAAATGTGCAAATAGTTTTACAAGACTTTCCTTACATTACAAAATCGTTCTAATATTTTAATTTTCAAAAAAGTTTACTGTTCAGTCAAAAATCAGGGGGAAAGGACTTAAGAATTTTATATGAAAGATATTTATATGCAGACTTTAAAAAAAAATAAATGCCAATTTTTAAAAAAACTCAATCCTTTTTCTTTATTTTTAGCATTATTCAGTTATTTAAATTGAGCTTTAAAAATAAGTTTTCATGGAATGTTTTATAGTGAAAAGTATAACAATTTCTTGCAGTTTACAAAGACTTTGTAATTTAATTTTAAAATTTGCTTAACACAAAAAAGGAACTTACAGCATTTTATATAGAACTATCCTTCCAGAAATACTTTCGAAGAAATATTAAACTGTCAATTCTTTCTGAAGCAATATGTTAGGGGTGGGTGGGATACAAGATATTGCTTTCACTGATATAAAACAGCTTCCAGAATTTGAAACAGTTTTGCATTTGTAAGTTATGCAAAATACACATTTCTAATATGATTTTTTCCTATACATGAGATTATAATTAAATAATCTGAACAACAAATATTGTTATCAAGAATTAAATAATCTCCAAGGCATTATATAACTACTTTTTAAAATTACAAATTTATTTAACTATTACTAATAAAAGAATTTTTTATATTTAATTTAATAAAATAGTTGAACTAAAGCATTCAAAATCTGCAATCACCTTGAAGATTCAAATGTTCCATCAGAGCTCTTCGATTTAATTTCAGCATATTCCTCATGTAGACCTCTCCTTCCTTTCTTCTGCAGATGCTCAATGAACTCCTCAATCGTCATACCACTATTAAGGTCACTATGTAAAGAGTCCTCTGACAATGAAGAAGTCGGAGTACTAGATGACTTTTCCTCAGTTGGCACACTCTCCTGTAAAGGTGAGCATGATGGAATAGGCTTGTTTTGAACAGTGAGGGAAATTTCTTTTATCACCTCTACTTCTTTTTCTCTGTCTTCAGAATTCTGCTTCTCATGTACAGAATTTTGATGTTCACTGGATTCATCTGTTTCACCCTCACTACTAGCAAACTGGAAGTGGTTTACGACAAGGCCATTGTTGCATACCATTAAAGGGGAAAAAGAACCAAGTGCAGCTGTTGGAGAAGTGGGAGCAGAGACCAGGTCAAACAAATCTCCACAACGGTTGGCCATGGACTTCAAGCAATGTAACAGCCAAGCGTGATGATCAATTTGTAAATTTCCACCTAATTCTTGAGGTAAAGAAGGTAATGGCACATGTAGGGACAGTTGGGGAACATTTACCATGTATACCTAAAATGAAAAGCTTCGTATAATTTATGTTATTCCAATACCAGTGTATAAAATTTTGCACTTGCATATCCTGATAAAAACAGAAAATCCCTACAAAGCTGTAGAAAACAATTCCCTCTCTTTTCTTTTTCCTATTTCATCAATCAATTCTTGATGATTACTACTGACAATATTTAAATCAGTGTAGCTAATCTGCAATTCAGCTTAAAAATAAAAAAATTTCTGCTTTTAAATTTGCAATAGGTTAAAGCTAAAGCACAATTTTTAAAGTAATCTGCTACACAATTAGGAAATCAAAAAACAATTTTATATGCAAATAAAATAATCCATTCATTTATATAGTGACTGCATAGTTTAATAGCAACAAAATAAATTATTTTCTGCAATTTAAAATAACAGCTGGTAAGGTCTAACAGTGAGAAACAGTTTTATCTTATTGGTTAAATATTCTGATATATTTTATTTGTGAAAGATTTACGATTTAAAATTTCATAAAGTATAACCAATAAGTTTAAATTAAAATTATATAATGTAGAAAATAACTTACTCTATCCCTTAGCTTTTCTCTCACAAATAACCTTAAAATTTTGAATGGAGCTTTAAACCATAAAGGTGCTGTTACAATCAAAACTTTTTTTAATCTTGCAGGATATCCACCCTAAAAAAGTAGATATAGTATATAAATTAACAGCAAGCACTTTATAGATATAAGTGACTAAATATTTTATTACAAAAGAATGAGAAATCATCTAAGAAAAGACAAATATTTAGATAGGAATAAAAGTCAAACACAAAATTCATTTTAATTTAAATGCTTTTAAATATTCCAAACCCTACAACAACAACAAAAGTACAGTTTAAAGCATACTTTTAAATGTTGGAAACACAACTTCTCAGTCAAAAATTAATAGAGAAAAATAAATAAATAAAATAAAAATCAATTTTATAAAGAAAGGATGTAAAGAACAAATGAAATACTTTTATAACTTATCAGGCAATTATTTTAAAATGCACAGCAAACCTTTCACAATACAATTTGCTATTTTTAAATGTTCCGTTCAGCATTTATCTGTATTGCAAACTTAAAAAAAAAAAAATGCTAAAATCTCTAAAATTCAAGAAAATTTGTCAGATTATGTAGAAAGACGAAATTATTTTTGAAAGTGAAAATGACAAAAACATTGTCATACTAGTCAAATCAATATTTTAAAAAATTATTATTAAAATTTTAAAATTCAATGTCTTGTGTTGAATAATTCATGAAATTTTTCAGATTTTCATAAATATTACGTGAAATTTCCACTTATCTCCAAATTATTTACATCTTTTAGGCTTATACATTAAGAAAAATGAATAGGTTATTATTCAGAATCCAATATTTTTGTCTTAATTTCAAATAAAATATATTTCATATTTCCATCATTTTATAGTAAGAATACCTTCTACAATGTACTGTCTGAACTGACCTCCCCCCATACAAGATTTAAATAAAAATGGAATTTCATTTTTGCACAGCATCTTTATAGCATGGAAATAATTATGCATTATTTTCTAATCCAATAAAGCAGTGTTATATCTTTCAAGGGACTGATGTAAAACAACACATTAAAAAAAAAGATATATAATTAAAATATAAATAAACAACTTCGTTTAATAAAATGCACTGCTATTAATGTACATTTATTTTAAATTAATTAAGTTTTTTCCCCTCTTAAAGATTGTGCTAATATATTATTACATATCACTGAAAATAATAATTAAATTTTAAAATGAAACATTTATCAAAAAGTTTTAAACATTTTTTAATAATACTTCCACAACTAATTCCATATTTCTTATTTTGTATTATTTATGTGCATGCAGGCATGTGTTTAAATAAAAACAAAAATTAACTGTCATGTAACATTCTGATTGTTAGTGGATATTAAGTATATCATGAATAAATTCAGTTTGTTGAATGTTTTTTCACTAGTGTTTTAATAAATAAAATAAGTTCAAAGTTTTTCAAACAAATTCATTGTGTCCTTAAAAAAAGATGGAACAATCTCTTAAACATTTCTTTACATCTTCATTTAAATCAGCACCAGACAATTTAACTGTTAGTAATTCACAAAATGCAAATAATTTTAAAATCATTATATTGATATCACAAAGAGGTTTTCTCCTTTCACAGGAATGAGAAAATAGTGATAGAAGCAAAAATTTTTCAAATTTTAGAAACATCAGAAAACATTGTTTTCAAATGAATAGGAATTATGATGAAACAATATATAAATATAAACAACATAAAAACAAGAAATGTATAAATGATATTTTACTGTAATTTAAACATTAATATGAAAATATGAATTATTAATCAACAAAACATAAAACAAAAAATGCACATAAATAGAAAAGAAAACCGAGTTATAATCAAAGATGTGAATAATTTCAATCTATATTATAAATTCATCATAAAAGTGCATAATATTTGCTAATTAAATAATAACAATAAGCAATTTTTTTTAAAAAAAATGTCATTGAAACTTTACTTACCTTCAACAATGTCAACATTTTTTGACTCAGTTCATAGTCGAAATTGGAATATTTTGAATCATTCATATTATAAATAAAAACAATCCCACATCTCTGAGTCTGAAAGCTAGAAAAATATTAAGTGTAAGAATTTAAAAGAAAACAATAAATAACACTGTTTTTTATATTTACATTCATAAAAAGTGACAAGAAAAAGAAGATTTCAAGTAGAAATAAAATAAATTTAAACCTTCAGAAGAAACATTACAATTACCTTTCTAATGCCACATCTAATTGGTAAACAACACCTTGAAGTGTGACATTATGTGAAGTTAAAAATGGGTTATGTTTGCTAGCACTAAAAAGAGCTAATGCAGCACCTCCTGAATCTCTGGTAGGCTAAAATAGCAATGAAAGGAATTATTATTATGGAAACAAGTTTAATACCATCTTTAAATGTTTTGGCTTTAAATATTGAAACTAGTTTTATAATTTAGCTTACCAAAATAGTGAATTTTCCAGTTTCAAGCTCAGATTTCAATGGATCACAGTTTGGATCAAATCTAATCAGGCCTTCTTTTCTTCGTATTATCTAAGAATACAAAGTTTTGTTTTAGCATGTATTAAAATCTAAATATTAATTGATATCCAAAAATATAAAGTAGTTCAATTTAATGGTACTGGAACTACAAATATATAATTATATCCAGAGTCCTATATACAGGCAATATCAAGCAACAATGCTTTGTAAGTTATAAATCTAAATTCCAAATTTAGGCATACGAGATTAAAAAATTAGAATAAATTAATGGTAGAAGTTGTAGACTTCAGTAGATGTAGTATTCACGACAAAAAAATCAACATATGAAAGAATGAGATGGAGACAGATAATGTGCAGAAAGGGGGCAATATACATATGAAAATAGATACATGGGAAGTAAATAAAGGATTACACTTAAATAAAAAATATCAATTAGATCAATACATTATATTATGAATATTCAGTGTATATCCAGTGAATATAAACTTTAGCAATAGCCTCATTGTAAGCAAGCATTCAAACTTATATGTAAGCACATTAAGAAATATATAACTTTCACATGACAATATATCTGGCAATTTTAAAATGTTAATTTTTGCCTTTCTGAAGAATAAAACTATGTGTATGCATTTTAATTTTAAATTGACTTTACAATTTTAGATATTATTTATTTACCAATGGCCATAAATTGAAAATTTTGATCAAAAATGACAATGTAATTTTTATAGATGACATCACAAATAGAAACTTATGCTTATTTATCTAGAAAAATATCTGCTCTTTTACTGTCGTATAAGAGATTCTATAGTAAGCATGGATGTCGTCTAAATTATTTCCACTAATTTATTACAATTAAATGTATATACTTCATAATTATCCCCTAAAGAGATGGAATTCATTTTTTGTCTTTGATAAGCTGAAACAATAGGTAATGTCAAAAATATTTTTTAAATATAAAATCATATTCAAACTTAAGAAAGAGAACAAAAGTGCATCAGTCAGGCATTTAAGTAACAGTAAAAGAAACTTCAACAAAATTAAAAAGCCTACATGAGGATAAATAATTAAACTCATAAGCTTAAAAGACTACAATTCATGTATATCAACTATATAGAAAAAATTATGCAGAGCTTCTTAGAAATGCAGCAATGGATCTTAAGGTACTGCAAAGATTTTTCTTACATATAGACAATTTGTGTATTCATTTTTAAATTTTAACAAAATTGATATCATCAAATTAAAGTAAAATTACAAGAAACATTAATATATTTTTGTATGAAAAAAGATTAAAAATTAAAATAAAAAATTACTAACATGCTATATAGTTATATAAAAAATTAAATAATTATTAAAATTGCAGAAAATGGGTAGTTAATTAGGGGAAAAGTATGAAAATTAAAAGAAAATTATTTTAATTTTGTCTATTTTTAGTGTTGAAAAACATAAATTATGTTTTTATTTTAAGAAAATACTTAGGGCAATGTTTTTTTTAAATCATAAAATAAACTTTCAAAATTAAAGAACATATTTTACATTAAATAAAATATGCAATATATATATATATATACACACACAAAAAACATTTTTATTAAAAAATTTGTTAACCTAAATTTATGTAGATAATTTATAATTTGATCTTTTTTACAATTTTCTTCAAAACTGGAATAAAAAAATTAGGTACTTATACACTAATTGCATGCCAGTGATTAATTACCAAAGATTGTATGCTAACAGACTCTTTTGTAACATGTTCATTAATAGCCTGCAGTTAAAACAAGCACCAAATATTTTCTCTGAACAAATACCTCATGTGCTTCATAAAGTTGCAGAGCTCTATGAGTATCAAATTTTCGAGCCATCATAAATTTCACAGCCGTACTCCATGATAATGGTCCTACATTTTGACTACGGCGCAATTCATTTACAACAGTTATAAATTGCTGAACAGACTAAAACAAAAAGAAAATGTGTGTTAGTTCTTTTACCCTGTAATTTGAACAAAGCTATAGTTTAAAATAGAATATTTATTAAAAAGTTGTTAAAAAGTATTTCATATGTTAACATAACTTGAAATTTAGATCAAAATATTTTTTTAAAAATATTTTATTTGATATATTTTTTCCCATCATTTGATATTTCTCAAGCTCTATTGAGATAAATAATTTAAAAATTCTTTAATAAGGAATGGATTAATTTCTAGATCTATACTAACAAATTAATGATTCACATAATTTTTACATAATTTTATGGGCTATACATAATTTTATTTCAAACAGAAAATTTTAAATAAAAGTTTCAGAAATTTTAAAGAAATATAATTTTACTAAGGGACTAAGAAGAGAATCTTTATCTGCTAAGTTCATAAAACATTTTTTTATTTTAAACCCATAATGTAGCAATTATAGCACAGCCAAATTTTATTACAAGTCAATATCTGTTTTTAGAATAAATAGATAGAGTGTAATTTTAAATTAAAAGAATTTCTAAAGAAAACCTTTAATAAATAAATTATCATAAAAAAGAAAGTATTCATTGTTTTAGGTAAATGATCATCTTCTAATATACTGGCCATATTGTTTTACTAATTCACAAAATGCTGACAGGTATTTTTTATATATAATTCTTATTAATGACCTATAAAGATAAAATCCTAAATGAAATCGACCTGCAAATATTAGAGGCATTAAATATAAGAGTAATCACTAAAATAAAATTAACTAATCCAAGAAATGCATTTGAATTTTTGCATTTCACTGCATGTTGTCACAAATAATAAATAGATGTGGGAATAACTATGAATACTGAATACCTTATATTATGCTTTTTTTTGCAATCCTAAGAAATTGTGCTTTTAAATGAAATAAATAAAATTCTAGAACTTTTCGTCCAAATGGTAATTCATTGTATACATTGTTACATCACTGCTTATTGGCAGAGATGGCCTTTCATCGATCAAACAGATTGTAAAAGGATCCAACACTTCAATTTGAAATAACCTTACTAATTGAGAATAATCGGATATCTATAGTTGCAAAAACATCATGACAAACGCCCTAATAACAACAAAAACAATAAAGTAAGCAAATACTGAAATTGGAATAACATACCAATTCTTCATCGGTCGTTAATGGGGTAGCCATTGCTGGTGCAACAATAATCATAATTCACAGAGGCGACATGACATTAGTTAGATTTGGGGTCTTTCGTCACACGGAAAAAAAGAAAATATTTAATACAAATGAGAAAATAATTTATTGTAAATCATAACAAATAAGCCATAGTTCATCACCAGCGCTACCCTACTGTTGCCATACCATATTCATACAACTTCATGTTATCAAAAACGATAATCATAGGTAAGTTGCACATTTATTTAAAATTGAAAGCACAGATTAAAAATCCGTAATAAAATAAAATTAACTATAATGAAAAAGTTTGCATCTCTTGATGCATAAATAGACCTCTTTAATATTCAAATATCGGAATATTTTGAGATGAGTGAAAGGCTGTCTAAAGTACAGTGTGACTAAAGAAGCAGCTTAATAAACTGCTTTCCACTCCTCCAAAATATACTTTTAAATAAAAGGATTTTTTTTACTATCTAAGGCAAAAGAAATAAATACTCATTGATATTTAGGATAAAAATTCTGGTTTGTATTTAAGGGATCCCATGTACAGCCATGATTCTCCTGAAAGGAAAAGAATAAGTGATTCCTAATAAACATACATTACATTCTTTCAGTGGAATATGAAGATAAATGACTTTTGTAAGTATTTATTTTCTCTCAATATTTCAATATTTTGGCTCCAAAGCAAATATTATATGATAATTATTGATTTTGAAGAATTTTGATTTTGTTTACATACGCACACTAATGCTTTGGTTCAGTACGTCTTCTACAAAACTGCTTGAAGAATAAATCAATATATAATGTTTTATGAAGTTAGAAGCGTATCAATACTTTCCAAAAGGACCATTGAAGGATAGTTGATACTCTTTATTTATAATTGGCTTCCTTCTACATTTCATTATATAATGTATTAATATTCCAAACGTTTCTCGCATACTCTCTATTGTCTGTCTCGGTCAACTTAAAAGTATAGGTCTTGGGCAGAGCCATGAGTGTTTTCAGATTTTTATTTTCAGAATATGACACATAAGAATTGGAGTATAGTAAAAAAACAGGCACCTGAGTATTAATTGCATGGCAATGGCTAAGAATAATTGCGATATATTATTGATATTTTGCGTAAATTTAGCGTTTTTACTCCATCTATCGTGCGGCGATTTTTTCGGCAATTAATCCTAGACACGAGGTTAATACAAATTACTTGAAAATAGAATTTCTATTTTGGATTTTTTTTTTGACCGATTGAATCCAAAATTTGACATAAAAATAAAACTGTAGTCGTAAGAACACATAAAGTTTCACTTATTTAAGTCGTTGCATGTACACGCATATTTTACGTTTACATGAATGCAAAAATATCGATTGACTGATTCTCTACCCTTTGACAAATTTGGTTCAGAACTTAATCAGAATCTGCATTTTAGATGCTTAGCTTCAATATCAAATTTTATTTATCAAGTTTTTTACATTTACTTTAAATTTCTGTTTCTTTAAAAATTGATGAAAAAGTTTTATTTTTACTGAATTTGTATTCCTTCTTGTAAAAGAAATCAATGACCGCTTCTTGCCTGGAATATGTATTCATAATTTTTACGCAAAAATTTTAGCTCGATGCTGTACCGGCTCATCAACTCAAAATCCAATGCTGCAAAACGTGTTTCTCTAGGGCTGCAATGCAATATCTGTTCAAACCAACGGAAGTGTTCTGTCTTTGATTTTCTCCGATTATTACACAATCTGACACTTTTGTGTTTAACCTTATGAAGCGAAGAGAATTAAATATGTATTTTGGAGTTTTTTCCATAATCCTACTGGGTCTAAACTTTATAGTTTTGATATCGATTACAAATCAAAAGTAATTTATAATGTTTATTGTGCTTTAGGATTACCGTATTCATATACATACTGGTAGTTTTTTCATATCCATGTATAATTGTAAAATTACAATCATACGCTAAAATTCCTCATTTAATGTATTGTCTTCGCATTCACATATGAACGAACAGTTATATAGGTGAACAATCAATCCTTCGACTGAAAAAATTTGATACAGATCAAGAATTCTAGTAATAAAATCACATACCGAATTTCATCTATTTAGTTTCTTGTATTTTTGTGCTATCGTGTTCATATACATGTGAATCCATATATATAAGCAAACTTTCTTTTCAAAAAATGTTGATCAGAATTTACTGGAAATTAAAATTTTGGTTTAAAAACCATAAACTAAATTTCATCAGTTTATTTTGTAACACATATATGCTCTTTCACATATAGGTTATTATTTTTTAATAGAGAATAAAGTTAATAAAACGAGCAAATTTAAAAAATTTGAGATGTCGAATTTTGTAAGAATTGCTGCCCTCTCCTTGCAACGAGAAGGTAAAAATTGCTGTTACTTTTATCAAGCATTGTAAGACATAAGATGGTTTGATCAAATTTCTTTTTCTCTTTGGAAGAGATGGATAGCGTTTAATATTTTTTTCAATCTGCTTAAATTTGATATGAATACGACGTACGCCAGCAAGTAAAAGTAAACATATTTAAGCATTGAATATAATACTATCGTTACCAAGCATAAGTTTTCTTTCAATGTTTGTGTTCACAATGCCAATCTTCACTTTTTTTTTCTTTTTTTTTGCAGTGAACAACCTAAAAAAAGTGTAGGTTGTAACTTAAAGTAATTTATTTAAAAACACTAATCGCTATTTTGCTAATTGATAAAGGTTTTCAATGAATAAAAACCTCCTCAGATGACACATTAAGCACTCTTTCACATTCATACTTTTAATAAAATATCATTGTCATGGCTTATTTATATTATAGCGATATATTTTCCTTTGTTTATTAATAAAGAATATTTTTAAACTTTCAGGATTGATTGCGATGTCAGAAACGAAATTAATGCAAAGAACGTAATTAGTGATTTGAATTTGGGAATTTTCTAAATAACTGAATATATCCAGATATCAAAGAACTTCAGTTTTATTTTTAGGAGGTTTTATTTCAATTTTGGGATATAATAATAATAAAAAGTATCGTTAAAAAATGCAGAAAATTTATTCCACAGTTTTGCGCCCCCTGCTAATTAACCCAGGACATTTGCTAGTACCTGCTCCATTCTAATTATGCCAATGGCTACTAATCAAGAAACAGCCTGGATAACACAGAATAATAATTGATTACAGTAAATAAATGCTCAGATTGTAAATGACACATTTCTACATCCAGGCAGAGACGACTTATTAGATTAGCTTACTGGTTAAAATCTTTTCTATATACTCGATGCATTCCATAGTTGTAATCAAATTTCAATAGATGAAAAATCTTTGTATACAACAGTTTTCACAATGCCGAATCGGGTTATTGAACTGACACGCTTATTTTCTAATTTAACTAATGGTCCATCATGTATAATCCATGCAGTGATATATGACATTACTATCAGGCAAATTGTTATGGAATGGTATATCCTGCTTTGTTGATGATATTTTCTTAGAGTATACAAATTTAAGGGATATAAGGATTAAACTACGTTTAGTGCTTGAAAAATTATGCAATATAATTAAATTGAAATTATCCAAATGCGTATTTTGCTGTAACAGTAATTGAATACTTAGGATTTATCGTTAATCAGGAAGGCATCAGTCCTGAGCCTAGAAAACTTATTAACATTTCAGAAATTCCGATTCCAACTTTCAAAGGCAAACTCCATCGATATCTGAAATTGATTAGATTCTTTCGCCGCTTTATTGAGAGATATGCCAAGGTTGCTGCTCCACTTACTTGATTATCGAAAAATAACCAACCATTCATTTGAGAGATAAAACATCAAGAAATATTTTATTTATATTAACATTAAAAACAATTTCGAAATTATTTAACCCTCGTTATGAAACTGAACTTCATACTAACACCGGTTCCGTGGATTTAGCAGGAATGTTATTCGAAAGAGATAAAAATGGTGCTCTTTTTTTTTTTTTTTACTGCGTTAATAGCGGTGCTACTCCTGATAAAGTAAAATTATCATTCCAGCAGATTACAGCTCTTGGCTCTATATGTGTTCAAAAAAGATAAAGTAGCTTTGATATATGTACCAGATAAACTACAAAGAATTCTAAATATACTGAAAAACTCCAAATTAAGAATAAAAAAATAAAAATTTAGAAAGTAAATACGAACTGAACAAGCAGCATATTCTACCGAAAGCAAAATATCAATGGTATTAGCCAAAAATAATTCTTTATGCCAAAATCAATAAGAAAATGCCTTGTTGTATGTTTCCATGACTTTTCTGGTCATTTCGTAGTAGAGAATGCGAATGAATTGATAAAACAACAATTCTGGTGTCCACGAACAGCGGAATACGTCAAACTTATACAAAAACGTATGATATGTGGGTTTTCGATTGCAAATGTTTTTTGGGGCCTTATATTTCCAGTTCAAACCGTAAAATACAACTTCTAATATTTGTGGACAATTTGAAAGAATTTAAACGTTTACGTCCTTCTATCAGTTGTTCTACCAAATTTGTCTTACAATACTTGGAGGAGTAATGTTACTGATTTTGGAAGTTTTCAGTAAAATTGGAATAGGGGGGAAATAAGGTGAAAGGCGCCTATGTATTTGTTGCATTATAGGAAAACCTTGGTTTTGTATAAAATTGACTCTCTCAGTTTGTCCTAACAATTTCGCGACAAGTAATCAAAATAGTCGATAATAATCTATAAAAATTTTAATTCGTATTGTTGTTTTTTCAGTCCATTGACTAGATAGATATCTGATACACTTTATTGATATGTTGATTATTCTTCCAAATGTAGTGCAAACTATAGGCTGAATGGACGACAACAGAATTATATATCCCACATTCTGAGAACCGAATAACTGAAAATTCTCTTATTTCGACTGTTCACCATGTGCTAAGTTAAGTTAAGGTTTAAATTATCAGTGTCTTTGATACTCAGCCCTCTAACCTTCTTTCCAAAATAATGATATTTTGCCGATGATTTCTTGCCGACGAAGGTGACAAGCGATTAACGACAAGCCCCCATATTGTTGCCGTCTCTGGTTTGATGAGTCTACCCGTTCATTAAATTTAAACAACAGGATTATGTACTTCGTTGACATTTTTACTCATAATAGTGGTTGTCTATTTGATAGGACAGCCGGATAAAGGACTATGATTCCTGTAAAATTTTTCATAAACAAACATCTTGCACTGATAAGAATTAAAAATTTTTTTACAGTATTCTCGTTTGGATTTTATAACGTTTTTCAAGATCTTATAATGTTAAAAATTTGGATTTCGAATAACATTTATTTTCTATATTTTTATAGATTTCGTTAAAAAAAACAAAAACATATTCGCCCCGATGATAAGCTTCAGAAGTGTTCTTTCGTAAGTTGGAGATCATATTCTCTGGAGATTCACAGAATCTTGATAATATGAAGCGAATGACAATATTAATCGCCTTCACATTAAGCAGCGCCCAATGTATTATCAATTGCCAAATAAATATTTACTCAACTAAAGAACACTTAAATTCATATAATCCTGATGTAATGGTATGAAGTTCTTACTCAAGTGTACGCCTTGACTAACTTTGCTTGGAATACCAAATGTGTGTCCACTCGAGAACACTTCCAGACAAAAGTCTATACTTACGTAGGTCGTTAAAGAAACAGGTTACTGTAGGAGAATTCATTTCGCATAAGTAGAAATTCATTCAAATTTCTTACATTGGCACGTTTGTTGACAAATTGATGATATTTGATATTATTACCTTTAATTTTTGAAAACGCATTCAAAAAATAATTCATCAAGCTGAAAATCATTTAATACTCGGAATTTTCCAAATATCTGACATTCCTGTCGTATGTATACAAATAACGATGCAAATCAAAAAGAAAAACTGAACAATTATTTCTATGTCTTACGATTGCACAAGAAGATAAAAAAATAATTGAGAAATCTAAAGTAGAATCATGTATGACAAAAAATTAATCATCTTTATTTCATTTATTTTAGATTTATGTAAGTAATTGATAGCAAATTTTGCGGGACAAACGTGAGGTAATCTGTCTAACTTAAGATAAAAACAATAGTATAATTAATCACACTTATTTTATAGTTTTTTTTATAAAAGGTTGTTTATAAAAAAAATCAATAAATCTAAATATAAAGTAATCTAATATAAATAATTGTTAAATATGCTTGAAACTTTTAGGTTTTACATTTATTTATTTATTTTTTCTGAGCTATATACTATTTTACGAAATATAAAATACTACGAAATATATAATACTATACGAATATACATACTATCAATTTTTAGATTTTTTTAAAAGTCTTTGATTTGTAACTTATTTTCAATATGCACAAGCTTGTGGCAACATAATTAATTTAGCAAAGTTTATATGTAAAAGTATTCTGAATTTGAAAATAATTCAAGTGTTCATTAAGCCGCGTACCAGTGGTCCTGGACCTTAAAGGAAAATGGATATAAATAATCCCAACATTGCTTCATATTATTCTACGAAAAACGATGTAAAAGTTTGTTTTAAGTAGCATTCAAGATGACTATTTATTCATTTTCTTTGACTTGAAAAAAAAATCTTTTTCAAATTCAAACAAGTTCAATTCAATTTCAAATTCAAATTCAATTTCAAAGAAAACTTTTTCTCACGAACTGTCATTTCAAATAATAGGGTGATAAATGAGCTTTTCTTTTCAATGTATATCAGTATTAATGAGCAGCGTAGCAATAAAGGATCTAAAATTTCCTGCTTTCATTTTATCATTTCGGAGTTGAAAATTCTTCACTCCCAATGTGCTTCACATTTCTGTTCAAAGCCCATCATTGTCGTTTGTGAATACTCATCCTTTACCGTTTTATTATCACTATCAGTGCAGCTGAGAAGAAGAAATCTCGTTAAATATTTTAATTCTTATAGCTCACATTAACGTGCGTAAATGTTTAGATTCTGGAATTATATTTAATAAAGAAAGCTATTAAAATAACAAGCAGGCGAGAAAACAAGCCTGAACAAATGGCTTTTTTTCTTATGAAGGAGGAACTATCAAAGATTTTGCTGCAAAACTCTGCAACATTATCCGCAATGTGCTTGGATTTTACGTGCATGCATTTTTACGTGCTTGGGATTTTAAAGTCTTTCCTTTCTTAAATTGAAAAGGCATTTTAAAGGATGTCAGAATTTAAGCGACAAGGAAAAAAAATTATTGAACAATGAAATCCAGTTAATATTAACCAAAGAAAAAGTTAATAAAATATAAAAGAAATAAGCTAAGCGAATATAAAGATACGTGCAACTACAGCTAAAGCATGAAGATGAATGAAGAACAGCTCTTTTATCGCTTCAAATTGATGCCAAGAAAAAAAAAACACTTACCAGACTTCGTCCGATTCCTCCTATTCGAAATGGATCTTCCCTACGAAAACTGTTTCTATAATGCTCTTTGTAAACATAGGCATTTGTCTGGAAGTGTTCTCCTGGTGGACACACAGAAAATTAGCGTAAATCATTTTGAAAGCAAAATAAACTTCCGTTGGAGTGCGGAAAGTGGTAATACTGGTGTTGCGTGAAACGGAAGCAGGACTGAGGGAGTAGGAACTGACACCTGAACTCGAAGAAAAAGAACTCTGAGATGTAGAATGAACTGAAAAACGAAATTGTTTAGATTGGATCTTGTAATGTTGTTAATAAAATGTTATGGTTTATGCAGCCTTGTAAATAGCTTTGTAAATAAGTTTTTTTCATCTTAAGAGCAGTTAATAAATATTAGATAATCGTTCAAAAGGTAAGAAGTTTATTTTCACAAATAAAGAATCTGATTGTCATAGCAAATGTGAGAACTGGCGATGAAAATGGAACGAAAAGTTAATTTCTTAGCAATTGTTTCTTTTCAGATTATTTTTTTTTTCAAGTTTTTAAAGAATTTAGTGAAATAAGTCGATGCTTTTAAGCGAAAATATTAACGATTTTTGTACAGCTTTCATAAAAACAAGCTGTCAGGCTCAGCAGTTTAGATCGAACATTTTACTAAAGCTTTTATAATGCATGAGGAATAAATTCTGAAAGTCTGTATATATTTATGTGTTAAACTGGTATAAGCAAGTACCGGATTAAAGTAAAAGCAAAAATGTCTCATCTAAAAATAAAATCAGTCGCATGCCACTCGTGATATTTTGATATCATCAATGATTTAAATTCCATTACATAGTTAGGACTTGTGAGATTCAGATTTCAAATTTAGTTTCAAAATAACATTTAATTTTCAAATTAACATCTAAATTTTCCAAAAAAAAAAAAAAGACAAAAAAAATGAATTACTTGAAGTCATCACTAATCGCCTTTGCAAGAGCTAACATGGGACAATCAAATGAAACATTTGATCAGGACCCAGCCTCACGAAAGGAGGAAACCTGCTCTCTAAATGTTGTTCAGGAATCTACTGAATATGCTGATTCAATAAAATATTCGATTCACGATGTGCTGTCCAACCAAACAGATAACAGACTTTTGCATAATGCTACTAATAACCTTAAAACAAGGGAGCACTCAAGGCAACGGAGTCGAAGTAACTCAAGCAAACCATCAGGATCAAGACGAAGATCTTCTGGTAGACGCAAATCCAGAACAAACTCGCAAACCCGTCGGAGAGCCTCTGGGAGAAGACAACAAAGATCGAGAAGCAATTCCAGAAAACGATCGAATTCCAGAAGAAGTAGAAGACGTTCAAGAAAACAAGGCAGTCAATCAAGAAAGAAAAGCAGTCAATCGATAAAAGGTTCTGGCAGAAGTCGTCGTGGGGGTAAGACAACCCCTATGCCCGATCCTTCTCAAGATCCCATTCCGTCTACAGCAAGCAAGCAATCTAAAAAGGGAAACAGTCAACCAATAAAAAGTTCTGGCAGAGGGCATAGCGGCGCTCAGACAACTTCTAAATCTGATTTCTCATCTGACACACATCCGTCTCCAGCAAACGCATTATCTGAAGACAAAGAAGAATAGAATCAGCAGAATTTGAAGAACAGGCTATTTTTTGGATGCAAGATTTAGAATTAGCTACTTAAGTCAAGAAAAAAGACAATATTAAATCATATCAGGCGATTTGGTATTCAGATACCTTAGTTCAGCCAGAACGCTCTATGTAATAAAGCTAAAAAAGTCATATTTTTTGTTATTAAACTTTAAAGTGGATTCAATTAAAAGTATTATCAATGAAAAGTATATATTAAAGTGGATATAAACATATTATTGGCTGGGATAGCCTGGTTGGTTTCGCGTCTCTTAGGTTGCGAGTTCGAACCCCGCCGACCTAAGATTCCCCGCGTGCTTTTGGTGGCTGACGCGCGTATAAATCTGTCGTGGTCACAAAGTCCTCCATGTCGAGAGTAATACCACTTGGGGTACTGGATCAGGGGTGATCGTTCTCTGATTCAGGTCTAAATTGCGATTTGTGAATGAGTGAATGAAGTGCGCCCGTAAAAAGGGTTATGACGTGTGTGTAGCTGAGTCGTTCTCTTAGTCCGAGATGGCGCTACCGTCAAAACAAGAGACGCTTCCCCACTTTTTGTCTTTTTTAAACACATTATAATAAAAAAAAATTATTGTCTACTTGTGTCTTGTGATTGTGAAATTATAGTCAATTTTAAACTAACTTCCCGATGAGCTAACGACATAGTGTGGTGCCATCCGTCCATAATGAAAGTTGTTAATCAATTGAATTATTTGTACAAAACAGATAAACAAACAAGAGAATGGGCTAGCTGTCCATTAATTGTACTGCCATCCATTTCTGAACTAAGCTCAAAATTTCAAGTCTCTGGCATATCGAGTAGTTTAAAATTGATTGCAAAATTCGCACCGAGCAGACAGAACGGAAAGCAAGTTATAAAAATCGTGCTTTTCCTGACTCGAATCTAGAAGCTCTGCAATAAGTTTCAAGTGATAGCTCATGACCATTTTATTATAAACTATCCGCCTTTGGCGATTTGGTAAATCACAGTATTAGTAGTGTTTAGTTTAAATTAAATCAGTGATGCAAAATATGATGCTCATGATTTCCCAACAAAGTATTTTTACGAATCAAATTGAGATAGAAATAAAAACCGTACTATTTTAAAATTCTTATTTTTTAAAAGAAATCAAGAATATCCTTTTTGAAAATATTTTTACTTTTAAAACTGAATATGGTAAAGATTAACGATATAAAAAATTTCGAAATAAAAATTTTCGTACTTTTTAAAGATTTTTGGATATTTTTCAAAATTTCTTATGAAATAATTTACGTATTTAAAGGGAAAATTATAATTTTCTCTCGCATTTAATAAATTAAAAAAAGTGACATATTTAATAACAAGGTTTATAGTTTTTATTACTATTTATGATATGCTGATCATAATAATTAATAAGAAAATAATATAAATTCGTTTTTGCAAAAATCCAAATATTCATTTTCAAGGTGACTGTTCTTAACTCAGTGGAATAAAAGAACATATATGAAAACAAGAATGGAGATAAATCGCAAAAATTTTGTTGTTAAATGCAATAAATCAATACAGAAGCAAATACTTTTTTGTTGAATTCTAAAAATGTTAACAGGAGTGTAATATCAAAAATTTGCCTCAAAACTTTATATCCTCTGCATAAACGTAACGATGACCTTCGACCCTGAGCCCTCGTGGCCCAATTGGATAAGGCATCGGTCTCCTAAACCGGGGATTGCGGGTTCGAGTCCCGCCGAGGGTACGCCGTTTGTTTTGTTTCATAAGTTGAGATTGGTTAATAATGGAACAAAGCAAACTTTTTTGCATAATTGTCTGATAATTTATTGTGTATCATGAATTTCTAAAACCTAGCAATTTTTATTAATAGATTTGCAATAACATTTTAACTTGATATAGCTTTGTCTTTCGCTGTTTTGTGTGTGTCCATCACAGGATCATAATGTAATATAAATAGAATCTTTCTTTTTCAACTTTTAGCGATGAAACAAATAAAAAATTTGAAAAATGAAATATTTGAGAAAACAATGAAAACTACCTGAATTTCATTGCAACAAAAAACTGCTGTTGAAAGTTATGCAATCTATTAAAAATTATCAAAATTCAGGAAAACATGTGCGACATAAAAAAGCAGTATAATTATAAAGACAATTTTTCAAATTTTGATATGTTCCAAACATGTTTTTGCTCACTGATATTTTAGGAAGTTATTGCGGGAAAAATCCAAAATCTCTCTTAATTTTGAATTTAATTGAATTTATTAAAATTCTAATTAATTTTTTTTATCTCTCCGATGCGCATATTTTCACCATCCTAAGTTCAAATGTACCAAAATAGATAACGCTATGTTAACCGGCTGGGCCTGTAAAGCTCTAATAAACACATGACGAACCTTAATTTTTATTAATAACACAAATAGTATTACATCCATATTTCAATCTTTTTGCTAATATTCCATTTTTTCCAATAAATTAGCATATTATCTATGGGAAAAGTGTTAAGAATTTTATCGTGATAATTTTATAGAAGCGATTCAATTTTCAACTTGGCTTCCTTATTATCCGCAGTCAGCAAATAACCAAAAAAATATTGAAATTTTGAAAAAAAAAAAAAGCGAATTGATGCGCAATGTGTCTCAAGCTCCGATAAACAGAGCTTGAATGACTCAACTTGATGAGCTACAGAAGAATTAATTTTAATATCAATCGCAATTTCATCAATTTTAGTTCAGTAAAAGATCCTTTCAAAAAAAAATTCAAAATTTGGATATCTAGAAAGGAATATTAGCTCATTAATTTCCAAAATAGACTTTGTTTAATATTATTGATGCAGTCGAAAAATAGTTTCCAGTGAAGCTCAGATGAAGCATAATCTTATAATTAATCAAAACCAAAAATTAAGCCATTTTTTCACAAAATTAAAACAAATTAACGTAAAACACGTTTTATACGATATAAATATGATACACAATTTTTAAGGATTCTATGTACTTTTATTTTTAGAACATAATAACTTTCTATTAGTAAGCGTTTTTACGAATCAGGATGAATGAAGATGTTTGAGGATGAAGAATCAGGCAGGATGTTTGATTGTTTTAAACTATAGTCTATGTATTTTCTGTAGGCGGTTCAAGGTCACATTTTCTACCTAGTTACTGGTGGTTGCTTGCCCCGACACTGTTATCGCTGAGACAGATAACAGTCTCTCTCTCTCTCTCTCTCTCTTTTTTTTACACAGCTCTTAGGGTATTCCGGAGGTAAGGTATTCCCGAAACATATTGGCGTGGAAAAAAACAAGTTTTGTCTAAACTATAGCAACGTAGAAGGAGAAAGAGTGAAGAGTAGGGAAAACGAGTGTCCTTGAAATGCCTACAAAAATTACACAGACTATAGCCGCTTTTGACAACCGGTTTGCTCGCCCTGATTATTAACTTTTTAGGCTATGAAACGAATAATAGGCTCTGTATTTTTTTTCACTTATTGATACAAATAAAAACATTAATTTAATCAGTCTGTTATAAATTACTGTGGGTGCAAGTTAAAACTAGTATATGTAATGAAATAAAAGCGGAAATAAAAATAATACTTCGGAATTGTCGAAAGAATACAATTTTTTAATATTAATTTTAACACTGAGAAAAATATGCGACTGAGTATTTTGATAGATGAGTTTGAATTTCGTCCTAACACTAAAGACGGACTGTGAAAACCAAATAATATTTAAAATAATTTTAAAGAAATGAAAGTAATATCATTAAAACGGTAATTTTATACAAAAGTTATTTTTGGAAGATAATAGTTTTCAAAGATATGAATATCAATTTCCAAAGGCAAGTCATAGCAACTGAGTGACAGTTAAGTTTATTTTAAAGCTCGATTAAATTTTGTTAGACGCCTATTTCTTTCCTTTTGTTTTCTTTTAATTTTTTTCCTCTGACTGAATCTAGTTTCTGATAACATTGTGAAATGATATATATATATATATATATAAAGGAGCATCTTTCCCGGAGAATTTAGAATAATTCTTGGTAACTCCATTAATTAGCCAATGAAAGCTTGAAGTAGATACAGCTACAAAAGTGTTCAATGAGTTTGAAGTTAAATTTTACCAGCTTGTGACGTAAGACGAAGAGAGTAAAATATTTGTATGACAATTGGTTTTACATTTAACTGTTGCCATTTGACAATAAGTAATAGGAGCAATTTCTGTGCCGTGTATGTTAACGTTTCATATATATAAAGATGATATACAAGGCCGGGATAGCCTGGTTGGTAGGACGTTGGATTCCCGTCTCTTGGGTGGCGAGTTGAACCCCGCTTGCCGAAGATTTTCCGCGTGCTTAGTGGCTGACGCGCGTATAAATCTGTCGTGGTCACAAAATCCTCCTTGTCGAGAGTAATACCACTGGGGGTACTGGATCAGGGGTGATCCTTCTCTGATTCAGGTCTAAATTACGTTCTGTGGAAGCGTGAATGAAGTCCGCCCTGTAAAGAGGGTTGTGACGTGGTAGCTAAGTCGTTCTTTTGGCCTGAGATGGCGCTATTATAAAAACAAGAGACGCTCCCCCACTTGCTTAAAATCCATGTCCATTGTCCATGAGAAGTGCCATAAGAAACAACATTATCATATCATTGGGGGAACCCAATTAATACTTGCTAAGTCTTAACGAAACCTTACTGTAATTGAAATGCTGTCTCTATTGAATAAGCGCGAACATTTAAACTTGGCAATGAGTGGGGTCGAGCCAACGGAATAATTCTTATTACACGTATTCCAAAAATTTATTTTTTCTAGGACTTTTTAAGGCATAATTTCGTCGGCAAATTTGTAAAACGTGTCGAGAATTCTCCAACCATTAGATCTTAACATGGTTAAATCTAATGCAATTTTGGAGATTTTATTACTAGTAAAATATTCAGGTTTGGTGATTGCATATCTTTTTCTCTAATAATTCAATAACTTTTGAAATTCATATCACATAATTATACCAATGAGGTAGATTTAATAGCCAAAGTATTAAAATAACGCCTAAATACATGAATTGGATACAGAAACTTCATTTCCCTATTACAATTGTGTTTCATCAACCGCGAAATAAATCAATCTCTATAAATGCATGTGCCTCTAGTACCACGTCAAAATGAAATATGTAGCTTCTACTTCAAGTTCCAATTTCCATTTAACTTGCGTTTAAGTTAAATAATTATATATACCAAAGGTTATTTCTAGACTCTAAATTATCTTCTGAATAAACCTATCAAAGCAGCTCTATACAAAGGTACAAGGAGAGATAAAAATCGAAAGCTCAACAATAGGAGTTAATTATTGATTAGAGACTTTTTATGAATCATTTGAGAATTTCTGATGCATCTGTTCATGGATATAGGGTTCTAAATCACTTAAAAATCTCAATAATTACAAACCTAAGACTGAAAGCAGGAAAATTTTTGAAGACATTCTGTCTTTAAAACGACGAAGGGTCGGTAACATATTCGATGAAAATTGATCTTTTCAAATATTTCAAAATTACCATTGTTTTGATCTTAAAAAGCTAAAATGGGTTAATGCGTCTTATATTCGCAAATTCTAGTATCAGCAGTCTAAAACTAAGTAACCAAATCAGAACGCATGGAGCAATTACAAACACGTTAATTTTAATTTTAACAGAATTTTAAAACATCTCAACTTAGATTATTCCAATTTCTCACATAGTTAAAGACAGCAAACGGCTATCCTGAAAAAAAAATTACATATTTTCAATTTCTAGCAAACTAAAAAGTTAATTTCATAATTTCAAATTCAAATGTGGATATTATTATATATAATAACTTATTTATTTCAGAGTGATATTCCAAAACATTGACGTCATTGTTACTGATTTGCCAAACACAGAGGGAAAATAAAATGCTGTATACAAAAACACGAGTTTTTCAAAACTATATACCTTCAAATTTTAATATTTATTGAAAACTAATAATCGAACTATAAAAGTAAATAAATAAATATTTATTAAAAACAACCTGTTGACATAATACCTATCTTCTGAATTCTTACCAAGTATATTTTTAAGGAGAAAACCTATTATTGCGCAACTAATATAAATATTAGGCATGCCCACTTGTACTGTTCGGGATATTATAAGAAAAATACCACTTAATAATTTATATTTTATTAGAAACGTTTTTCTTTAATAGCCGTTTTGCTAAATAAAGTTTTTATAAGCCTTTATATGAATAAGGGAGAAATTTTGCTTTATCATGCTAATTTGTTGTAAAAAATTCCCACCTAAAACCAGATGGAATGGTTTCCATAAAACTTTCTAACATACTATCGTCAATAAAGGTATTATTCCAGACAATGCCTCGCATGGCTTTGGCGTACAATAGTAACGAAATATTAACCTTTGGTATGAATGTAGCATTTTTTCAGAATCTGTCGTGCGTTTCTTGGCGATTAATCCCTGGCATATGGTTAATTGTATCCAAAATCTGAATTGGGATTTTAAACGCATTCTTCCCAACATAAACCTACACTTGTAATCACAAAATCCCACCCAAATTTGATATATTTAATTCACTGTGTTTTTGAGCTATCCCGTTTACATGTTTTTAAAACTATAGATCGACAGATGGTCAACCCCTTGTCAAATTTGGTTCCAAATTTTTAAATGTCTATCAAATAAGTGTCTACACTTTAGATGTTAATTCAGTGTACCGAATTTCCTCCATATAACTCTTTTCGTTTTGTATTTATCGTGTTAATTTATATTCGAACAGCTGGACGGATCTTCCTTTGGGTGGATTTTGTTCAAAATTTGATAAAAATTTACAAATTTGGTATAAAGATAGTATACCAAATTTCACTCATCTAGCTCAAATCATTTCTAAGTTATTTTTGTCACAGACAGACAGACGGAAATTTTCTAAAAACTTAGGTATACGGTCTTTTCTCAGTTGTCGAACTCAGGGTAATCTAAAACGTGGAGATTCGTTAAAATCTTGTGCTCGAATTTTTTAACGATTACAGTACTTTTTCTACGTGTACGAGGAAGTAAAAAAACAATTTCTTTCCATTCATTGTCTAGAATTTAGCAAGAGAATATTTACATATTAAGAATAACCTCTCATGCTTTTTAATTGTAAGTCCCACAAAACTAAGGACTCGGGTGAAATAAAACACAAAATAACCTTTTCACTACTATGATGCAAACCGTTTAATGATTACTAAACAAGAAACATTACGATGCAAGATTACTTTATTTATTTATTTTTTGCTGATTCATAAGGGCATCAATTTTTGCAACTTCTACTGATTTTACAGTCACCAGTTTATTTATATATTTTTTGCAACAATTTTATTTGCAATGCTACTTTGCATTTGTTGAACATTTTTTTTTTTTCCTGCTCTTCTAAAGTTTCATAATATCTTTCACGTGCTCATTTAGCATTCTGAAGCAAATCTTTTGAAATCGGAGCATTTAAAACATCTGAACAAAAGTGTAAGATATCATACACAGTTCTTAGAATAATTAAAGAATCTTCTTTCACATTTTCAACAAACATATCCTTGTTGATGCTAAATCCATTTGCCACAGCCTCATTGCCGTATGTCAACATTAGAATTATTTTTACAACTTTCTAAAATCAGAAAATTTTTTGGACTTCAAAATATTAGAATAGAAATCAACTAAACGATTTTTTTATTCATTCAATAAATCAAACTGTTCGGTGTATGCAATTTTTAGTTTTTTCCTAGACAATTTTAAATTTGATTTTTGCATGTTCTAAACATACCGGGGATATTTGTGCTTTGGAATAAAGAATTCGAAAGAAATCAACAATTCATTTCACATTGTTTAATAAATGTGGATTTAAACAAGATGCAACTTTTAAAACAGCAAAATTTTTTGACACGCGTTCAAATATTTTTTTTACAGTATTTTCCACAAATATAAAAGTTATTTTTTTTATTTTCTCATATGCACAATATAGTGAACGTATAGTAATAGTCAAAGAATTCGAATATGAGATTTTGATGAATCACAACGGTTTAAACCTCTCTGAGTTCGAAAAACATGCTTTTGGAAAATGTCCGTCTGTCTGTGACAAAGTTAACTCCAAAATGATTTGAGCCAGAAGGTAAATTTATCATATAATATTCACACAAAATGTGCAGATTTCTATCGAATTTTGAGTAAAATCTCTTCAGAGGAAGTCTGTTCGTTCGAATATAAATTAACTCGATAATTACAAAACGAAGAGAGATAGATAGATAAGATTCGGTACACAGATTTAACATCTATTGTGCAGACATCTATTAAATTTTGAACCAAATCCAACCAGGTTTTGATTATCTGTCGGTCTGTACTTTCAGAAATAAGTAAACACGATAATGAAAAACGCAATGACTTAATTATATCAAATTTGGTATGGGAATTTGTGATTACAAGTGCAGTTTTGTATCAAATTTTTGTTTCAATCAATTGAGAAATACGTGTCTAAAACACAAATTCAATTTTTGGATACTATTAAACGCATGCCAGAGTTTAACCGCCAAACAACTCGCCAAGGATTACATGATAGATTCCGTAAAGATGCTAAATTCAAGCCAAAAAATATTTCGTAACTATTGTATGCCAATGCCATATAAAGCGTTTTCTGGCATGAGAGAGTACGCGAGAAAGTTTCGAGGAGACCACTTCCACGGGTTCAGTTTCAGCAACTTCACTAGTAATCAAGTAACTTATAATCATCATTCCAAGATCGATCATTTTTCTTCATTCCAAGATCGATCATTCTCAAATTTTTAGCATCATCACTCAAACTAAATCATGTTTTTGCTTTTTCGATTATGCTTCTTTTGATAATATTTTCCATTAATTATTTAACAAGCATGAAAAGATTTTCATATAAGAAAGGCGTTATTGTTCTAGATGTCAGAATCTTTTAAAGAAATATTAGCAATATAAGAAAGGTAACTTGAGCCAGAATCAATTTGTACTGAAAGCATTTATGATTATCCTCCTTGTCAGATCCAAATAATTTTTTTATTGAAATTTATTTATTTCTTTACGTTGTCAAAAACTTTTACAGTATTTTCCCAAACACTGACATTTTGTACACAACGGGTACAATAAAACTTCAATGGAAATTCAGAAGAGCGTGTAACTTCCAGGAAGTCGGCACGTCCATTTGGACTATCTTTATATATTCTATACATTATTCTTAAGAGTGACATATAGCAGATGCCCATATTGAAACGCTCCCTGCATTACATATAATTCAAAAGTATCTAAATCTAATATTTTAAAGTCATTTTCGCACTAAAGTTCTTCGTTGATATATTTTTAAAAATTTAAATTTACATTTGGTCCATCCGCACTAATTTGTAAAAGAAACTGAATATCCAAACTTAATATATCTTCTTTAAAATTCTCAAACAGTGGTATGCCTTAAAAATACTGAATTCCAATATCTTGTGGAGACAATTGGTTGATTTACACCAATATTTTAAGATCCATTTGGTATTTTTGTGAAATGCGGTTCAAAACTTCATCAAAGCATATTACAAATTTTTTGTCATCTAAAGATTTAAGAGCTTTTTGCAAAAATGCAGCTAACCCGTAACTAAAACGGCTAATCCACTATCAGTGAACATATGTGAAACTATTTCCGATATATCATTAAATGCATTAAAGGACAAATATGATACAAAATGTTTAAATGCCCATTAAAGTTCAGCTTTAAATGATTGTTCTTGAACTAAAAAGTTCGAAATCGGTTAATTTTAGAACATCAAATTTGATGTCTTCGGACTTGATATATCATTTTCTGTATTCCTTTCAGATACTAAGTCCGTGCTATCCTTGGCGATTAATTCCTAGCATGCATTAATAGTATCTAAAAACTGAATTTGTGCTTCAGACACGTTTTTCTCAACCGAATGAAACAAAACTGCACTTGTAATCACAAATTTCCCATACCAAATTTAATGTAATTAAGTCATTGCGTTTACATATTCCTGAAATACAGAGCTTTATTGGATTTGGCTAAAAATTTGACAGGAGTCTAGACTAAGGATGTTAATTTTGTGCATCAAATTTCATCTATCTAGCTTTCTTTGTTTTGTAATTAGCGTGATAACTTATATTCGAACAGCCGAACTTCTTCTAAACAGATTTTACTCAAAATTTCAGAGAAATCTTCAAAATTGGTGCAAAGACCGTACACCAAATTTCAATCGTCTAGCTCAAAACGTTTTGGAGTATCTTTGTCACAGATAGCTAGACGGACATTTTCCTTTTTTTGACGAATCTAAAACGCAGAGATTTGTCAAAATCTCGAATTCTAACTTTTTGAAAATTACTATACATCTTTTAAACTTCGTATACAAAAACGTAGAAAAAGAAAAAAAAAAAGCGGGAGCTTGTAGAAAATTTTCGTGATTACATAGTCGCGAATGGGAATGGTGTTTCGTTTTTGAAGTCGTGATTACGATCTTTTATTTTTAAAAATAATAATATTAATAGCACTAAGAAAATTGAAGTTCTCCCTATTTTTAAGGAATTTTCAAATTTCTCAGCATTTTCCGTTTTTAGATGATTTTTTAAATTCTTAGTATTTTCCCAGTATCATGGCAGCTCTGATTATACCTGTCTGTCAGTGAATAAGATCTCAAAAATGCCTCGAGCCGGATGGATGATATATAATCTTTACACCAAATTTGTAGATTCTATTAAATTTCGAGCGAAATCCATACAGATAAAGTCTGGTCAAATATAAATGAACGTGATAACAAAATAAAGAAAGCTAGATGGATAAAATTTGGTACTCAGATTTATCATCCAAATTATAAATACCTATTAAATTAAAAACCAAATCCTTCAAGAAAATTAATTTGGATTTGGTTCTTAATCAAATTAAGAACCAAATCCTTATTTTCACAAGCATGTAAAAGCGATAATGCAATAACTTAAGTATATGGAATTTGGTATACGATTAGTTTTGGGTCAAATTTTCGTTTCAATCCCTTGGAAATAACTCATCTAAAACAAAAATTCGATTTTCGGGTATTAATAATTGCATTCTGATGATTAAGCGCAAAAAGATATCGTCAAGGATCACACGATGTATTCGGTAAAAATGCTAAAGTTCCGCCAAAAATCAATATTTATCAACTATTTTTCGACATTGGCATGCAAAGTATTTATAGCCTTACCAAAGGTACATAATTTTATGTTGGAAGAGGGAGATTACACCTTAATTAAAGAGTACGTGAGAAAGTTTTTGGAAGATATTTCCGGCTTAAGTAATGGTTTACAGCTCACTAATATTATCTTAAAAAAAATCCTACAGAGATAAATTAAAATTTGCAATATTAGAATAACTAAAAAAAGTAATTCACTATATCTAAAAAATAAAATAAAAATAAATTTTAGTCCATGTTAGTAGCTAAAAAACCAAATGTCAAAAAAAAAAAAAAAAAAACATCTCATTTCCATAAAATATTTGTTTTATTACATTAATGACTTAAAATGAATTTGCATCATAAATTGTTAGAAGTAGAATTGCAAATTTAAAACAAAGTCAGATGACAAATGAAAGATTTTCTCCTTCAAGTTTCGCTGTCATATAAGTTAAAAAAACCCTCTCTCTCTCTCTATGTATATATATACACATGTGTGTAAACATATTTTAGCAATTGAATAGCCGAATAGAAGAAATTTTAAAACTTCGATTTATTTCACCACGGAAGGTACAATTTACATACAAAGAATAAATGGCAAAAATTACGTCAATACGCGATACTAGAGCAGAAAAAGAGAGCAAAATTGTTCCCTTCAGTGATTTTACTATGAGATTTTGATAGGGATTTCTTTGACACTTGTAGTCTTACGAAAGGGAAATTCAGGTATCTTTAAAAGAATGTTGTACGCATTACGGATTTTTATCCTTTCACTCGGAGCGTGAGAAAATGCTGACACAAACAATTTTATAGAGCATGTGTAGAATTACTTAAATAAAAAATAATAATTAAAAAAAATGGGTCCTAAGAATCAAGAAATAACAGAACATTTTAAAATAAAGTTAATAGGGGTAAATTAAGATAAAAACTAAGAAATTAATTAGGATTTAAATTAGATTAAGAGATACAATTCTATATAGGTTGTTGCCGAATTCGATCAACAAATTCAGACGGGTGATAGTAGGCATCAGGAGGATAAAGAATCACCATACAACATGGGTCCCAAACGACATTTAGTAGGTGAAAATCGCAAAATTATAGGGAGTCCGAAAATTTGTTAGAAATTGTAAAAATTAATAAAAAGTAACAAATGCTGTTTCAACTATGAATTTTTTTAGGTAAAAGTACATTCTTAAAAGTATATATATATTTTTAATGCTGGTGACATGCGGATATGATGATCTAGGTGGTCGTAAATTACTGAAAACGAAAAAGTAGCTTAGAACCCATATTTGTAAAAATATTCACACTTGAAGAAAAATAAAAGCTTTAAAATGTAAGGAATTTTATATTCTATAATTTGATATAAGCGCGCAGTGTGAGGTAGGATTTTAAAGATATTGAAGAAAAAATAAAATGGGAACCAGAAAACATCGCTGCAACATCAGTACTGATGTTCGCAGAGAGCGTTGTCAAATTCAGAGCAAGGGTAATAGGCATTAAGTAGATGAAAAATTATCAGAAAACATAGGGTCGCAGGTAAGGTTTATTTAGTGAAAATCGCAAAAACAGATGTCGGAAAGAAAATGAGTCTGGTGAAGAGAATGGCCCTATGAATGCGAGAATTAGGAACAAGGTAATCGAGATGAAGCCTTCTCGTATATAAAGTTTTCATGCGATCAAGAAAAGTAAAAGCAGAGAGCAAGCATTCATTAATGAGCATTGCAGAATTAATGGTCGTTATACTTCATTTGCAAACAAAAAGTCAGATTTCACGAATGCAACTAAAATGTGCTGATGCTCTATCATGCATTAACCAAATATTCTCTCGTACAATTGTCGGTGTTCCCTGAAGTAATTCCGGAGTCAAGTGCTGGAAGAAAACAAGGTACTTTGTGCCGCAGAGGAGTTCCGACAGAAGATACGGTCCAAATAGATGACTCTGCCCAGATGTTAATATCAAACTTGTGTTGTACATTTGACGAGATAGTGATGAAGGGATTTTCGAATGACCAAATATTCGCATTGTGCGTGTTGAAGACTCCTCTCGTAAAGCCGGCTTCAGCTGAGAATAAAACTCTAGCAGAAAAGTGTGCATCTTCCTGTGTGGCATCAAGCATCCGAGCTCCACCCGATTTGCGATTTTCATTGAAAAACGTTACTTGCGACCTTATATTTTCTGGTAATTTTTCATCTACTTAATGCCTATTAACCTTGCTCTGAATTTATCTTTCGAATTCGATAACGCTCTCAGCTAACATGGGTACTAATGTTACAGCGATGTTTTCTGGTCCCTATTTTAGTTATTCTTGAATATCTTTAAACCTCCCCAATTCTCACACTACACACTTATATCATATTATAGAATATAAAATTCTTTACATCTTCAAGCTTTTATTTTTCTTCAATATTTTTGCAAATATGAGCTCTAAATTATTTTTCGTTTTCAGTAATTATGATCCCCTAGATCATCAAATCCTCAAGTTACCGGCACGAAAAAAAAAAAAAAACTTTTAAGAATATGCTTTTATCTAAAAGAAATTCATAGTTGAAATGTGTTTGTTATTTTTTTATTAATTTTTTTAAAGTTTCCAACAGTTTTCTGACTCCATATATTTTTGCGATTTTCACCTACTAAACGTCGTTTGGGACCCCATGTTGTATGGTGATTCTTTATCCTCTTGAATTTGTTGATTGAATTCGGCAACACCCTGTATATATTTCTTCTTACAAATAAAATTCAAAACTGTAAAAGAATGCCGACACACAGACACAAATGAGTCATTTTAAACACCACAATTTTAATGTATATTATGTTTACATACATTAGCTACATATTGCACAGCGATAAAAAAAAACCCAATAGAATTTTGACAGTAATGAGTAAAAGTAAAACTTCATGAGCATAAATGTGAAATGTACAAAAACCTTTCATATTCAAAGTGGTAATAAACTATAGATTCGTTACAATGCAATGCAAGCTATTTATTAAAATACAGTTAGTTTTGCTCACTTGAAAATATAGTTTTCTGAAGTGGCATCATATTCATTGAAAAATTTGAAAGTGTAAAGATGGAACATTTTGAGTGGAATGAAGAATTCTAAACTAAAAGCTCGTGCATTCAACAAAGCAAACTCTCCCAAAATTTGGTCCAGTGCTGTTTTTAATTCTTTGTAATTTTGACAGTCACCACATGAACACTGTGAGGTTATTTTACTTCAAGCACTAATATAGCAAAAATACTTTAGCTTACATGAATTGGATTTTCAATTCATTTATCATTGTAACTATCAGAAGCATTTCAAAATTATGCAGTTTTCAGAAAGATTTTAGATAAAATTTTAATATAGAAAGCACCGTTAATTTAAACATGTCATTCTGTAAAATGATGAAAGATTGATATGTAAACACTGCTTTCCAATATACATTTGCAAAAATGAATAAACTGTTATAATTAAGTAAGATTTAAAGTTAAGAAAAAAAATAATATTACTCATTTACACTAAAACATCTGAAAATGCAAACTGCATGAAGTAGATTTACTAAAACTATGCATTTCATAAATACTTGATAATACATGCACTTATATGAGTTCATTATTATACACTGCATAGTTCTTAATTGTGTACAAAACCTTAAAAGTTTTTCTATAATCACAGACGAATTTCGATCAAATGTATAAGTAGATATGTTATATTTAGATATAAAATAGAAATATAATATACACTCAAATATCTATCTCTTTAATAAGTGAAAAAACAAAAAGATAATTTACCATAGAACTTTTAAACATACTTATGTCGATAATCTATAAGTATTAAATTCTTAATTAAAATTTTAACAAAACATACTACTTAAAAAAAAGTTTGCACATGTAATAGGTTTTTAACAAAAATAATGGAAATAACTTTTTTTTTTCATTCAAATCATTCAATTAGAATTGGAAGTAAAAATTTTATTTTAAGATTTCAGTTTCTAAATACATATACTGAATTGGAACAAACTGTACTTCATTAAATGGCATCCTAAAATAATGAAATATAATCATAAAAAAACAACTAGCATCTAGTTTTTCTTTATTACAGATTTTTTTTTCAATTCTTTATTTTAAAACATATATTTTTAAATGAAAAATACTAAATAAATTATGAACATAATTTTCAATATCCAGCAAAGATTTTAAAAACACAGCATTTTAATAAAAACAATAAAACCTTTGAACATATCTAGGGGGGGGGGGAATCTTTTGTGGGTATTTTCAATAAATGCTTCACAATAAGTAATTATTAAAAACAAAACAGTGCACTATTTAATTTTGAAGTGCAAGCAAATATATATTCAGCAACTGAAAATAATATTTTCTAATATGCCAACATCAATGATTTTAAATAATTGTGTAATTTAAAATGCAGAATAAAACTATGAAAAATCATTCTAAAATATCACACAATTCCAGATGCTGACTGAATAAAAAAATGATAACATTTGGAAAAGAAATTTATCACAAAAACAGCTGCTATTCAAATACTATTTATGAAATGAATTAAGGTGAATGATAATCTTATTCTGAAGTGGGAGGAAAAAAAGATTGCCTTTGACATAATAAGTTACACCATGGAATGATTTTTAAAAAAATAATTACAAATTTTATACATGAAACAATGCAATATTCAGTAGCTGCTAAGGAGTGTTAGGCTCGGGGGAGGGAGAAACAGATGGCTTTGTAAAATTAAGGACTTTATATATATTTTAAAAGCTAAATTAGCATAAAACAATAGTATTAAGATAAGCAAGGTGAATTGACAGGATTTTGATTTTTTTCAAAATACTAAACAACTGACTAGATAAATTTTGATTTAACTAAAATGATCCACTACAATATATAATTTCATTGTATTGACATGCACTGACTGACATAGGGAATCAAAAACTTAAGAAATACTATTTAAAAGGGGTTTTGGATTGCAAGACAGATCATACATATATAGGAAATGTCAATAATAAACATAACCACATGAGAAAATAATTATTTCTACGTAAGTAATAACATTTTTCAAAATGTTCAGCAGAGGATAAGATATTATTGCAACTTGGTTATAATTAGCAACTACTATATCTTCACATACCTCAAAATACAGTGGTCTCTTTTTAATTTAATACTTAATCAATCCCACTCTTCCAGCAGTCTGGCATTTTCAAAAGTGAAACATTAAATGGAAAATAGGCCACTGTATGTTGTCAATAACCCTGGGAAATACAAACATTAGACTGTTGTTCATTTTTTTATAATTGTTATTTTAAGTATATAAATCATGACATATTCCTACATAGTATAATCTGAATAATTTTATGGTGTAAACAAATATTTTATTATTAAAATAGATTTTTTCCTTAAATGTATCTTTACAAATCTAATTCCAGCCATTTCACTGTATAAAGCAATACTTTGTGATTTCTCACATGAATCATAAATTAGAAAGCAAAAGGTGCTGCCTTTATTCAAATGGAATAATATCAGAAAAAGCAATTTAAAACATTTGCAATAATATAGATGCTATTTAACAACAAAAGAAATGAGGAAAAAAAAGATCCTCTTGACCAGTTCATTGAGAAGACTAGAATTATTTTCAACACAAATTGCTAGCATAAAATTTATCACCTTACTCACATTATAATAAAATGTTCGACAAAATCTTCATTAAAATAATGTATTCTACATAAATGAGAAAAATAAAATCAAAGAAATGTACTAGAAACATTAATAAAAAAACACAGGGAAAGTTCACAGTAAATATATGTCTTCTTGCAAACCAAATTTATTCTTTTAAAATTAGTCTGGAATGTTGAATAGATAAATAAATTAAGAGTTCAAGACACACAAGTGAAGAATCCTCACGCAAAACATCTAAATCTCGTCTTCACAAATTTATATATATATATGTATATGGAAATTTATTGCTTGGAAAACAATATTGTCCCAAATACTTATAACATTGAAAGGCTCACTAAGGCATTTAAGTACGTAGTTTTCATCTTTTTGTACAAAAGGAGTAGTAGTAGGGTTTTTTTTAAGCACTTATTGCATTAACATTCAATCTACTTTCCTTTATGTTGTAAATAAAATATCAATATCACTGCTTCTCACCCCTTCCAAAAGCAATCTTTTACACAAAGATAAAAACCAGAAAATATTTAATATTATAAATACCATAACAATACTCCAATGATGCATACAATTATGAACAAGGACATACATACTAATGCACACACACTTTCATATGCTTAAATCAAAATGGCACAGATATTAAAAAATGCTTAGTAATATTCAACAAATATATCCAGTAATTTTAATGACTAAGCAAAATATAAATAGAAGTGAAATTTCATAGTGATCTTTGGCATTAAACATATAAATCATTCATACTTTTATAAAGTACAATTATTTACACAAACAAATACTGCATAAATCTCAACATTAAAATAAGAGATATTTCTTGAAGAAACTGTACAAAAACCTATTTTAAAATAGGCTTCTAAGACTAGATCAATAAAGTCATTACCTGATCTAAGGTTCATAAAAAGTAAAAGCATATACTAACACACAAACATAAAATTAATTAAATACCATTTGATTAGAAGTTAATCACAGAAAATATTAAAGGCAATCTACTAATTACTAGACACCTAACTTAGGTGGCAAGCAAAGTTTGGTTTAAAAACACACTTTCTGCAATATTCAAAATAAATAAATTTTGTTCGATAATTCTGCGTACACATTAGAACCTTATAAAATTCAAGAATCTATTTTTCCATACATATAAACAATGACAGAAATTTATATAAAATACTAAACAATTTTTAATCAAACCAAAATTTAAATATGACTAAAAGGTTTTAGTACTTTCATAATATTTGATCTTTATAAGTGAATAGAATGTTCCAAACTTAGAAAGATCTTCAAATAGCACTCAAATACTGATGTAAAAATTAAATAATCAAGCTTTGTAAAGATACAATAAGAATAAATAGAACAATTCATCATCAATAATTAAGTACTAAGATGGTAAAATTAATGAATTCATGAGAGAATTAATTATTACAACAGGCAAGAGAAAAGGAAAATGTAATAACAAATGAATAATTTTCTTATTTAATCTTTGAATGCTTCTTATTTAAACTATTTCTTTTTATTAAAAAAGAAAATTATAATAAATTGAAAAGATCACGGATATCTTAATACTTCACAGTGTATTAGAACTGAATAATATCAAGTTCCTATACTTAACTAATTTTTTTTAGTGGGACAGAAAGTAATGATTTCAAAATATGACATTAAATTAATTTAGAAGCTTTTTTAGCATATTTAAAAAACGTTTTTAAAGATTTTTAATATAAATTTGTTTAACTTAAAAAAAGTTAATACAGTTTACAAAGTACTAGCCCAGATGCTGCATTGAGTGAAAAAAAAATCATTAACAGATAAGTTTTACACACATTCTGATCATATAAAAGAATTTATAACAAGAAATAAAAATCTACAAATTGCTAACAGATTTACAGGTATAAACATTATATAAAAAATTACTATTACAAAAATATGTCAGCATTCAAATACAATAATTATCTGAAAAAATGAAGTATATAGAAAATTATAAGGATGTAAATGTGAAGAAAAACAAACTTCAAGAATAATTAAAAAGCATTATAATAATGGGAAAAAATTGATTTTTACACAGTCAAAATAAAAAAGGTATTCTCACAAAAAAAGACCTTATAAATTCAGGATAATTGAATATATATTTTTTAGAAAAACAATATTTATATACAACAGAAATGTTTGTCTCCGTTTAAATAAGAGGGGGGGGGGAACCAAGCATGAAAAAGATTTTAGAGATATTTAATGTACTCACGTTTTAGATAATAAAGTGTATTTTAAATATCATTTTGGAAGTAGATTCAAAAAGTTTACAATAAATTTAACATTCTTAGAATTTCTTGAAATAGTCACAGAAACAACTGTTCTAATTACACAGAGCAGGATATTTCTCATGTACAATTTTTCAACACCAGAAACCTAACTACATGACTGTGTATTTATGTAATGACACAGTCATGTGAATATATGGCTTCAAACTATGTACATATAATATCTGATGCACATAGTTTGTCATTTAAGGTACACTTCATGCACAATGCATTACAAAGCCTTAAAAATCTACACAAGGGATATGGGATAGAAAATTATAATAATGTTTCACTTTGAAATCTTCTGAAAGTATTGTACTTGTGTGACATTGAAACAATGTCTGATTATTATTCTTTTACAGTATGCAATAAGTGATTTTTTTTTATGTACAAGTAAATCACAAACATATTCTGGAACAAAAATATTACACCAGAAAAAGCACATTACAATATATAAACTTGTATACATTTGTAAGTGTGTGTATATGTATATATGGTTTTATACATACTAGAACACAAAAACATATATATCATAATACCACTGCTGCAGTATCTCGTGTCCTTACAGGTATGATATAATGCATTTCTGTCAAATTTTTTATGAATGCTACACAACCACGATGACATTAAAACAGTAAATATGACAAAATCTTTTTAACATAATAATTACATTTTCATACATATAATAGACATACAATATAACTTGTATGTTTTGGTATGCCTGACTAAAAAAATTAAATATAACTCACAATGGAATGCTTACTCAAAAAGACAAAATGAAATCAAAGAGTTTTAGTCTGTTTCAATATATATCATTAATAAAAACAGTGCTTTGCTTCATGGAAATGGCACTTTTTATGATATGTATACAAGTAATGAAAAATAATGACTTAGATTAGCTTCATCTCATTCTATCAATCAGGAACAATAATTACATTGAGGACAATAAGGAGGACAGTTGTATATAAATATATATAAAAAAATGGAACAAAAAGAAATGATATCACATTTTAACAATGAAAATAACAGTGAAGCCAGTAATAACATTTACACTAAGCTATACTCTAGAATTTATAGATTTTTAAAATGAAATTAATATGGGCATATAATCTAACTGTCATATACATGAAGCACTTATTTCCTACAATATACTTCATAACTAAATATATAAATTTACATCAGTCGCATAGCATTCAGTGAATCAAGATCAATGTAGGAATATCTCTTTTAAGAAAATATGAATGGGTACAGATAAGGCAAGAGATATTTTGATTATTTTATAAATGTGAACAGAATTGAATTTCTAATAATAGGTAAAGACCATTGTAATTATCGCAGGTAGTAGAAATGAATGTCATTAAAATTAAGCTTATAATATTATGCTAATTTCAATTGTTGGAAATTTTCAATTATAAATATTTAACATATAATGGTCATAATTCAAACCACTGATAATTATTGGGATTTGATAATTTTAAATATTATTTATGAGAGCAATATAATACTATTAATCAATTAATATATAGTACATACACATTTATGCACCTATAATAATAGCAGTACTTAAGATTAACATTTAGCATTCAAAATAACTCAATAATTTATCCATAAATTCTAGAGTAGTACTGCTGAATGATTTCTACATTTTGGTTATGATAAACTCAATAACATGTAACAAGAAATTTGTTATACTGGAAATGAAAATGTAATCAGAAACAAATTTAAATAAACTGTAATCAATAAATAATATTTTAGGAACATAAACTTTTTTTAAATTTTAAACAAAATATAAGAAAAAATAAATCTGGCAAGTTTTTTTTTTACGAATAAATAATGACTTGTGTAATATAAATATCTCAGAATCACAGGTTTCAGTCTGAACAACAGATAATAGCCGAGTAAGAAAAATATCAATAATTTCAACTCTAGCTAGCATTTTGCTTATAACTGTACATTAAAAATACACAAATTTCTTTTTAAAAATTAACAATAATTTTCTTTCTTTTCAGATGATATTCTGTGAAAGAAGAAATAGTATGCCTTAGAAAATCTGGAAAAAATTTCTGGTGCTGGAAGCAATTTATGGAAATTGGATCAGCTTAAACCTTACATTGCAGATAAACAGATTAAAAAAAGATTTTTTTTTTCTTTTTAGTAAAGCAAAAAGGAAATGCTTTAGTATATACTTAAACGTATGCTTTTATACTTTCTTTCATAGTAGCATCCATGCAAGTAACAATAAATGCATAGCTCATTTTCTTTTTTTAACAAAAGTGATCATACACAGATGTACTTGGATGCTGTCAACAATTTCCACATTACCTAGAGGTCTGATGCAGAAATGATGTCTGAAAGAAAATTGAATATCATTTCCATGAAACATCATCAAACTGTTTTCAGTTTCTTATTGATGTGAGTGATATTTTCACCATTTCCTGCCTCAGAAACAGAGGTCATGAATCGCACTTGTGGTTGTCCAATAAGGCTTGCTTGCAAAGCAGCTGCCTCCTTAAGTCCATTAGTCATGGCAGCATTGCTGCTGTAAATATCCTGAGATATACTGCAGTTAGATTCATTGAGAGTACCATTTTCTACAATGGTCTTGTTGCTGGAGTCACAAAGAGACATGTTCTTAACAGAACTCAGGACAAACTCATTGTTCAGTGAATTCACCTTTCCACCTAAGCCAATGAACTAAATAGAAGAAATGCAAAATCCTGTCAATAATGTTCATTTTATTTGATAAAATAATTACAAGAAATATTAATACTTGTGTATTAATAGCAAGCCAATAGTAAAGAGTCATTATTAACACGGAATCTTAGTCATACAATTAATATATAATTACTGAAACCTCTTCAATTTCATAAATGCATAATTATGAAAATTAAATCATTATCACATGCAAAAAATATAATACAAATATAATGGTGATAATTTAAAGATATTCTTTTTTCTTCTAAAATTATTTTATCATATTCAAGAGACCAGAGGAACAGTGGTATTAGTTAAGGAAAAATGAAGATGGAGGAGGAAGGCGATTATAGTAACTATCACTAATCTAAAAGGATTAATAAAGAGTGTTATAAATGACAGGATAATATTAAAGAGAGGAATATCAAAGCTGAACAATACTTGAACATTAGAACATAGAATTGAAACATGATAAAGTATTAGGGATAATTCAATGATCCTAGACTTATATATGTTTTACCAGAAAATTTTAACCAAGAAAAAGAACATAAATAAAACACAATTTTTAGAAACATTTTTTTCTTTTCTTTTTGCAATATCTTTTAGAACAAAAAATCATCTTACTTCTCCCATTACAGCAATAGGTGTTTCATTTATAGCCTTTGCCACTCTATGCTCAATCAGGTAAAACATATATTCATCATATAAAAGGCGAATTAAGTGAAAAGAACCAAAACTGGCAGCACTTCGTAGTGTTAAGTCTCTAATGACCATAGAGCTAGTAAAAAAAAAGCTTATATTAAAAACATTAGAATAAGGTAACAGTTTAAAGTATAGATATAAAACAATATTGATACAAATAAAGATAGTTTATTTACAGAAATAATCATTCAGTTTGAAGACATGGTTTATAAGTATTTTTTTAAGTGCTTTCTCAAATACTGATAAAAAATATTATAAAACATGCAGAAAGAGCCCACTACAAATTTGTTTTACAATGGAAATTTAAATCCTTAATTGCATGCTCAAGTTTTCTAGAACAAACTAATTTTTTTAAGACAAAAGAATGAAATAAGAATTTGAACAACACTGATATGAAAGTTGGATGAACTGAACACTTCTTCTGAACTTCTTGGAAAGTAAATTACATATTTTTTTTTTGTAAAAAAAAAATATATATATATATATAATAATAATAAATAAGTATTTTAAAAAGGGAACAGTAAAAACCAGAAAGCACGCTAAAGAAAGTACCTGTAAAATGACCATTTCAAAAGAAATTGGCGAGCTGCTTTGGGAAAATCATTTTTTCCTTCATATGGCTGCAAAACTAAATCTACCACTCCTTCTAACCACTGAGCCCACTGCTCAAGAGAATTTTGTTGCTGCAAAATCAATTTAAAATCTTGTTCAAGACGCTGAACAGTATTTTCATCACATTGACAAACCCATGATGCTTGTTCCTAGAACAATTAAAAAACATCTAAGAGACAGAAAAATTTCATTTCAATAGAATGAAAATATATGTAATGCAATCTGCATAACATTAAATCAACATGTAGCTTACTCGAAAGAATATCTTTTATTAATTATATACTTACACTCCCACTCAAGAGGGGAAAGTGTTTTTACCCCCTTTCCCAATATGAAAATAAAAGTTCCATTTCCATGAACTTTGTAATTATTTGGAATGTGAAAAAACTATTATTTACTAAGACATTAATTTCTAATTACATAATTATGCTCAATTTTCATTACTCAAAATTTCATTCATATTTATTAAAAGCTCATTTGATTATTTTTATTTCTCAGATGAATATTAAGTAATTTTTACTTAAAAATTATTAAATTAAAAAAAAGCTATTTAATTTAATAAAATACAGTTAAAAAACTGTTAATTGATTATAAGTCTGAAATACACAAACTAACAGAAGAAAATAATGTAAAAAGTATTTATATTATGAGAAATATAGTTTTCAAATCACTAAATTGTAAAATAAACAGATAACACTCCCCCCCCCCCAAAAAAAAAATCAAGTTATAAATCTTTTAACAGAGCAATAAAATCATAAATATTTACCAACCTGAACATTATGAAAATCTACTCTGTTTAAATCTGCCATCATCTGATTAATTTGTGAAGAGTTTTGTAGGACGGCTCTGGCAGCTTGGGCAAGATGGTTTAGAGATGTGTAACGTCTCAGAGTCTGAGCAAAGGCACTTACTGCACTGACCTATACATTAAATCAAAAAGTAAACACAGAAACCAGGCAAATTTTATTAATGGAATAAAAAAAAGCACTTCAATATTTTTGCACATCATGCAATATGGAATTTGCATATCTTAAAACAAAAATAATAAAAGTTAAAAAATTGATAACCAAATGTAACTACTTACTCCAATCATAATAATGAGTTCAATAATAGTTATGATCAAATTACAATTTGATTTTCATAAATTGATAAGTTTAATAGAAAATCGTGTTACATGAAAGAAAGAAACAAAAGTAAAAATTAATCGTTGGAATGCAGCTGGAAATTTTCTAGGATCAGAATGAATATGTATATTAAGTGAAAATTGTAATAAAGAATTATTAGGCTCATATCAGTATGGAGACAGCTAATCTCCATTTAATGAACTATTATCAACAGAAACTGAAATAGAATTTATTCAGCCCTTTAATATCAGAAATGCGATAAAAAAGACTATGTGTGCCATCGATCCTATCCATTTCCATATTGTTATTGAAAATAAAATAATTATTTATTAAAGTCTTGATTAATTAGTGGATTGTATTTAATTTTAATTTAAAATTTAAGAATTTTCTTATACAAGCTTATTTTTCCCCCAAAATAAATAAGCAGCTATTCTTTTAATAACAAGTATAAATGGATTCAATTGTGCAGAAGTGAAGACATTTGAACTGACACAGTTATATATAACAAATTCTTCTAACCAATAAAAAAACATGAATAAAAAAAACTTGTCAAAATGCGTTAAGATGTTACACTAATTAAAAAAAAAAATAGTTTCAGTACAAGCATCAACAATTATAAAGCAATAAATAAGAAATTTAAACTATGAGAGATTCCATGTTTTTAAGCAACAATATGCAATTAAAGTAGATAATCAAATAAATAAAAGACTTTATTTCTAAAAGTATTATTTTTCTTCTCACAACATCTACTCAATACAGTGCCCGAAAAAATTATAAGGACACGCGAAAAATCGCCAAATCTAGAAGCCTTGTTTACAGAATCGTATGCAAATTTTTGCAGCAAAAATAGAAGTAAAACTAAAATATTTTATGCGTAAAGTAATTAAAATTTTCAATTTTAAATCTGCTAAAATTAAAATTTTGATTTTTAAACCTAAATGAAAACGGAAAAAAGTATAAGGACATTGCTTTTTCTCCAGTAATTATTTAAAAAATTGCATATTTGAAAGCATAAAATGACAATTCCGAGTTAAAAGATTCATTTGCGAAAAGAATTTCCCACTCGGCGACTTTCAGTGGGAATTTTTAAACGATGCCCAAAGGAACTCAACTTTCTGACTCTGAAAAAGGAAAAATTGTTGCTTTTCGGGAATGTGGATTAAGTGGATGGGAAATTTCAAAAAGAATCAAGAGATCTAAAACGGGGGTTTATAATTTTCTAAAAAATCCTGGGATGTATGGTATGAAAAAGTGAACTGGGAGACCAGAAATTCTCACTCGTCGACAAAAAAGAATGATTGTAAGGAGAGCTTGTGAGAAAAGAGAAACCGCAAATGAAGTTAGACAAAATTTCAGTTCACCATGCTCAACAAGGACTGTTCAAAATGTTTTGAGTAAACATCCTCAAGTTTCTTATGGGAAATTAGTGTCACGCCCCCCTCTTACAAATCATCATAAGAAAAGAAGAGTTTACTTTGCCAAAAAATACATTTCTTTTGGTCAAAAGTGGGCTGATGCAATTTTTTCGGACGAAAAAAAGTTCAATCTTGATGGACCTGATGGTTTTCGTTATTTTTGGTATGATCTGCGAGAGACCAAGGAAGTGTTTTCCAGGCGTCAATATGGTGGTGGCTCGGTTATGGTATGGGGCGCTTTTGCGGCAAATGGAACCACTCCAATTGTATTTATCAACCGTAAAATTAATTTGGACAGGTATGTTGATATGTTAGGAGAAAGTTTGTTACCTGAAGCGCCACTAATTACTTCAGGGGACTATATTTTTTGGCAGGATAATGCTTCGATACACGTTTCTACGAGTGCAAAACTCTGGTTTGAAGCTAATTCTGTAAATTTATTTGATTGGCCGGCAAGAAGTCCCGATTTTAATCTAATCGAAAACTTATGGGGACTTCTAGCCCGAGAAGTTTATAAAAACGGCACACAGTATCAATGTACACAAGATCTTGTCGTCGCTATCAAAGACGCTTGGGAAAAAATATCTGTGGACATTTTAAAAGATCTTTCAGGATCTATGACCTCTCGGCTTATTCAAGTGATTGACAAAAAAGGTAGTTTTCTTGATTATTAAAACATTTTTTAAGTATTTTACAATATGTCCTTATAATTTTTTCCGTATTTCCTTTAGTGTTAAATTTTGTAAAATCAATATTTTGAAGCTAAATTATGTTTTTTTATGTGGTATAAGTGTTATCACAAAATTATGCAGCAGAAGTAAGAAATATAAAAAGTTCATTTAGGTGAAATGGAAATAAAGCATATTTTCATGCAATTACATGTTGTCCTTATACTTTTTTCGCGCACTGTATAATACTAACTCCAACATTGTAAAACAAAAACAAAAAACAAAAATCCATATTATTACATACTTTAACTTTAGTTACTTCTTCTGGACAGGCAGTCATTGCTGTTGAAAGCCATGTTTCCAAACACTTTGCAAAATTTCTAATTGCTTGTGTTAATGAACCTGTAACATATTTTTAATTTTGTCAACAAAATAAAACGACAAATAAAATTAACAAAAATTAGCCATATTTTTTTATATTTAAAAACAGATTCAATGTACTCTTTTTTCATTCAAAACAAAGAGTTTCTTTAGAAAAATTACACAATTTACTAAATTTTCATAAATGTCATATTTTTATATTATGAAAACAAGAATAGAAGAGCAAAAAATGAGAAATCCATTACACCATTATTAAATCCAATATTTCATTACAAATCTATTATTCATTCTTTAAGTATGAAATACATCTGAATTGTTATTCAGCAAATTAATGAAATTTTTTAGAAAACAATTAATTTTACATTTTCATCACTCCCACCCCCCAAATGAATAATTCAGAAAGTTTTTTAGGGGGGGGGGGAGAAGTGAGTAATTATTTAAGTAGTTTTTCACTTCAGCTTAAAATGAATACAAGATATATATATATATATATTAAATGCATGAACACAATCCTGTATAGATAGATAGCAGTGTAGCACCTGTACAGATAAAACAAACACCCACTGCTTATTTCTTTTTCTATTTATTTTTCCCAACATTTCCTTATCAGTTTGAATCATTCCTTCTTTATAACTCATCCATTTGCCATAACTCATTCATCCAGGAATTAAATATTTACACAGACTGTGAATTGCATTGTATCTAGCGGGATTCGAACTTACGATCTCTTGAGTGCTATGACCATTCGGCCATGGGGAGTCGACTGCCTCTTTTCAATGCTGCATTAAATAATGTCACGTAGATACTCTAGTGTGGAACTTAATGACACACGTAAGAAGTAGAGCTAAACCAATTTATTAACTCAACTCTGAACACAGTGACTGATAGATCTTCTGCTTTTATACTAGCAGGGAAAGTTCTAGAATACTTTTCTGGAGACAGTAAGGAAAGTCCAGAACACTTGTCTGGTAAACTAAAGAAATGTCCAGAATCTTCTGGAACATGAAATAAAGGAAAACATAAAATCAAGGAATTTAATATTTACACAGACTGTGAATTGCATTGCATCTAGCGGGATTCAAACTTACGATCTCTTGATTAAGAGAACAGTGCTATGACCATTCGGCCATGGAGAGTCGACTGCCTCTTTTCAATGCGGCAGTATATATAATCTTAAGACCTGCAAAACAATTCTTTATTGCTATTATAAATTTTTAATTTCATCTCTCTAAGCTTACCAATGCTATAGTGCAGTCTTTATACTCTCTTGCATTTATAATTTCCAGCCAGTTTTAACAGAAGAAATTGATTAGAGGCAACATCTGTTCTTTTTTTACTTGTGCCATCAGAAAGTGATAATCTGAACAAATTTCTGAAAGCAAGTTAGTCAATCTGATATTTGTTCCCTCATCAGGTAATATCCAAGTGATTTTATACATGTCTTTACATTTAAAGATGCTACTCAGATTTCTAATCAGAGAATAGATAAAGTACATTTATACAACACTAAGGAAGCAAAGTTTAAGTTATATTGTTCTTAATATTGAAGATGACTGGAATCTCCTAAGAACAGTAATCATTTGAGTGAAAAAATGTGAGCTGTGATAACAGTATCATGGACTTGGAATTATTCACAATTATGAATTAACAGATGACAATAATCAAAAATCAATTTAAGTGATGACGAAGAAGAATGTGAAATATTTATTCCATTTTTCTTTTAAAATGCAATGGACTCCATTGAATAACTTCAAACCTAATTTATTTACCAAAACACAGGGGGAAAACATTCAAAGAACTTCACTTGATTCATTACATTATATTAGATATTTGCAAACAATCAGCATAACAGAAAACAATTACATTTTTTAATGATTATTTGCAGGTACAAAAAGTATAAAAGTATATATACATATTTTTCAATGATTATTTGCAGATAAAAGTATATAAAATAAATTATAATTTGCAGTAAGATATACAATAATAATTTGACTTCTCAGTTTTATATAGATTTTTAATGATAAAATTTAAATATTGTCTTAAAACACTAAACAATAACATACTATTATTATTCTTCAAATACTAAAAATAATATACTACTATTACCTTTAAAAATTTTAAAACTATTACTTTTAAACATCCCTTTATTCAAACTTCTTGAAAGACAAATAAAAATAGTTCAAAATTTCAAAAATACAAAAACTGACATGTAAATTAATCAAAATTCCCAGCAACATTATTACAAAATGTTGCAGATGCCTTATTTCAGTATAACAAAAATATAGAATAATTTGGAATGACATAAAATCTATTGTTTTTAATTATATGAACAGCAGACAGGTAATATTCTCTTGAAAGTTAAACAGAATGAATGAGCTTTCATTATGTATACAAATTAATTACTTACTAGGTATTGGACGTAAAACATCAGGAATAAGTACATCTACTAAATTTTGATAGAACTGATAATCAGATTTACGCATGAAATGCAAGACAGGTTCAAATTTACATAGTTGGAAAAACTTGGTTTTACTCATTATTTTCTCCTGATCCCTGAAATAAGCATCATATTAATTAGTACAGAAATACACAAATTTCCAATGATGAAAAATCTCAAATGTGTTTAACAAATATTTTAAACTAACTAATTTAAACAAATATTTTTACCACGATTACAATTTATTAAATTATGGAATCAGTTAAAATAATTGCAATAAATAACTTTTTGGTTGACAGATTTATTACAGAAGATTTTCTCAGAATGTCAAAGAAAGTTAAATTTATTTGTCTATTTTTCTATTATTTTTTACAACTATGAATTTGTATGCAAAAGTATATTGTAATTATATATAAAAATATATTGAAAATATATACAATAGCAAAATTTTAATAAATAAGGATGTGCCATAAATTGGTCAAACTTCAAAAAAATCATTAAAAAAAAAAAGTAATGCTTGCAAATATGCCCAGAGAGATTTTGGATATTTTTTCCCAAATTAAAAATTATTCAAAAAATGACTGATAGATGGCATTCACACATCAAACTGAGATGATTTATGCAAATAAGGAAAACAGAACCCAGTAATTTAATACAGCACATTTTATTCAATCCATTCCAGCACAAGTAAAACATGTTCAAAATGACTGCTACCACAATGTATTAAACAAGTGAGTCATGTAACTGTGCCTATTACAGCTGAATGTAGCATGTCACCAATGACCCGTGGATTGGTATCTGTTAGTTCCATCAAAGTGGCTGGACAGCCCCGATAGGCACAAGAGTTTAGATATCTTCACAACCAAAATTACGCTGGAGTAAGGTCTGGCAATCATGAAGGCAACATAATCTTACATTCTTGGTTTATCACTCAATCCTCAATGAATGTGTGTGGGAAGAATATCTCCATGAATGATTATGGTTCCTCATCCTGCATGAAGGCGACAGCAGGTAACACACGTCTTTGCTGCAAAGTAGGCACTACATGGTCTACAAAAGTATAAGATATCATTCTCCATTGTCAGAACAGGTTTTTAACAGATACAAAGCAATGCTCTTTAAAAGAAAATGTCCAGAATGAAGGATGTGGTAAAATTATACCAAACATACTCCTTGATTTCTTTCACTATGCAGAACTTTTGCAATGTTTTAATTGTAGCCTCACCTTTATTGTTTGATCAAGTAATGATTATATGCTGCTGGCTCAGATAACAGAACCATTTCCAGCCTTGTATTTCATACATATCCTAATTTGCATAAACCAACTTGACTGTATGTGTGAGCACTGTCAATTGGTCATTTTTTTAATGGGGGAAAAAATCCAGACTTTTTTAATATATTCTCACAAACTGTAATTTTTTCAAACATTACTTTTTTAATTATGATTTTTTTTAAAGTTCGCATGAATTTATAGCTTACCCAGTATATAAATGATGGCAAAATTTTATCATAGACAATGAGAAATATTTTTTAATGCGATTTGCATCCAAATCTTTAAAAATATAATATGGATTGAACCAAACATTACTATGCCAATGCTTTGTTGTTAAGTGATTATTTAAACCTTTCACATATTAATTTTTTAGAGAAAATATTTATAATTGCCTATTAATAGAAGTACTTAACTATATTCAACATATTTTTTAAATATTAAAAAGATGGTATGCATTTGAACATGCATTTTTCCAATTATAACAATCAGTACAAAAAAATCAATAACTACCTCCTATTATAAGTTCGCCAGAAAGTCTGCCAAAGAGTTTCAACCATAGCAAACTGTAAATTAACAACAGCATCTAAAAATGCCTATAAAGAACAAAATCAACAATTCATGAAAAAAAATTGTAAAAGAAATAAAAAAAAAGAAGTAGTAGTAGTAATAAATTTTATGTAAAACATCAAATTTCAGTTTAATTCCACAATAAGAAAAATTATTTAAAAAATGCCTTTGTTTAAAAATAAAATGTCAATACTTTAAAGATTTCTACAATTTTGAATTATAAAGAAATAAAAATTATATTACTTCACAATGCTCTCTATAAAGCATCTTAAATGTTTCCAAGTGCTCCAAAGTAATTCCATCAGGTAAAGGGTAATTGCATGTGTCAATTTCAATGAAGTTTGGAATAGCAGCAGATGCATCTCCTAAATACTGTTGATGTTGATGTGTTGGTACTGGTGCAGGTTGAGATGGAACACTTTCTGTCTGACTGGCCACACCTCCAGTACTAGAAGTGCTGCTACCATCATTACTTTCAGATTTTGCAGGCAGACTTGATTTAAAGCGACTGTAAAAGTGCAGAAAAATGCATTACACTGTGAACTGTCAAAGCATTATTGTGTACTTTAAATTCTTTCCTAGATATAGTTAAGAGACATACTTATTTAGATGAAATGTATATGTTGTAGATCTTACAACACCCTAAAAGTTTTAGAAGACAAGAAACATTGACATTGAAAGAAACATTTTTTGGTAACATTGGCTTTTCAATTATTTTAATAGAGTTCTCAAAAGACCTTTGATTTATGTTATAAGTGTTTACAAATTAAAAATAATGAAACAAGCAAGGGAAAAAGATTATAATAAATTTAAAATATTAAGAGAAAAATTTGCAATCAACATAACTACTATTTTAGTAAATATGCACTAGTCATGTAAATTACTGAAGTTTATATAATACAATTTAGGAAACATTAATTACATGCTTATAAAAAATAATTATTTTAAAAACATATACTTACTTTTTGATTTGACTTAGGGTTTGTGATCGTATCCCTGAATTTTCTTCAGATATTTGGTTCAAAGGTGAATTGGGTTTTACTCGAATGCCATAATAATGGTATTTAGAATTTCCTCTAAAACAAAAAAAAGTTTAAGTTAACACTTTAGGAAACCCTTATTTTTAACATTTAATGTTAATATTTATTAATATTTTAATATTAAAAATTATAGAGCATTAATAATACACATTGCATATTAAGATATAATTTGTTTTATGGAGTTATAATTTGTTTGTGAAAGTTCAGATCCCCCTCCCCTAAAAAAAACTATATGGTATAAATACACAAAAAAGGGATTAAAAAATTGAAAAATGTTTATCCTTTTCACCTCTTGATTTCCAGCTACAAAGAAATAAATATCAAGCATGGTTTCAATATTGAATTAAAAATTAAACAAAAATACATTTGACATCTCTTCTAAACGCACAGATATATTATAGGGAGTGGCAAAGAAATACATCTCATACAAAAGCATAATTTCAATATGCATTTTATTCATTTTAATAAATTGTAGATAAAGTTAAAACCAGTTTCAAAATGAATTCTTTTAAAATAATACTTAATGATTCTTACATTCACAAAATTAACTAACCATTCCAGCACAAAATAGGCACAATTTAAGAAACTGTTTCTAAACTGAATTATCAAAAGCCAGATTACAAAGATCAAGGGCATATATATATATATATATACCAGTGTATATATATATATATATATACACTGGTGCAAGTAGAAAATTTGCATATTTTATCAAATTGCACGAAAAGAACTGAACTGAAGGAAAAATCACTGCTTCTAGATAAAAATGCAATTGTTGTACGGCTAATACGTAAGCATGCACTTTTGTGTAGGTGGAGCCAGCAGAAAAATAGGTTTTATAAGCGCGTGGAGGGTAAGACGAATTTCATTCACTAGCACACATCAGCAAATTTCTTGGTGTTATCTTGTAGCAATCAGTGAAATTCACATTGAAACAGTAAAAATGAGTAACCACCAATGGTTATGGAATGAGGTGACGAATTGTGAGCAGATTTGAGACAGGCCAATTGCAAGTCCAGATATGCAGAGAGTTTCATTTAACGCCCAGCGTCGTGTGTAACCTATGGAAACAGTTCCAGGATACTGGATCCATCGAGAGAAAGGCTGGGCAAGATCATCTAAGAGCCATGACGGCCAGAGAATAACACCATTTGTCCATTTTAGCATGGCATAACAGAGGGGTTACAGCTTCTCAGGATCTGCATGCAGTCACAGGAATCCGTGTATCAAGGGTGACTTGTTCCAAGAGACTGAATGAGAGAGGCTTATTTGCCAGAAGACCGGCTGTTTGTGTCCCGCTCATGTCTACGAACAGGAGAGTCTGATTAGAATGGTGCAGGCAACATAGTGATTGGCGTATGGTGCAATGGGCAATCGTTCTGTTCACCAACGAATCCTGTTTTAGCCTAAACACCGATTATCGCCTTACTTTCATATGGAGAGAGCCAGGGACCCACTACTTACCCTCCAATGTCGCAAAGTCGACAGTTGTGGCGGTGGCGGTGAAATGGTCTGGGCAGGAATCATGTTAGATGGCGGCACACCTCTCCATGTCTTTGACAGAGGCTTTGTGACTGGTGTGAAGTATAGGGATAAGGTCTTGGAGCCTTATGTTCGCCTTTTCCAGGATGCAGTAGGTCCCGAGTTCATCTTAATGGCCGATAATGCGAGACCACATAGAGCTCTTTTGGTCGACGAATTTCTCGAGAGTGAGGATATTCGCCGGATGAATTGGCCAGCCAGGTCTCCAGACCTTAACCCTATAGAGCATGTCTGGGGAGGGCAATTGCAATATGCAAACCCTCTCCAAGAACCATCGAGGAACTGAAAACAGCATTGGTGAATGAGTGGGACCAATTGCCATATGCACTCATAAACTGCCTTATTTCCAGTATGACATCACGTTGCAAGGCATGTAAAACTCTAAGAGGGGACCATACCCCCTATTAACCCATTTTTTTTGTGTATTCTGCAACTACTGTTTCAGACCTTCAGACTTCCATGAGTGTTACGCACAAACATATGTATCTATTATAACTGTTGAATGTTTATTTTGCTTGCATTATATCAACCTATGTTCACACCAAATTTTATTAAAATCTGTCCAGTATTTCTTGAGATCGTACATCAAATATGAAAATTCTCTTAATTTCTTACACCAGTGTATATACTGGGTGGTTATAATTAAAGTTCCAATTTGAAATAGTCATCAATTGAAAACTACTGGATCAAATGTTATCAAACTTGGTAATAGTTTAAAGGAAGTCATAAAAATTTCTTTTATGGAAAAAAAAAGGAAAGAAAGTTTAAAAACTCATCACCGGGGGGGGGGATGGTACTTTATGCAATATTGTTAAATAAAATAGGACAAGAAGATATTGTTTTAAATTGTGTTTAATCGTTTCTGAAATGTGTTACAAAGCATGCTCAATGTGGCATCCATCATTTTCTGAAAGCAAACTAAATCACATTACTGTATTCTCAACAACAGCTCTTAGAATATATTAAATTTTCATAAATTTATGAAAACTGATGGTTAAATGTTTTTTTAAAACATTTAGCTATTAGTTACAGTTCAGCTTAAATGACATAATTACCTTGTCCCTAGTCGCCTAGTGCGTAATCCAAGGAAAACTGAACGAATTAACTTTCCAAAAGAGGCAGCATTAACTGGGTCTAGCTTATGCTCAGAACAATGTCTTAAATAATGATTATATAGAGTGCTTCTTGGAAGACTGACACCTTCAGCCGTTTCATAATTGTCAATTAACCATTGCACCTATGGATGAGAAAGAAAAACATATACTTTTTACAAAAAATTAAATGATTATGGTGTTTAATTTACTATTTAACTAAAGAAAATTTCCATTGTTCAAATCTAATTAATTCAAGGATGCTATAATAATAAATCAATAAATAAAAGTGAAACGATTTCCAAAATGCTTTCATAGTATCCTAAGCAGTTTCAAAATGCAATTCTAAGAATTTCCAAAAAGACAAAGCAAAGATAATTTCTACAGAAAACATAGATTTACAAAATTTTTTGAGGGCTTTATTTGTTTAAAAGCTAATTACGTGGAATACAAATATGAAATAATTTTTTCTGCATCAATTTAGATTTTTTTAAAAAAATTATAGCTTTATTATGATTTTAAATTGCCTTGGAATGGAAAAAATATTACCTTGTCCTTTAAAAAAAATTTTTAAAAAATGAATTTACATAAAAAAATTTTTTTAATTTATACAGAATTATTTCAATATTTCAAAGCAGAACTTCTGCTTCGGTTTATAACTATCAATATAGCTTTATCACTTTTTATGATCATTGACACTTGAATAGCACTTCTTATCTAAAACTTTTTCATTCCCAATACCAAAAGAATCTTTTTGCTTTCATCAGCATTTTTTTTTTTTTTTTTTTTTTTGCTTCCCCTTAATATTTTTGTATTTTTTAAAGATGACTAGAATAGCAAAATTAAGATGACACTTTTGAATGTTTCAATCTTGAATCAAGAAAAAGTTTATATTTATGCGTATAAAAATCTATTCTAAAGAAGACTTCGTTCAAGCTAAAATTCCTTAAAACAGAGATTAAATCTCATTCTCTTTCCAACTGTCTATTTTCTGAAGGTTACAAGAAAAATACTGTACTCTATGAATTTTCTGTTAATGGGCTTTTGATTCGACCAAAAGAAGCCCATTTAAGAGACGAAGTGTTTTTTTTAATCACAAAACAAAAACAAATATAGAAAACAGCTCCTCCTTTGGATTATCAAGCAAACAAATACACAGAGTTTATTAACAAACAGACAAAATAATCCTGTGAACTCTTTTTTATTAAGTAAACAATCAAATGCCCTCTTATCAGATGAAGAAACTTATAACTTTTATTTTTGTTGATATTGTCCAGCTCAATAATTTTCATATGGTCATCTGTAATAAAAAAAGATACAAAATGGGCAAACTGAAGTTATTTATTTATTTTCAAACAAAAATTTGTCTTTTTGTCAAAAATGGAAATATGTATTCTTTATTGGATCATTCATTACAAATCTATGAAGTTTAGAAAAACAAATTAATAGGCAATAGGACAAAACTGAAGACTTTTTTTATTTAAGTTTCAGAAGAATAAATGATTTAAAATGAACATCAATTTAAAGAAAAATAACTAAGGCTCAGTTGCATACACATTAGGTACAAAAACACCACTAAAGTAATAATGTATCAAAGATTTCATAGTGTTGAGAAGTCTACTATACATTATTACATATATACATAATAACCTAAAGAATGTTAAACATACTTCACAGAACTAAAAATTCTAAATTTTTAGAAGCCAACTTAAATTTATTAATATAATCTAATTTTATTACAAAAATTTCATTTCTTGAATGGAAGCAAATGCTCTCAAACAGAAATCATCAATTTTTCAAAAGAATAATTCAACTAACTAAGAGAGATAGATGCATAACTTACATGAATGATGTCCATGTCACGAACATTTTGATGTTGAGAATGGTGGGTTGGCTGGGATTGAGTCTGGTTTTGCTGAGATGTTAGCTGTAATTGAGAAGTATCGTGGGGACTGTGAAGAGTTTGTATCACACACTGATCATTGGTGAAAGGAGATATGATTTCTGCAACTTTCCGCTGCTCTTCCTACAATATTTCACAGAATCCAATTGAGTACTGATGCATAATCATTATTATTTTTGGAAAGAAATTGGAAAATTACAGAAGACAAACATGAGAAGATAACAAAGCTAAAATTTATGAAAATAAATAATTGATATAAGATTTCAGAAATTTTTTTAAAAATTATTGTGAATGCTTAATAGAAGGTGGAAAACATTTCTCAGAAATAATTAAAATAGTAACTTTCCAAAAATTGATATATATTAAATGTTTAGTATATATTATCAAATTCTTTTTAAATTTAAATAAAGATTGCAAGATCAATTATAAAATAAACCAAATTAACTAGTAACATCTTTACGTGATTATCAAAACAAAGGATGTATATTGCATAGTAATCATTCAAGTTTCCAATTTTATTATTTGTAGATAATTAACTTCCATAAAAGTAAAAATAATATTAATCCACCAAGTTTAAAATAATTTCTTAAAAGAATGTTTGTTTACAGAAGATATATTTAATTTTTTATATTAATAAAAGTTATTTAACTAACTTTATATGTTTTTAAAAATATATGTGAAATTGTAATAATTCAATCTTGAAATCAAATTAATTACATGGATATCATTCTAGGAGAAAATATCCAAAGAAAATGATATTTGCTTACAGATACAGGAGATATCCTATTGGTTAAAGTAACAGCAGCTGAAACAGGAGCTAGGTTATGATGAGCATCAGCTGCTTCAATAACCTGGCCTTGTACTTTATAATTATTGTCATCTATCAACTAAACAGAAAGAAAATGATGTTACTATATAATAAGCTTACTGAATTCTTAAAGAAGAATATATTACAAATGAATTTTCACCTGAGAATATGTCACAGGAGTACCATTGCCACCAGTATAATACCCAGCTGTTGCTGGAGTATACATAGCAGATGCATCAGTCACACTATATACAGAATAGCCAGCCCTGAAGCAATAATAAAAGATTTTTATATTAAATATGACTGGCATTTGTAAAAGACTCATTACATACTGGTACTATCATAGATACTTACATTTGGCCATTATTTCCAGCATAAATATTTGGCTCTGCACTATCAACATATTGAACATAAGTAGGATGAACTGCTTGATTTTGCAAATTGACTCCACCTTCTTGATTATCATGCTCTGAAACTAAAGCACAGCATTTCAGTATTTTAGTTCATTTTTCATTCACCATAATTCACTTCTATTATTTCTTCAATTTTCTTTTTAGTGCATCAAAGGTACATATATATTATAGACACAGTAACAAATTTTTTTAAAAAATTCAATCACTTAAATAGATCCTCAAGATTCAATACATATGCACAAGGTAATCTGAATTAATTAATATTCATTAAGAAACATTTTAGGCAATATATCAATAAAAAGCATAAAAATATTAAACCTGTCTTTGTAATTCAGAATTAATAAAGTAGAGTAACATATCAAAAATTCTTGCAAACAATGAAAAAAATATCAGACAAAAACAAAGATAACAGATATTAATTAAGGAAATTAATATCTGTCATCATTGTCATAATTGTATCTTTGAGTTCGAATGAAATATGCATCTCAAGATGACTAGTAAATATTACAAAAATGAAATTTTATTTCACGCTATTTCAAAACACTGCCATATAAATTTATTATCATATTGAAAGCATTTTTGCAAAAATATCTTGAATAAACTGCATTTGCTCTCCCCAATCAGCAAAATTTTATATATATATATAACAACAATACTGAAATGGTTAAAATACAGCATTTATCTAAATAATATGAAATCATTAACATTAACTACATTAAAAAGATGTTTTCTTTAGAACGGAATCACAAACTTTATCAACAGTTACATTTTATTTAATATAAAAAGTTTAGGTTATTAGAAATCAAAGTCCAAAAATTCCTCTAAATACAGGCCCTCTATGAGAAAAACTCAAAGACATTTCGCCATCTTTAATTGATTCATTAAAAATACCCTTTGATTTCTACCACTTATAGCATTAGTGGGTTGTTCTTCTATGATTTTGTCTTAATTTGAACCCTAGAAGCAGTTTTGCATTTTTATTTGATTTTCTCGTCTATTATGGTAATTCAACAATTCTGATTAAATATTGAATGAATTATATGAAATCTTCTGCTTTATAGTTATTTGGCATATTAAAAAGAGCTTTATCAATGTTATAATCATTTATATAGATGCTACAAATAAAAAAACACACACTGCATATTTTAGAATGTGGAAATTAACTGAAATTTCATACACTTTTAAAGCATAGCTGAAATTTCCTTAGTTAATTTAGTCCCTTTAAAGCCTGAACACTACAATGTGAATATCATTTTATTTGGCAAATTAATTTTTTATATAAACAATAGCAGTATTATTTAAAAATGTTCACTTCTTCCCTTGTGTATTACAAAGGTTACATTATTCTTTTATTCTACGTACAATAGAATGTTTTAATACTGTTTTACTACATATAAAATACAGTTCTTTACTAAATGTAGATCAAAACTTTTATAATATAAACAGAAATAATGTTTCACACTATATAGTTATTGCTTAGAACGCACACTGATAATCTAATTTTTTTACTGAGAATTTCAATAATTCATTATATTTGTCCCAATTTTTAAATATATAATCTGTGTCTGATTTAAATATACATAAATATTGCAATCTAAAAATTTTCTAAAATGTGAATAATTATCAGATTCAAAAATGTAATTCAATAAAGTAAAATTGAATATGGTTTATTTATAATTTGATATGGAGGCATTAATTATCATTTATATGTTAATTCATGTTTATAAGCTGGTATAATCAGTAACTTGTTTATAACTACCATTTTTCAACTTACATTACAGTGAAAAGTAACTTGATTTTTCAAGTTCAGCTTTTTTTCTAAAATTTTATCATTCAGCAATTCTCCATATGAAGTTTTCAATATAAGTCAGCATTTGCTATTAAAGATTAGCATAATTAAAATGGGAACACTGAGAAAAGTCAAAAATAAGGAATGGGTAGAAAACAATTCGATTTGGTTCAGCATAATTTATGAATGAATCATACTAAGAACTGAAATGAATTCAAAACTGCTTTCTTTAACTGATATTGAAATTAAAATGGTTAGAAATAAGAATTAGCAAAAGTCCTCCTAAACTTATTAGTGCAATTACTGATTTTAACATCTGCCGATTTAATCAGTTAATTAAGAGTAATGAAGAAAAGATACTCAAGGTGATGAAATCTCAAATTGTTACAGGTACAATTTTACTACCCGTAAACAAAAGCTTAATTTAATGGGAAGATAAAAACAGGGTAATATTGCATACTGATACAGGTTACTAACAATGACAACTCCAATCTAACATACAGAATTTACTATTCTTTGAATACAATATTTAACATTTCAATTTCTAAAAAAACTACAGCAAGTAATTGGTTATTAAGTGGATTAAGAAGCACAAGATGACTTTAAATGCATCAAAAATCTTATCTTACCTGTCACTGCTATGAACTGAGAAGCCGCAGAAGACTGAGTTGCTTGAACAACAGCCTCAGCTCCTTGTTGCTGACCTTGAGAAATAGGTGGAGAATGAGTGGCAACCACAACTTGAGTAGCTAAAGCGGATGACACTGATACTCCTTGGATGGTTTGCTGTTGTTTTTGGGAAGTTTGACTTCCTTGGGTGACAGATCCTGGAAGGGATGTACTTACCACAGTTTGTGTTCGCACATCTAAAGTCTGAGTTTGGCTGTGCGTAGCCTGAAATAAAAACTGAATTTATTATCGTTTAAACTTTAATAAAATTATACATGAAAGGAAAAGCAAGTAATATTATACATATAACAAAAATAACAATGTTTTTACATTCAGACTCATTACTGAAAAAGAGTTCAGATATTCGTCTATAAAAGTTTGAAATTAAAAAATATATACTCATTATGTTTCTTTGTTTAATATATTTCAACAAAAAATTCTGTTAATTTGAAATTACTACAATAGTCTAGCTCTTGACAATTTAACCCAAACTCATTTCTTTCATAATTAAAGTAAAACAGAAAATTCCAAAATTTAAAAAAATTTCCATCGTCAATACCTTACCAAGTACAAATGTCAGTATGAAATTTATGAATAGAAATAAATTGATAAACAATGAAAGAATTGTGAAATTATGCAAGATTTTTTTAAAAATCTTTGTGGTTTAAAGTTATTATTTTTGATACCAATTAAGGAAAAATATTGCAAATAATTAGACTAAATAACAAAACTAAACACTGAGTTGAATTTCAGAATAAAAATGTTCCAGAAATAACCCCAAAATTCTGCTTCATTATAATGTTATATATTAAACCCTGATTTACCACCAGTATGCTATAATTTGTATATATAGATATGATTCTAGTATTTTTTTTAAATAGTAACTTTAAGAAAAGGACATTAGGATTTAAAAGCATATATGAAGTCTTTTTACTACATAAAAAATAAGTTATTATATATTAAACTATGAAAGGTAACTTGTTTATAAATGCAAGATTTAATATTATAATAAATTAATCAAACAGAAAGAAATGTCAATAAAACAATAATACTCTTTAGACTAATTAATACAAAATATTCTAATTTAGTCTTGTGCATATTATTTAGAGATTTTGCATACTTATATAAATCTCATACTTTCTTTAAAAATAAAGCAACAAATAATTAAAAAAAAATATGCAAAGCAAAAAAAAAAAAAAAACTGATATATGACAGTTATTGTGATTTCAAAATGTATAAATCTGAAAATATACAGATCTTTACTGAAGATTAAAGATCTCAGAGAAGAATAAAACAGGTATCAGACAATACAAAATTCCTAAAATATTCTCTTTAATAGAAAATTAGTGAGAAATTTACTTACATAAATAAAGATTCGGAATTATATGCAATATATTTAGTTATGTATTAATCTACAATATATTTATTAATAATTAGAGAATCTTGAAAACATAAAAAAACTTGCCTAAAACCACTGGTGTATCTTTATATATATAATGACATTTCATGTTTCATTTTGAGATTAAATTGAATAAAATTATACTTTCATTTCAAATAAAAAAATATCTCCACTTTACTTTCCAAAAATTTAATATATAATTAAAAAGGAAATATATCTACATCTTTATCTAAATATTGAAACTAAGTAACAAAATAAATTCAACAGATTCAAAATTAAGATTATATTTATAAGATTTTATTCACAAGAAAAAATAACTTACCTGACTTGACTGAGTTTGATTAGATTGACTGATACTGGTTTGAGGGGATTGTTGTGGTGGTGGAACAGGAGAATTTTGCTGAATACTCAGAGCCTGCATGTCTGACATGAAACTCTGAGTTGCCATGGCAACCACAGCAAAACTCTGCAATGAACACAACAAGAAATGCAATTGCAAATAGATTAAGAGCAAAAAAATAAATTGATCTTTTTTTTATACATTCATCAATCATGTTAAACAAGTAAAATTTCTATTTGAATAAATGTTTTAACTATTTTTTATGTGACTTTAAATTTTTAAGTCATATTGGTTTTTTGCAGTAGCAATTTATTTCACATTAAAAAAAAAATTTATTTCAATATATGTATAAAAATGAAAAAAAAATCAATTTGTGATATATATATATATATATATATCAATTAAATATAGCATTTTATTATTTTATGGCAAATTGTAAAATTAAGCAGCAAAAATAAAACCATTCTTGCATTCAAAGTTTATATAATTAGGAATTTATAATTTTTTTTAAAGACATCGTTTTAGGTTTTTTTAAGGGGGCCAAAAACATTTCTAGTACTTGAATCATTTCATGAAAAGTGAATGCCACACATAAATAAGGTACTAAATTTATTTGCTTTAAGTACATTTCTATTACTTTCAAAATGAATTGTTTCACTAGGAGAAAATAACAGTATCAATAAAAAAAAAAAAATGAATGCTTAAGTAATAATGAATAAAATTATGAATATTGACAAATAATTTTAAACTCTTAAACAGATAGTTAAAAATTTCAAGGGAATATTAATTTATGCACATGTTTTCATTTTAATCTGTTATAACATTACAACTTTTACACCTTCAAAATTTTAAATTAAATATTAAAATAAATTTATACAGACATATTACCACAGTAACATACCCAACAATATATATAAACGCAACATATAAAATAAATAATTAATTTCATTAATGACACATTTATATATTATAAAAAGAGAAACCTACTTTAAATATCAACAAATTTCACAGGTAAAAATGATTGATTTTGTACTTTAAGCTTTGCTACAGAACAGTTTGAATAAATTTTTTTTGTACATTTCAATATATTTTATATCTATTATATATATATTAACACTTTATATAAATTTGAATGCGGAAGTAAAGCAGATATTATAATAATATGAAAAAGAAAAATACAGTAAAAAATACAGATTTAATTTATCAGCACTCATAATGCATAAATAAATCTTCTAGTTTAACATTCATCATTTAACATAATACTCGTCAATTATTTAAAAAATATATCTATTCTACTAATCAATAAAAGTAAAGCTGATAAAATGCATTTAATTTATAGCATAAAAATTCTGAAGATGCAACATATACCTAAGATCCAAACAAATGTAATAATTACACAAAGTTAGTGCAATAATTGAAAAGGTAAATTAAAGTATCTTATAAATCAAAGAATTCCAAAAAGATATATCAGTTGCCTTTTCATATCAATATTTGTATATGTGTGTGTGTGTGTGAGTGTAGCATAAATGCATGGTTCGAAAGGTAAAGAACTTTGGAATAAAATTCAATTTATTTCACCATGGGAGGGCAATAATTTGCAAATGGGAATGGAAGGCAGAAAATGTATATACGCACCAGAGCATAAGAGCTAAGCGACAGAAATTTTTTTCTTTAATGATTTTAATAAGAGATTCTAATAGTGATTTCTTTGACATAAATCAACTTAGGCATAGATAACTTTGAAAGGAATGCATTAGTGTTAGGGATTTTTATCTCATCAATTGGAACCTGATAACCAAAGAGTCAGCAATTTTTTTAGAGAGAAAATTGTAGAATAAAATAACATGGGCTAACTTAAGATAAAAATTAAGAAATTATTTAGTCTTTAAATCAAAATTAAGAGATATCATTACATATAAACCAAACTAAAGCATATTAATTTAGAAGCATAATGTTAGAAACATCGCTAAATAATTTTAAAAATTCTGTTATTCATCAAATGGACATAATAAGAAATTAAACACAATATATCCAGAGTCTCAACTGAAGACTAGAAACATCTACATTCTTTAAAATTAGCATTTATGACAACTACAATTTTTTTTATATGCCAACAAGAATACCTTCTAAAGCAAAAACCTTTCTGGAATTAATTTTGAAAATTTATCTATGAAATAATCCACAGAAAATTGTGTGTTATATTTTGATAAATGTTTTGGACAATATTAAAAGTTAGGAACAAAGTAACTGTCAATGCTCACATTAATAATGAAAGTTTATGATATATCAGATAAATGTAATGGTATAAAAAATCAAAATGTACAGTAAGATTAAATTTATATATAAACTCGTATTTAGAAAAAAAAATGAAATATTAATCCAAACCAAAACTTAACCTATTAATAACAAAACTGTAACATTTTTTAAAAATAATAAAATCAATAACAAAATTTGAAGTTTATGTTTGGATAAGTTACCATATTTCTCTATAGGAGCAAAATACTGTAAGAAAATAATAACCAGTATTGAATTAAATTAAGAAAATGCTGTGACATGATGAAATTTGTCATGCATTACTGAAAAAAGATTCACAACATTTTTTTATACATTTATCTAAACTTTATGCTTTGCTTAAAATTTTTATAACATTATTTCTAAATTGATAGAATTGTTTTTACTATGTACTGCAAGTTACGAAATTAAAAACACACAATTACAACCCTTAAAAACGTTTGCAAATATTTCTCATACAACATAAGCCCATGAAACTTATAATAAAATGTACTGAAAATATTTGGGGCTGTCAGTGCTTATTCACAGGAAAATTATTAGCTTTGCAACAACGATTTTAAAAGAGAGTTTAAGAAAAACTAACAAAAATATTTAAGATTAATTGCCCTAAATTCAAAATATAAATAATGCATTCGGCAAATTTAAGATTTCGGCTAATACAGCAAAAAAAATGCTAAGAGAGACATTTCCCCCCGTAAGAACACAGAATATATCTATAGAATGCAGCACATCTGCTAGAAGATCTGCAAAATAACGAAAAGCTAATCTAAATTTAAAAAAAGTTCTTGATTGACCAACCTCTTTCAAAAGTTTTGAATTCAATGCCAAATCTTCAACCGCAACTAAACATTTCAGCATACCTTATAAACATATACACAAACAAATCCAGAAAACCTCAAAAACACAAATTATGGCGTTTTACTCGCAGAAGTGTTGCCAGATTTTGATGGTTAATGCCGGTATAATTATTTGAGAAGTAAAGTAATTTGAAAGTTTTGTTATAGCTTTTCTTTCTCTGAAACTAAGTAAACGGTTCCGAACATGCATAACACGATGTCGTGGTATCTTTTAGATGCCTTTTTGTTATTTAACTCAATTCCCCCCACACATTACAATGAAGAGAACAGAATTCAAGTGTGAGAACCAATCAATACTGTCAATAACCAGTTTTATGCATTTAGTGCGCATTGATTGTTAAATGCCGCTATAATTATTTTCTTAGTAAGTTTAATTTTAAGATTCGTCTCAATTACTTTAAATATTGTGAATTAGAGATTTCTGGAGGGAGATTTTTTTCTCTCTCTTTGCATCCTTAAGTTTAGGCTTTGGATACTGGAATAAGTTTAAGTGAATAAGTCACTTTCATACCATAAACGTTTCCAAATTGCACATATTCTTACGCAATGTTCCAATGCATAGTTCTTTTTTTTTCTTCTGCAAGAAATACATTAAATTAGAAAATTAAATTAATGGGTGTAATTTACGTGTGCACGAAAGCATCATTTGGCATAATTTATACAGTGCCACTCTCGTAATTTACTTTTGAATGACTTCCCTTATCCAAATGTAATTAGATCTTTACAACGTTTACTTATTAAAATTTTCAAAGTTTTTATTTCTGCTTAAATTTGCACATGAATATACAGAAACAAAAAAAAATATTAAAACAAGTTTACTCTTCTGATTCATCGAAAATTTGAAACAAAGCAAAGCGTCCATTTGCATCTTTCATTGTTTCTCTATTAGTTTAAAGTGAAAATTGCTTCTAAAAGTTAAATTTATTTTTAGAAATCGTAATAACGTACGCTAAAAAATATTCTTTTAATGAACAAGAATATGATAAATAATCTGTAATACTAAGTGGAGATATTTGAAAAGAAAACATGTTTGTTTTCATTTATAAAACAGGATTTTGATATAGATAGATTTTAAAACTGATGTTATTCTCTTCTCTCTCTCTTCCAAGCCATTTTGAAAGCATATCGATTAAAATGTTTAAATAATTCTTAGTATTCAAATACTTGACAACCATATCGAATTTTGACAAATGAAATTATTATATTTCTGTCAATATACATGCGTCTGGTGTATGGGTGAAAAGCTGCTACCGTTTTCTCACCATGCATATACTATTCAGAATTCATTAAAAGATTCTTATTTGACCATGTGTTGCTCTTTTTGACTCCCTCACTAGTTCAGGGAAAACTGTATTGTGTAAATAGTGAAATAAAATAAAAGCAACCCTAGACATATGACTGAGAGTTAGGGGAGACTTATTTTCTCCGTGGTTTCGGGCAGTAGCATGCTTACATAAAATAGCGCCCTACGCAAATATTAAAAAAAAACACCTATTTCTTTTAAAATTGTAATCCTCATATTCGCCCACCTTTCTTCTAAAATTTATACCAGGGAGTGCTGCTGTTAAAATTTTAATGAAATTTAAATATTTATATAAACGCATTTTTGGACTTATATGATTAATATTTTATAGACGAGTCTTAATTTCATAAAGTCAACAAATTTGAATTTAATTCAAATTTGAATTTGAATTCTTATGCTACTAACATTAATTGCTAAAATAAAGAAAAAGTAATAAAGGCCAACAAATAATTACTGTTTGAACCAAAATTTGATCTATGAACAAAATAAAAATATACTTTATATTTTGCAGCTAATATGTAACAAATGATTACGTACTTATATTTAGTTATAAAAATCATTAAGCAGAATGACTTTCGAAAAAATGAAAATCAATGAAGATTATTTGCTAGTTTGGCCAAGCTTGATTTAAATTTAAATTACAAATATTTGCCCATTATTTAGCTAATTACCTATTCCCATTATTTAGCTAATTAAATACCTATTCTAGCAAAATACTGAATTAAATAGCAAATTTATTTAAAAAATTGTCATTTAACCATAAAAATAATTAATTAGAATGACTTTTGAAAAAATGAAAACTAATGAAGACTGCCTGAATTTTTGTCAAGCATGATTAAATTCAAAATATCTGAAAAACCAAACTTCGCCTTTTTTTTTTTTTTTTTTTTTTTTTGTAAAATTGTGTACAGATTACATATGAATTACACGCATAGATTATATATGAATACAGATTACACATGAATATTTTTCAAATTTACCTACATATGATCTAGCCATTTAAATAAAAAAAAATCATAAATGTACTTTGTTTAACATGTTATTTCAAAACAATCTGCTATATTACAGTATTCATTTTGCAGCCTATCTATCATTAATAATATTTTTGAATTCAGTTTTATCATGCTGAAATCGAGTCTGAGATGGCGTTATATGACATTGTCAGCATTACAGAAGATAGAAAAAAAGCTCTATTAGTTTTTTTTAAAAATTGTGTGTAAAATAGCATATTTACAGAAGAGACATCTATATATATAAGCTTAAAAAGCAAAAATATTAAATATATGTACATAAGAAAAAAAATAAAGCACAAAACACTATTCGAAATGAGGACCCGCAAAACATGCGTCATTCATGTTGCTCTGACCACTTTACTGCACTGTTTCACATGTTGAAGTTGAAGTTGAATATACTTACTCTAATAGTCAGTTATAAAAAAAATTTTGTGTGTAAAATCGCGTCTTTTTATGAAAGACCCTATATAAAAAAAACTTCAAAAGAAAAAAAATAATATAAAATAATTAAATATAAAATTTGATCCAAATAAAATAATAATAATAATTAAATATAAAATTTGATCTAAATCGTTTGAGCCGTTTCCGAGATACATGAAATAAATAAATTTTATCTATACGAGAATTGCTCTTTTAAAGTTATAAGATTACAACACTTGCCCATTATGTAGCCAATTACAAAATACATTTTCTGGCACAATACAAAATTAAATAACAAATTTATTATAAAAATTATATCGTTTAGCTATAAAAATAATTAAGCAGAATCTTTTAAAAAAATGAGAATCAATGAAGATTATCTCCATTGATTAAATTCAAATTACAATACTTGCCCATAATTTAATTAATTACAAAATGCATATTCTAGTCAAATGCAGAACTGAATAATTAATTTATAGTTTCAGATACTATTACTCTGTAACGGAACAAAATTATCGTCTTACGAAATGCAAAAAACTATGTATATCTAGAAAAAAAAATTGTATTAACAATTTTAATCATTTATTTATATAAAAAAATACATTATATATGATTCTGAAATTTAATGATATTAGATTACTGAATATGATTCTGAAATGTAAATGATTATACACTCATAATAAAGCGTCTATGAAAAAAATAACTTCCCTAAGTTTGTAAAACAAATTAAAATTGTTGAATTTTTGGTAAAAAAACATATTTAATTTATAAAACGCACATAAGCTTCAAATGATTATTATGCCCATTACATTCATTAGATGATTAGAAATTATTTTTAATCTAAATATATTGATTGATTATCAACATTTGAAAGTTAAGAGAATTTTGTGAAGAAGTTATTAAGAGATCAAGTCTCAGAAAATATTTTTAATTGAAAATTTTAGCGAGCATTAATCTCAGCGAATCAATTGGTAGCCAAAGGTGGCTAGAGTAAAACAGAAAACTCGAATAAAAAAGGGAAAGGGAGTCGCTTTCACAACTTGCCCTGATTTGATTGATATTTTGGAAAAGTGAAGGACTTCGATTAATAAGAAATGGTGAAAATGAAGCGACCTGTCATCCATCAGACACTTGAGCTGTCATCCCCCTCTCCAAATTTCTGCACCACGCCATTGAGAGGAACCAGTTTGGTCCCGACTGGATTTAGCATGCACCAGACCAGCTTACACGACGGCTTTTCCGTGGAATCAGGTCTCGAACCTAAAGCACTCTGGTTACGAGATCGAGACCTGACTCCCGCGGCCCGAGTGATGAGGAATCTTGATCTGCAATTCGTCCTAGTGAGAATAAATCTACATGCATATGCTCTGAAGGATGGTCAAAATCTGAATTGACCTTCCCATGTCTGAGTACTCTATGAAAAAAATTCTGATCACTTAGACCAGCAGTTCCACGTGAGAAAAACGTAGCGAAAACCAACTTCCTACGATGGTAAAAACTAATGATATGCCTGAAAAGAATGATTACTCTAGCCCACATTCTTATTTTTATCATTTATTTTTTTATCGAAAATTGACACGACATTGGCTCTCTCACCTGAAAAACTTAATGCTAGTAGCTGGAGAAAATTATAAAGTTTCATTTTGATTTACAAACAATAGCTGTGACGAGGAAGTGTCGGTTCTATTTATTGAGATAATAAATGTTCATACTATAAATTCTCGAATGCTACCACGTAATATGGTCATAAAGTTATATCGCAAAGTAAATGAACTGAAGGTGATTATTTAGTGTTCGTATATTGAAATACTTGAATCTCCAAACCACAAAACTTGTAGATGCTGCAATGTAATATTAAATTGATGTTGCTACATTAAGTGAAATGAAGTTACATTAAGTGAACCGTTTTCAAATGAGAAGAGATTTACTAAAATACTAGCTGCTTTCGGAGATAAGTTCATTTGTTAAAGAAATAGACTTTTTAGGTTTTTAAAATTTCAATGTTATTTGATAAGACGCAAAAACACGAATTTAAATGAATAAATCAAAACAAATTAAAAGAATTGATGTAGTGCGAATAAAATGTCCAAAGAAAGCACTTTTAAAATTTTATTTTAACTTTGGCAATAGCATGCGATTGAATATTTTGATGGATGAATTTGAATTTCATCAAAACATTAAAAATTAATCGTTACACATAATGAGTTACACATATGTTAATCGTTACACATATGTTACACAACCTCTAAAAAATTTATTAAAAATTTAAAAAAATAATTCTACGGATTATTATTAAATTTTTTTGAGCTTTTAGATAATATAAGAATTTTTTTTGTGAAATAATAGTTTTGGAAGCTAGGTCATCAATTTCTGTAGGTAAGTCATATTATTAACGCATCTGACAATAGTTAAGCCCATTAACGCATTCGATTAAATGTTATTTGATACCTCTTTCTTAATTTCTTTTATATCTTAATTTCTTTTTCTTGATGCACCCTATCCAGCGCATTTTAAATATATTTTGCAACTTCATTAATTAGCGAAGCGTTAAATTAAGTATCTCTATAAATACTTTCAAAGAAGCATTCGTATAGTGATTTATTAACACTTGACTGTTGCCATTCAACAGTAGGTACTAAAAGCGATATGTCCGTGCTGAGTACTTTAGCTTTATATATACAGTATCTACTGTCTAGTAGATTCTTCGAGATTATATATATATCTTATTAGTCATATCACTGCTCTCCGACCCGTCCGAAGGCACACTGATAAAAAACTGAATGACCGAACCGCTGCTATAGCAACACTAACGGGAACTGTTGTTGAGTCCTAAGGGCCATCACTGGTCACGGTACAACCCTTCCCTAAGGAAGTACGTCCCATCATAGATGGTAGGAGGCGCAGCCTCACCTTTTCGTGTACCTTCCAGGGTGGCGGGAACCAACCGCAATGCCGGAAGCTTCTCATACTCATTTCGAGGTGCCCCCTGGGGAGATATATATCCTATTGGAACAAAATGCCCAGTAACACTGTTACGATGTATTCTCGATATTGGTTGGCATTCAGAATATCGAATAACATTGTAGAAATATTGTACAATATCTTGTGCTAATAGGAATTACATCATTATATTGTTTTAAAGTCTCTCTCTCTCTATGTATAGATAGCTAGATAAATACAACATAATTTTACAGGTCGAAACATAAACTTTTTCTCTCGGGTTCACTGATATTCATTTAGTCTTTCTTTTATTCATCTTTATGCAGATGATCATGTTAATTTTGCTACCTATTTTAAGTAATTTTTTTAGCAATTTTAAGCAAATTTATCCAATTATCTGGATACATTCGTTATTGTTGATGATATATTGTTTAAACCAACGACTGAGAAAAACTGTCTCAGACACATAATTTATTATTATTATTTATTTATTTATTTTTTAATTATAATATCCATATATTGCATCAAATGTTGGTCCATTGTAGCAAATACCGTTAGAATTTCTTCTTGTAAAGGTTTCTTTAATATTCTCAGCATTTTCATCACTCATTGTTAATATCTTTACTATAGTTCAAAAGACTTTTCAAAATGCCATGTATCCTACCTAGCATATTCAATAATTATAATGTGTTCATAAAAGTGGAGAAAATTCAACGACTTTTACCTTCTTCAGTATTCTTTTTCAGATGCTATTATTTTCACTACAATCAATTTGACAGATTTGTTAAAAATTTCAAAAAAATGAGAGAAATAAATACCTCCTGAAAATTTCCAAAAAAAAAAAAAAAACTAGTAAAAATTATATTATACAGAAATTATCGGTTGCAATAGCAAAAATAAATAATATAAAAAAAAATTGTAAATCAAAGTTCTATCAAATATTTAATTAAATAGAAATTTTCGCAAACTAGAACTTCGTTGTGTGGAAACTCCATTTTATAGTTATTCTTGCTACAAGTGTGTGTACGTATTTCATTTAGTTAGCATTCCTACTGAACTTTTGTTTATAGATACATCAGAGAAAAAAAACCCGGTTCATAATAATATAAAAGATAGGTATGATATATTATATATCTCAAGTAATATCTGAGCGAATGCAAATGGAAATGGACACAGTACAAAATAGTATTTGATTTCTTATTGATATATTCAAGGCTCCTGGCAAAAAAATTACTTGTTAGTTCCTAACAAGTAATAAAAAATCTATAAGTAGTGAAAACACAAATAAAAATTCAGAATTTTCAGTTAATAAATATTTATTTATTCACATTTCAAATACTTTTTTTATTGTAAAAAGGATGCGATTAGAGCAGCACAAAAGTACCTGCAAAAAAGTGAAAAACAATGAACTTAAATGAAAGAAAGCCTCAGCAGTTTTTGTTCGAAAAGTCCAAAAAAGGGTGATTATAATTTCCAAGACGTTCGCATCATAAGATCAAAGTAACCATCTTCATCAATAGATGCACTCACTCCAGTGTAGTAATCGATAAACTCTTCTTTCGTTACCTGCAAAAATAAATAATATATATATTTTTTTTAAGTTGCTATGAAAGAACAAAGAGAAAAAATGAAAATGATTTGCAGAACGGAAGGATTAACAATACATCCGCTTTACATTAAAAGAACGACCTCCGCTTAATATACAACCAAAAATTTGAGAATGAATGTTTTTACTTAATATACGACCAAAAATTATAAAATGAATATATATTTAGAATTAAAAAAAATAAATTAAAAAAATATTTCATAATAATGCAAAAATGCCAATATATATATATTTACGATTTTGTGCAGATATGCGAATTTCAGACATGGATAATCATCGTCATTCAGGAGGCTGCATTGTCTATTTTAATTTTTAAATTAGCATATTAATCGGGTATTTTTTGTATCCAAATGAAAATAAATATAATGTGTATTTATATATGTTTGCATTCAGTGTGTTAAGAGAATGATATACATTTACCAATTCTTCATAGTAATCGTAGCATAATATCGACTGATTGCATTGAAATATTAAAATTGATATGAAAATACCCATTTTAAAGCTATATTTCATGCCAAAGTTTTGAAAATTATCAGATTCAAATATAACTCCGGTTTTAATTCAAAATACCTTTAGAAATTTTTAAAGTTTAACTACTAAATTTCATTTGAAATAAGTTCAGTACTTCCCAAATTTATACACTTTCTTTGTTCAGAATTTTATCAATAAAAAAAATTAAAATAGCTTTTCGAAAATACATTTATAAATCACAAATTATGAAAACATTCAAGCTTTATATGAACAGGAGCCGATATTTAATCGATTTAGTTTCTCTAGCATTTGAAATACGAATTAAAATGAAATTTTAGTAACTTCTAGAATAATAATTCTCTTCCAGTCACGAAACCTCGTTAAAACGAACTAATTAAAATATTAGAAACGTTTAAGCAAAATGAAAATTTTAATACAATCGAATATCCGAAACTATGAGCGCAACGAAATGTCGAAATTTCAACTACAATGAATTATCTCATTTTGAAAATAAAATGAAATAACAAGAAAATGATAATTCCAATGAATTTTCTCACAACAATGTTTTAAAAATTCCATTTATGTTTGTAAAAGATGATTAATGAAATAAACTTTTCATTTCAAGAGTTATTTTTAATATTAAAAAAGAACTTTTAAAAACTATTAATTTCACATGAGCTTTCTGTTTTTGTTGAAACTAAAATTGGCGAAGCGGTCATTAAATGTAAAATATTAATTGTTCCTTTTTTCAGACCACTTATACGCAAAACATTCTCGATTATCCGCGGAAGTTAGCGATGCGGCAATGTTGGTAATTCACAAAATGCCTCTCATTCTCTCCTACTCCCTAAAAAAACACACAAATTAAAAAGAAAATGCTTTGGAATAATTTTTCTTTACAAAAAGAATTTTACATGTGTAATTATAACTTGGTAAAATTTCTGCGTTTATAAGTTTGTTGGTTTATTCTTTTGCAAAAAAAAAAAAAAAAAAAAAAAAAAAGCTATTAACTTTTTTTTTTTTATTTATGATGCCAATTTAAAAATTTTTTTTTTCTCATTGAATGATATATAGTTTTGCCCCTTCAAATATAGAATCTAAAAGAGGGGATGGGGTAAGAAAAGACCGTAGATAAACCATTCAATGATTATTGAGAGTTTACTGTATTGTACATTTCAATATGAAATATATTTATTAATACGTAAAAAAATTGTATACATTTTGCAAATGACACTAGACTTTCATATAATATTACTTATATAAAGGATTGGTTTTGAGATGCGAAATAGTATCTTAACATTTAAACATAAAGCATAAAGAACGCTTAAAATTACCCTAAAAAATATATAAAGATATTCTTAGTTTCGTTTTTTTTTTGAAAGATTATCATACACATTATTCTTTGCGAATTCTTAAAAGTGAAGATTAAAGCACTTCTTAAAGACAATACTTACAGTTAGTTTATTGACACTAATTTTAACATCTTGTTTCGAAATAATTACAAAACTAACATTATTGATTACAGTACTTACAACTGATTTTAAATAAAACTCATAAAATTGATTGTTTCCAAGGATATTCATTCCTCACTAAAAGATCAAGCCTAGAATTGAAGCATAAACATGACAAACATTTTCTGAAATTCATTTATAAAAGTATTGTACTGAACAATTTATATGTCACCAATCAAAGATGCATTTTTAAATTTTTTGATAACTAAAATTTGATGAAAGTCTTTTTATTATTTCTTGTATTTGATGATAATAATTTAATAACCAAAGGTGGAAAAATTTTAGCAGCACAAATTTTTCAGTAACAAATAACATTATAATAAAAATAAAATTCAATGAGATAGAGAGTCTCGAATGACGTTAAAACAAGAATGACTTCGACTAACATGAAAAATATAGATACCAGTATTGAATAGCAACTTACAGTATAATTATTTTATTTCTCTTATTTATTCGAAAGTTTATCTTCCTACCAAACATTATTATTATTATTTTGCTTTGTAGCAAGTTATATTAGTTATTATATTTATTTCCATTATAACGATTGTTTTAATGAAGTATAAAATGTAGCCAAAATTTACTAATAAAGTATTAATTTTATTGATAATTAATACAAAATTGAGGGAAACTCAATTGCTATCTAATGGTTATCTATTTAACCACATAACGGTGGTTTAGGTAATTTTGGAAGATGAGGTGTTTACTATTTAATGTCGATAAAAGCCACTTCGTTATTAAAGATCTAATAAATCTAGTACCTTTAAGTCTAAATGTAACAGAAACCATTAAATGCATTTAATAACCGAGGAAACTTCTTGCAAATTGCTGAAGGTTTAATTGGCTCTATTTTAAAAACATATGAATTTAAAAACTTATATACTTTGAACAACGTTAACATAGAAGAATAAATATAGGGGAGAATGTTGTACTTTTGACCACTGCTATCTATGATCGCAATGGGCAATAAAATAAGAAAGTTTTATGTTTAGTACAATTATTAACAACAAATTACTTGATTTAATTAGTTGATATTTTAAAGATAAGAATATTTATTTATAAAAATATTTATCAGAATTCATTATTAACAAATAAGTACTGAAATATAGCATTTTGTCTCATAGCATATTTTGATACAATTAAGAAATGACATTGGGATATGTGTATTATAAACAAACAGATAGAATGTTAAATTCAATTCAGTTTCGATTTCTGCAAACTCTGAATTTTCTATTCCATAACAAAAGTGAGGTATAGAGACTTAAATTTGACCTGGTGATAGATATATTATTTCTTATTAAAAGAAATTAGGGATATTTCAACCAAAATGATTTCCTCACATTGTAAGGAAAGTGATAGTTAATTTGCGCCATCTCCATTTGCCATTTGGTTTTATAACCTATAGTAACATATTTCCATTATTTTCTTAAAAAAAACCATTGACATGTTAGGAAAGTAATAATATTTTGGAAACTCGAAGTAAATTTTCTCTTTTGATTTCCCTATAGATTAGAAGTTTATTCTTGAAAGAAAGATTAATGAAAGCATTTCTAAGTATCTTTCATTCTATTATTTGATACATAGTATTAAGCAACATCTTAATTCTAAGGAATTAAGCCTTTAGATTTCTTTTCATCTAAGACTCTTTTCTTATGAGATAACTTTCCGACTTTCAGATTGTTTTTCAATTTCCTGACTATTTCAAAAAAAAAAAAAAAAAAACCACCTTTGATTTTTTAAGTGCATTATCAGTAATATTCTACCAAGTTCTGAAACAGCTGCAATATTACTTCTTGACAACCTCGAAACTCATCAATTATTACTATTGTTGAGAGGACAAAAAAAAAAGTTTGATTATCATGATTTTTCATCTTCACAGCAATAATCGAAGGCAACCATTGGACTGGGATGTATTTAGCCCTTTTTAAACTTATTACAACCAGGCAATGACCAGTTGAATGTTAACACCAATTAATAGACATGAATGTGTTAACATATATAATATAATTCAATTGGTCTCTAATAATATCTGGAAGGATTATAGTTTATAAATTTTTGTATTCTTTAAAAAGAATGTTTTTATTAATGGCGAGTTACTGCCTTCATTTGAAATTGATAAATCGATGATTCATCTATGTTTCGTGCATGATTCAACTATTGTAGGTTTATTAATACAGAGCCTGACAGTGCATAGCATCTGATATCTTCTGATTATATGAGACCTTTCTCCAAGATTCAGCGAAGAATAGAACAAATCAAGAATTTCAAAAGTTAAATCAAAGGTTATCAACGATAATCCTAAAAAATCAACCCTACAGGTTTTTAAATTAGATGATGCTCCCAAAATTAAAAAACAAAAACAATAAAAGAAATTCAAAAAACTCGGGTGCTTAAAAAAAGATTAAGATAAAGATGAATTTTGGATATAATGATAATTTTTTTTGCATTATAAAGTTCAGTTAAAAATTTCTCATTCATTAAATAGTAACATAATGAATATATTTTAAAGGAACAAACCTTTTAAAGACTATGAACTCTTTTAAATAACTTTTTTATGAGCAAAAATTTGAAACTTTATCAACAATAATTATCTTAACATTTTATGTGAATAAAATTCTCTTTCTCATTTATATTTGTTTTATAATAATTGCAGGTCAAAAGTATGACACTCTTCTGTCAAAAATACAACACTATACTGTATCTTTGAGCACCAATTAAGGTTTTAAAAAATAATTAAAAATGTTACAATTTTTTAAAAAAAATATGTAATAAATGCAAAATCAAATAAAGTTAAGATAAATATCCGCAAAAGAATTGCGAACTTTTATATGTAATGACTAAAAAATTAATTTTTAAAATCGTTTAAACGTATAATACTGTTCAATATTTATCTCGAGATTAATTTTCGAATTACAGTGGGAGTTGGTAATTCGAAGTTGACCAAACCACAATAAAAATTTAAATTAAGACAAACTAGATCAGAAAATGAATGCAACAAGAATAAATGACAATTTTTGAATTGAAAATAGCAATTAGATAAATTATAATCATTTAACAGTTTCAACAAATAATAATTGTTAAAATTATTTACTGTTTGTACATTAAATCAAATGATAGTAATTATAGTTAAAATGTTTACCATTAGATGTAATAATTTTTATAACTGAGTAGTTAATTTTAATAAACAGCATCCATAAATTTCAATACAGCAAAAACATTCTTATAATAAACTTTAAAAAGTAATACAATTCCTTTCTAGGTTTTTAAGTTTTTTTTAAAAGAAGAGTGAAATATTTTTACTGCTTATTTTATTAAATATATTATACAACAAGCTTATTACAATATTAAATATTTTTATAACAGTTCTTTAAAAATTGCTACGATTACCGAGGATACAAAAGAAAAGCATATTTAACAAATGAACACGATTCAGGAAGAAAAACCAATTTTTCACGATTATCAATTTTGATTTCGAATAAATGAAATCGAATTGCAAACTATATTTTTAGCATTTTTGTTAGTAGGAAATTCAAGGGACCAAAGAAAAATTTAAATACTGACGAATTCGAATTATTCATGTTCCACAATATTTCATTCTTCTGGAAAATGAACTGATATGTCATTATCAATAATTTTTCTTATAGTAATACTTAAAAATAAAAGATTTAAAAATGAAATGTTAAATTATAGTTCTAATACTTACAACACCGTCGACGACTCCATTCTCTTCGAAATTTTTCAGAAACCTGCTGAGAAGTTGCTTTTCAGTTGCCTGCCCATTCAAGTATTCTGGATGGTGTTGAACAGAATAGATCCCTTTCAAATCCTCATAAGTGATCTTGCCGTCACCTGACTTATCCACCTTTTCGAAGGCTTTTTCTATTAGAGATAATCGGGCCGGGGATAGCTTGGGCTGTAAGAAAATATGCAAATATAAAAGAAAAAAAGAATAATAAATGTATCTATCAAAAAATAATTACTTGAATAATCATTTTTAAGAATGTAGAAGTCAAACAAACTACAACGTCCCTCTGTTTTTGCAATGAAAAATAGAGGGCAAACAGAAAAAAATTGGCAAACAGAACTTTAATATTCAATGTATAAACGCATTGGAGATACAAGCATAATGTAATATTCATTAAGTTGGCTTTACAAAATGTAAAAGAATCTATTAAACGTATTCCCCATGTAAAGTTTTTATCTTCTGCAATCTTAAAAAAAATGTAACCTTGAAATTTTGATGAATCTCTACATTTAAACCCTCCAAAAAAAAAAAAAAAAAAGAGGGAGGAGGGATTGCCCAAAACCATTTCTTTGAATTATATTTGTTTGTCGATCTACTAATGGGATGATTCAGAATTGTATCAAACCCTACGGATGAAATTCAATATTTCGTCTTTGCATCAAAGCTATCGATTTCAGTTATCATTTCTTGAAATAAGTTCATATTAATACTGAAAATGACAAATGAAAAATAAAGGAATCACAGATTATAGTTGTTTGTGGAAATAAGATATCTTTAAAAAATGTGGCATTTTTTTTCCAAACGGAAAAGCCATAAAAATTTAGAATTAAAAAAAAGATTAATACCTTAAAATAAAATTGATGAATTTAAATATACAACACAAATTTAATATTCCTAATTGATGAAATAATCATTGATAAGTGTACAACACCTGCTGCAAACTTATTTTTCATTCGATGAGCTGATTGCTCGAATAACATTATCAAAAATAGCAAAATTAGAATGTGAATTTGAATCAAATTTAAAATAAAAGAAAATTTCTATTTTATAATCGTTTAAACGGATGTTTCCTTCTTCTCTTTCGTTCGAATTATCTATCGTACATAATTTACTTCACCTTTTTTTATTTACTGAATTAATTACCTTTGACGACCAGCTGTTTCGTCGAAGATGTTAATTGTATTTTATTTTAGTTAATCGTCTGGATATATCTATGATACTGTGAGATTGCCAAGTATTAAAGTTGTGCTACATTAATTATCTTATAAATGCTCTGTTCATTGTATACGTGAGTATCTTTCTAATGGAGATTTGTCTCATTACAGTATGTCGCTATTAAAAATATAAACGAACAGTTCATCTATCTTCTGAATTGTAAACTACACAGTTATTTAACAGAATCCTTCTTTAGCTTTTAACTAAGGAAGAAAATCACGCAATAAAGTATTTGACGATGAAAACAGTTTGAATTTCAAGAAACAATGTAATCTCCCCCTTCTCAATTTTTCTCTTCTTTTTTTATTGGAAATTGGGCAAAAAATGTATACACATTTTTAAAAATACCAAAATTTAGGAAAAATTTACATGACATTTAAATTGACATCATTAAAAAGGATCGTTTTAAAATTTTAAAATTGCATAAAATTTATTATTGCGCAATAACATTTTCAGAAGTTATTGCAAAAAAACGCCAAAATTCTATTTGATTTTTTGTTAATTAAAATTCTAATTACAATTTCCAAGAAAAATCGCTTCGAAAAGCACATTTCAAGGTATACATGTATCAAATTTGGTAGCTATAGGTCAAACGGTCTGGGATTATGTTTTATGTTTTTCTTTTTTTAATTCCCGATATATTCGCAATCTGTAATCAATGATTTCCCTATAATGAAATTTCATTGGAAAATGGTAAAACGTATCGATAAGTAGTAGTAAATTTTTTAATCACGATTTCGAAAAACATCAAAATGCTATTTAACAAGTCTCTTTTGAAATGCATGAAATTAATTGAACATATGAACAAGCACTTCCATTGCATTCATTTCATTTTCACAGCTCCATTGAAAAAAAAAAAAGAAAAGTCTTGGATGTAAGAATTTTAATCCAATTATTCTGTTAAAATTAATTGTTTTTCATATTAAACATTAAATTCTGGACGTATCTTGGCGTTCATTATAGATTTAAAAAAGCATTATCTTGAACATGCATACAAACTCATACTCTAAAATATTCTCATTACAAATGATAGTGACCTTCTTTGACTGACCGTGGAAAAAACCCTTTTTATTTTCTTCTTTTTTTAGTTCATTGTTCGTGATACAAAAACATAAATTCACAGAGTACTTACACGATATCCGACACATCACATTTCGTTTAAATAACGACACGACAGTCGCTGTTGTCATTTCTTTCAGATAGATACAATAATGAAAAAAAGAGGATTTCTATCGATCGACTTACTTCTAATTTATTATCCATTCTATTTCATTCATAGTTAAGTACATTTGATAAAGTATACTTAGTTTTATTGCCGAGTTAAAAATACATTTTTTAAGCATACTTTTTTCCAAAACAAAAGATCTTTTAAACGTTATGCAAACAAACGTGGTTTTGAATGGAGTTTTAAGTAACTCAATAATTAGGATGCCTCTTATCTTTCTGTTTCATATTTAGGAATTTTCAAGAATTTAGAATAAAAAGAATAAAGAGGATATATATTTAATTAGAATAAAGAGGTTATATATTTAAAGGTGTAGAAGAGAGGTTTTAGATTTCCTCTTAGCTAAAACATTTAAAATCTACTAAAAATAAACAATACGAATACGAATACACTATGATTCTAACGAGTTGGCGATGTAACTAAAAATTACGAGGTATCAGTTAAATCTGACAAATTAAAAGACAGGCTTGAATCAAAGCTTGTCAGATTTGATTACATTGCGCTCTTTCATATAACATACGACTAAAGACATATTTCTACTGATAATAAAGGAGAATATGTGTGCATGCGTTGACATTTGGCAGAGTATAAAAAAACCATTTGACTTCGAGTTATCAAATCTGGTACAAATGTACTTCGGAGGGTGGGAATATGCATCTCAGAATGATCTTTTTTTTCAAATTTTAACTGATCAAAAAGTAAACTAGATAATTTGTCATTTTACCTTAATAACTCCCTAAAATATAATTAAACAAAATTGATTTCTACAGAATTTTACAGAATTTAAAAGTTTTTTTTTAAATTGAATAAAAACGAATTTAAAAAACTATTTAGTTGCAGTGCATTGTTTTATATTTAATTTCCAATAATAGATTGCATTGTTGCACTGCAATTTAAACTTGATTTCAGCAATTCAGTAAATATTTAACCCCGTGATTTTATTTCACTGTTGAAAGTTAAAGAAGGAGAATGCTGTTTTATAGTGAGCGCAGTTTACATTAGGAATCAAAAAGTGAAAATACATTACCGCAAATGACAACGAGCAGTTTGAAATGATTATCCAAATACTCAAGTTCTTAATGGTACTTTCACGTCTTGGGGAGCCTCTTTAATGCACTTTGTACAACAAATTGGATAAGTGCAAAAATATTTAAATAACTCAGTTTTTGTCTACCACAAACACTTAATCATAAAACTTAAAAACAGATTGTTTAGGGAATCGTGAATATCAAGTTATGCGGAAAAAATTTAATTGAAAGAAATAATTAATACTCATGTGAATAAGTTGGTCAATTTATAATAAAAAGACTATTATGGGTGTAAATTGACAGACTACACCAGTGTCTGTCCACCTTTGTTTCCATAGGCCGCTACATAAAACAACCACTACATTTGCCATTTTATTAAAAAGACAATCAATTGTGTCATTTGGAAAAGAAGAAAAATTACAACATCCTGCAAATACTAAAAAAACAACAACCAAATACTAAATAATAAAAGAAATGATACAGCTATGAATATAGCTTGGCTATAGCGAAGTGCCGGGTTTGATTAAGAAATTGTAGTTTCAGACGAGTTTATTTTAACAAAGAGACAGAAGTAAATCAAAAGTTACAAGATAGAGCAGGTTTCTCTTCTGTACATTAAAAATGATGATGATAATCTCCCGTAAATTGTTGTTTCCTTCCCTAGTAGACTGCTTGTTTGCTTTAGTTTACACTCTAACTAAAATGTAAAAAATTATTTTAGATACACTTAAAAGTTCCTAATTTTCGGTTGAAATAAACGAGGAAGACGATCGGTTATTATCATATAATCATTGGCAAGTAAAATTTGCTGCTGTAATTCAAAAGATACGATCTTATTTCTTAATTGTTCACTGTATCATGCTTTAACGTACTTTACTTGTAGATAACTATAAATTCCTGATGTGAAATCTACATCTGTAAGCATTATGGTATGGTATTAAAGATATTCATTGAATCGATTTTTCCATCTTATTTTCTTTAATGACTATTTAAAACTGCAATATCTCATAATGCAATCTGAAAACGGTTTTGAATCGCAGTACAAGAGATGAGGTTGGAGAAAATCATGCAAAAAATGTTTTCCTGCAACCAAAGAAAAATTCATGCCCAAACATAAAAGTTCAAAATTAACTGCCAAACTTCACAAATGAATTCAAATACTTTATGAGACTGAATTCCGGATATAATAGATAAATCTTTGCCTAGGCATAGTTGCCGGGCTTGAAATATTTGTCTTTCACTCTAATGAAAATAAAAAAATGTAAATGAAATACCAAGGAACGTTACCTAGCAACTATTTTTGCTGTTAAAAAAATCAGAAGATATCTTTTCTTTTCTTTTTCGTTGTTCGTGCTCTCCCAAAGAGTCTTCTACTTAAAGAATAAAATAACTAGAATCAAACGACACTAATACTTGTGGAGCACGCACTGAAACAAAATATAATTAGATATTAAAAATATTATTTTATTGTATTTATTTTCTAATATCGAAAAAAATTGCTTGAAATTACCGTAGATGCTCAGTTTAATTGGACAAGCGCTGCAAATTTCCCCAGAAGAAGGGAGGGAGGAGACAGAAAACTAAGATATCTGCTACTTCAATATATAACTCAAACATATAATGATGTCTGAAAATATCTGTAGCAACATGTGCTATAAATATACAGGTTTATTCAAATGCAAACAATTTAAAAGCGCTTATAATGTCAACTATATTGATATTAATAGTCAGTTTTTCGCTTCTGAAAATAGATACTACAATGAGCTACCTAAATAAGGTACCTACTTTTTCTTAATAATCGTGCAAATTTGATGGACGCATAAATTTTATTAAATTGATTTTCATTTGATTAATGTTCAGTTAAAATTGTTGCTCAGTATTTTCTATCTAAATTAGTTCGGTCTGATATGAAAAATTGCTACTTTCCATCTTTAGTGACATTTTATGTTAAACGTTCATTTTCATGTTTGAGACTATTCACCAGTGAAGATGATTTAAGCTTGTTTCTTTGGGTTTGTAAAATTTACAATGCATTTTGGGTATCGAAAATTTTTAGATTTTCGCCCTATTATGTTTTCGTTTACAGCAAATCTAAACTAATAAAATATTATTAATTTTATAAATTACAAAATTCTGTGATCACGTGTTTGTACCTTGGCTGCATGCCATTTGATTAATTGAAAATTTAACCATGAAAGAGTTGTCACTGCCCTACCAAAGAATCAAGGGTTTAATTGGGTGAAAACTGAGGGTGAAGACATAATGATCACCGTCAAAATGCCGGCAAACTTCACCGGCCGTGTCTGCCCGCCCTAGCAGGAAGTAATTCCCATCATTGGGATGGAGGCGACTCGCACCCACGCCATTTCTATATAAAATAAAAATTGAGACCAATATTATTTATATAGCAACGTTTTATTCATTTATTCGCTGTGTCCCTCCATGTGAAAGTGATTTAAATTTATGTTATATCTGTATGTTTTTAATGAACAATGATTGTGTAACCAGCTCGCGGAAAAAATATTTTTGCATCTATAGCATTTTAATTGGCAATTATTATGAGGAAAATGAAAAATATAATCTCGAATTTTGTCTTCACTATATCACAGTAAGGAACATTCAAGACACTTAGTCAGATTATTACGGTGAATTATGGTCTCATAAAGTTTGTTAAACATTTTTCACACGATCAAGTTTTTTTATGCTTAAAAAGTTATTTTAAAATATGATTTTTTTTAAAGAAGAAACAAAAGAAGGAAACTCGTTTAATAATCTTGTTTTCGGAGACACGCACACACACATGTATATATATGCATTCTGAATATACTGTCTGCATGACTATTTTACTTTGTTAAAGTACTAATTATCTTTAAAATTCATTAGATTTATATACAATTTGGAAAAGTTACGAAAGCTAATAGGACAATAATTTTCACTTTTTATTAGAAGAATAATGTAACATTAAATTAATTCTTATTTTGACAGTTTTACATGCAACATACTTAATGTATCAGATAATATTCAGGTCTTGGACCCACAATCTTCTAAGCCAGAAACTGAGACACTACACATTGAAAAATTTGCAGAATTAATAAATAAAAATATTTAAAGAGAAAATCACTATCAACACAGAAAAGTTACATTGAAGGAAAATTTAATTCTAAAGAATTTATTGTATAAAAAAATATCAGAAATGTAGTTTTTCCCCATTCAAATTTTATTTCATTAATCCTTAAAAAAAAACCACGTAAACCTTTTCCATATATATATTCTTCTAAATATTAGTTATTATGAAATCAAAAAGGTTATAACCTTAAAGTGAATTGTTCGTAGAGAAATATTTTTATTACATTCAGAAATATTCTTATTAGTTTTTAATATTTAAATAACAATTTTCTAAATTAAATAATATTTTTTAGAAAATTATATAAAACCAACTCTAAATATTCAAATGAAATTTTTAACTTATGGTATTATAATAAAAATACACAAAAATTGTTTAAAAAAAATTTCACTTTACTTTATTACTTCGTTAATCATCTTTGGCCACCAGATTGTTCATCGAGAATATTTGTTGTGTTTAATTTCATTTAAATCTCTCATTACAATTTAATACTTATGATTCCCTTCACGGAATATTCTGATAGATATTAAAATTGTATTATTTTAAAAGCCTAACATTGTTTTTTTTTAAGGAAACTAACCTTTCTAATGAAATCATCATACTTAGCATCATAACGCATATATATCTTCTAAATTTATATTGCCTTTCGCAATACTATAATTTCATTTTTTTATTTTTTCTTGTTAACTGCCTAGAAAATAAGAATTTTTCCTTTTTTCTTTTTATCTTTTAACTATGAAAAATGAAGTATTTGGTGCAGCAATGAAATATTTGGTTAAACGATGGAAAACGTTTGAATTCCATAGCAACAATGAAATGTATTAATGAAATTTATGCTAAAAATTGTGTTCGAAAAAATCTCGAAGTTTAAAAAAAGTTACATGATTAAATTGATATAATTAAAAACATAATTTTTTGAATTTTAACACATGTAAAAATTCTTTGTGTAATACTATTTTTGAAAGTAGTCCCCAAAACACTTTAAAATCTCAATTTTTGAATTAATTAAAAAATTTTAAAAACTCGTCCTCAAATGCATATTCTAACTCTCCAAAGTATATTTATACAGATACCTGATACTTCTACGTCAGATGATTCTCCCAACACTTATACACGCACCTCCTTTGTTATTAGTAAGAATTTCTAAATTCTCCAACAGGTAAAACCGGCTTCACGGGAACAAACCTCAATTTAGAGGCTTTTAACCTCCCCCAATCCTTTGATTTGAAGTCCATTTGAGCAGGCTTAAAAAATTCTTCGGTTATTTATATACGTAGAAATAATAATAGAAAAGGAAATATTCCGTGCCACGAACCGATTTCAATGTGAAGCTCCGAAACTGACCAGACAGTTTCTGTCGTATGCTTGAGTGTTTACTAAAAATATAGCAAGGGAGCACGTCAACCAACTATGCAAAACCAACTTCCCATCCCAAGTATCCCCTTTTCTACCCTTACCGACATAATTATGCATGCATTACAGTGAATTATAACAGGTATTTTTTTTTCTTTCTTTATTAGGAGGGTTTTCTGTCTACAGAAAATAGTTTAAAAGTTGACATTTTTTGAAACTGCTGGACTTTTTATGTAAGCAAGTCATGTTATGGTAATGTATGTTTTAAAATAGATTTATAAATTTTGGTTTATACACCATGGTTGAAAAATTTCTCGCATTAGAGATATGTATAGACATCTTTTTTGAGTAGAAAATACATGCTTGAAAAATTGTTTCGTTTTCAAAAAACAGAAATAGTATAACCGCTCTATGAAACTGAAAGCTACATTGTCTATTCTATGTTAATCATCTTGTCTTCATCGAATCTTCAGCGATTTGCAATCATGTTACAAGGGATAAGTATTAATTAATGTATAGGTAAGTAAACATAAAAAATAAGCTTAAATCTAATTAATTTAAAATTAATAAAATTTGCATAGTTTTGAGCTATTGTAATTAAAAATAAAAATTATGATTATTCCTTTTAAATATTTGCATCCCATTTGCTTTGTAGCATTCCAAAGTATTAACTGTATAGCAACAACAAGTGATTGTGTTTATTAAATATAAACTGCTAGAAAAAAATAGTAATTTTAATTACATCAGACTTTCTTTAACCTCATGCCTTGAACATGCTATTCTAAAAATTAGATTTACTTATAATTGTTGATAGTTTAATAATGTCCATAGTTTCACAACTTGAAGTTTTTATGAAATTCATAAATAACTGGACGTATGAAATACATTGGGCAAAACTTTTACAAATCTATTATAAATTATATTCTTTCATTGTATACAATTTTCATATTTTATAATGTGATTATCTGAAAAGTTGACATTAGTTTAAAAGTTGACATTTTTTGAAACTGCTCAAATATTCACCTAATATTTCATTTACTGAAAAGTAGCAGAACCAGCTAGCAAATGACATGATGAATGCCAGCGATATAAAAACCACAATAATATGAAATACAGTTATGAAAATGAAATAAAACGAATTTGCACATATATATTTCTTCATAGTGAAAATGTAATCACATGAATTATAGAGTGTAAAAATAGAAACAAATAACTGGAAATATCTGTTATAAACGATTCTATAGGAAAATAAATTCCATAAAATTAATTTTGACGATTTTTGATTTTTATATATGGATTCTTGCCAAATCAGTAGGAAATGAGCCTCGCAGCCCCCCTCCTCCTTTATCTACATTTCCTACCATGGATCAGAAAATCTCTGCAGAAATGAATCATCCAAGAAAAAGGGTATTTTGATCGGTCTTGTAATGTTCGAAGTGAAATGTTTAAATAATAACTTCAAAGTTGACAAGAGTACAGTGTTAGGTGTAAACATTCATTTCTTGAAATTTTGCGGTGGAAATAATTATTTTTTGACTTTTAAAATTTCTAAAAAATTTAGTGAACTAAGTAAAAGATACAAATCAAATTTAAATTATTGTTTTCTTGGACGGTGCACTTTTTTTTTTGTACAATCATGAGAAACGATGCTATCGACGAATATGTTCGAAAAATCACCCAAAGCAACGCAAAATATAATATAAATTGTATATATTATATTTTATATATATATATACACACAAATATATTGAAACTGGGGCTTCGAGGTGCATTAAATTGCCAAAGACATGGTTGTAAGTGCTAGATTTGTCTGGACACCGAAGACACACACAGAAAGACATGCTTTTATACGATAGATTAGCTGTCTTTTGTAACCATCTGATTTGTCGAAAATATTGGATGTATCTAATTTTACTTAAATATTTTATTCGTAGTTTGATCTCCATGATTTTCTGAGTAAAGTGTGAGGCATTTAATTTTCATTGTTCTTGAAGCTTTTGTCTTATTCCACTCATTTTACTTACGCAGTAGAAGTGGCGCTACTGACGCATGAAAACAGAAATTGTGTACGTCTTATAATATCTAATTGCACTTGGTTTTATAATAATTTGCAATTTCATACAGTCTTTCGTCCTACAACATGCTCAGCAGATTCTCCTTTACAGTTGACTACTGTAAAAGAGAAGGAATAGACAGTTTACAGTATTGCGAGTACAGTTTTCCGATTATTTCAGATTTATATAAAAGTGGAAATGATAGAATCTTACAATGCTGAGCGAGATGAGAAAGTGTTTAATTAAAATGTAAATAAAATAAGTAGAATCATTCAATATCAGAAATGTGTGAGTACTACCAAATATTTTTCATAATTTATCTGTCTTAAAGGTGTTTGCTTAATGCCTCAATAAAAAAATTCGCTGTATTACAATAAAAAAGTGAATCTTTAAACATAAAGAGCGAAAATATGTTAACCGACTTCCGCCAATGCAAAAAATTCATTAAGTCCTTTTCTTTATTATCTACTTTCTTTACTATCCTTTTAAACCTTATTATAATGCGAACTTATGTTTGTATTTATATTATTTTATTATAATTTATTTTTGCATTACATTTTTGTATCTCGGATTTATCTCTGTATAATTTTGGTCTATGTCTCTTTCAATTTCTATATCTTTGCTGTGTTATAGTATTCGGTGTGAAGACCTTATAATTTCACTTAATTATCCAACACTGTTCTATAGAAAAAGCGATAATTCCCTTTGCGATCTGCATTGATTTCATTCCCTGTGCAGCAAATTTTTTATATTGTTTTGCAAATATGTTGTTATATATGTTGTTTAAAAAATATACTGTTTTGCGAATCGTACATTCTGCTAATATATGTAATGATATCTCTTAACCTAAATTAAATACTAATTAATTTTTATCTTAATTTTTCCCATATTAACTTCATTCTAAAATGTTCTCTTATTTCCTGACCCGATTCCACCATTTATTTAATTACTTTTAACACTCGCTCTAGAAAATTTAAATTCAGCAAATTCTCACGCGCTGAGTGAAGGGACAAAAATCCTTAATGTTAGCAATTTAATTCAACATTTAAAGATACCTAAATTTCCCTATCCTAAATCTACACCTATCAAAGAAATCCCTATAAAAATCTCAATGTAAAAACCATTGAAGGAAAAATTTTTGTCCGTGTTCTGGCCCTTGGATAGCGCTTATTCCCCATAATCTGGGCATCCCAGATTCGAGTCCTGGTTCGGGCATGGTTGTTCTCCCCTGTGTTCTATCTGTGAGGTGTGTGAAAGAACGCCCATGTAAAAAGGGGCTGTGCAAGCGAGTGTGTGAGTGTCATCTTCATATGATCTAAAGTCTGTCTTCTGCCATCGTGTGTTCAGGGGTCCTTACCCTCAGAAGCTAGTGTACCCCTCTTTCCCCGATCTCTTACTTGGTTTGAATTGGAGTTCAATCCAAGGGAGATAAGCAGCAGCAACAACAACAATAGGGAAAATTTCCCTCTCTTTTGCTGTTCTGTACTTGTGTCGCGATGTAGACTAACGTATTTCTGACCACTCGAAGTTCAAAAGCTTCTATTCGGCCACGCAACTGCTAATACACACACACACACACACACACACAAACATATATATATATATACACTTTAAGAGAACTGTTAGGGCCCTAACGGCTCTAGGCAGCTATCTAGTTTGTTTAGTCGGAAATCCAATCTGAATAGATGTAGAAAAATTTACATTCTGAGAAATAAAGAAAACTGAAAATGATAATAGTAGTTATACTATAATACAAAGGTATCAGTCACTATTCACATCAAGCACAGTATGGATGCAATTTTTATTCTGTTTCTTCCAAACTTACTCTAACTGCCCGCAAGAATTCGTCGTATTTGAGAGTCCCTGAGTCGTCCTTGTCGAAGTGTTTGAAAATTTTCTCCGCCTCCTCGTCCGTCACGTTGAGACCCGTGTCTCGGATTCCTTTTACGAACTCTTCGTAATTCAAGTCTCCGCTGTGGTTGTCGTCCATGCGTCGGAAAATTCTGATTAAGGAACGAGAAAAATCAGATAATATGCAATTTCCGGTATACGTGAAAGATTAATAAAAAATATAGCACACAGGATTTTAATTTTAATGACTTATGTACAAAGTTTAAAGAAATTTGGTGAACATCCCATTTCCGAGCACCAATGTATGCATGGTTGATGACGACGGCTACTTAACCCCTTAACCTATTTGGCTGCAAGCCATGCGTGCATCGATTTACAGCATTTTTACACTTTTAAACAGCAATCAAGCTATTCATAAATGCTGTGATCCAACACAAAAATTACAAGGGACTCATAAATGTTTCAAGTGTTCCATGGGTTTTCATTTGAATCAAAACGGAAAAATTTTCTGAAATAGAAGATATTGTTATAAAATCGCAGATAAAATAAATCATTTAAAGAGTTAATAAGCTTCAGATATACATAAATAAAGAATACACGGAATATTTAGTCAAAACCTGTTTCGAACCAGCCATATTCATAATCTGTAAACAAAATTTCGATACCAGCTTGCTACTTCTAATGATTTTGAATTTTTTTTAAAGAATATATCCTCTTAAATTCTGATACATTCCTTTACAAGGACATCATTTCCAAGACCGTATCAAATATGCTTTTTTTATTCTTGAAATAAAAAATAAGGAGAGAAACAACTTCTTATCAACACACAGACAATACCTCACTGAGATTGGGGACATAAATGGTGGTACATGACGAAAGTACGACTAGGAAAAACTCCATGTGTCATAAATTTATTAAAGTTCAGTTTTTGTCAACTTTGTTAAAATTGATGAATTATTTCATAAAATAAAAAGTTTATCAATAATGGAATAAAATATGTTACTTTTTCAAAGCTGCATAAAAACAAATTTATTTTTAGGATCTTTTTAATTTAAAATTTTTACTTTAATTAATTTTAAAAGCGCATACAATTTTTTTTAATATAATGAAATTAATAAAAATAAATATTATCTCCTTCTTTATACGTACGAGTTAAATAAAAGGTGGAGTACATTAATCTTTTATGGTTTTAATCAGTTGTTTTATTTATTCTCAAACTACAACAATTCGAAAAATTTTCAACTGATAAAGTGCATACTTATTACTTCACGACACCATGATGAAGAAAAAAATAAACATAACCACCACCATTCACATTTTAACACACAAATGAGCACACAAGCATTACACAAATAAAATTAATTAATTTAAATTATAAATAACCACTTAAAAGCGAAACTTTTGATAAGCAATTATCGCATGCGGCATCAATAAAAGAAGAATGAAGGACTATCGAAATTAACCAATTCGAAATATACAACAATCGTACTGTAAAATACTTCGTAATAGTTTTTGTAGCATCTCAAAATGCGTCCAAGTTCAACTCATGGAATCATCAATTATATTCAAGTGTTTTGACAGTTGCATGGAAAATGAAGCTCTACATGCCATAATATTTAACCGCACGCCGTGTTATCCTATATCTTGATATCACCTTTTCTTCCCACAAAATGTGCAGTGGCTTCTAAAATAAAATTTCAGCAGTGGAATCGATCTACCACATGAGCGTAGATTGCCACCACTGAGAAAGAATTTTTTTGATTAGTTTCAATCTATTAATATCACTTTATTCATCAAAACGAGATTCCGGTGGCATTGAATTTGTTTCCTCAACATTTGATTCGAAAAGAAAAACAATGTAACCAAAATGCTTTGTGGACAACTGTGTTTCTTGTAAACGTTTTATGAGGCATGCGTGACGAAAAACATGTTGTTTACTATATTCATTTTTTATTTTTACCGATGTTAAGCACGCATTGTTGAACGATCGTTCTGTGTAATTTGGCGGTGGTATTTCTTACGATATAACATAAAAAACGTTTTGTCGCTATATTCCTCACTGTTTATATTTAAGTTCAAGTTCAAATGAATAAATGAATGTTCAAAATGTATAGTCTATATGAGTCAGAGAAGCGCTCTGGAAAAAACTTAACATCGAACAGCCGAACATTTCTTTTGCCTTTCTTTTGTCTCAAGCTCTCGCAAGCAAACATCATCTAAGCATCTTGATTCAAGCCCTCAAGTATTTTGATATCCATTAACTGTAATTTTTTCGCTCCTATGAGATAACAGCCTTTGCTATATCCCTCACTATTTATATTCAAGTTCAAGAACATAAAAAACGTATTTAGTTTTGACAAGAAATGTTGGATATATTTATTTGTTAGATTTCAGGAAAAACTGGGAAGATAATGACGTCAGCCAGTCTCCAAAAATTATGTCGTTAAAAGATTGCAAAAGTCTGCGTTTCGAAATGAACTGTCACTCTATTTATTCATAAATTATTTCGTTTCTTAAATAAGGAATTAATTTATATTATATTATTATATTACTCTTCGTAGTCTAGATTTCTGTAATAAATTTATTCGATAAAATATCTTATTTCCTGTATTCTTTATTGATTACAAACAACTTTTCGTACCTCACTGAGCAGTATCACAAACATTTTTTTCATTTACAATTTAAAATTAATGGCCTTATTTAATTAGATGAAATCTTTTTTAGAAACTACAAGAAAAATATTTACAAACGTGTTCTTTTTTTAAATTTTAAATTGAGATCAGATGAAGAGTACGACACTTAAAACAATATCCCCTTGCAAATTCGAAGCCATACCAACTTGAAAATGAGCCTCGATGGACATATAATTTACATTAAACAGCTGACATGACGGATTTTCGTTGAAATTGGCAATGGGACCTCGAATCGGCAATCCTCTATCATAAAAAAAACTTTTAATTTCAAAAATAAAAGAAAATAGCTATGTAAGAGCAATGCAATAAAACGGGCTCTAACAATTGAAAAAGAATTTAATACACAACCACTTATACAAAACACTACACTTACAATTACACACATTTAGTCTATATTTATTTTTACAAGCTTAACATAAGTAAATCTCGTGGTCGGTAGGTTTTACCCTGCTTACAGTTCTGAAGTCAGCCTCGTACTGCAGTTCGTACTTTTGATTGGCGAGGAAGCTGGTGCACTGGCTTTATTTGAGAAGGTTACAGCTAAAAATTTACAATTTATTCCGGTTTCAAGTTGATCTTCTGTTCAGACATTTATAAATAATCATTCAAACTTTCGTGGCTAATTTTACCCCTAATAGATATCAGCAAAAAAAAAAAAAAAAAAAAGTGTGTTGATATCATATATGAAATTTCAAAAATCATCTTAGATTACAGTATATTTATTCACTTAAAACCACTGAATGAATAAATAAAAATTCATTACATGACGGCAATCAGAATAATATTTCCCTTCGTTCACGTCTCTTACCTCCCCAGACCTAAAATTCCCTTAGCGCCCCTCTGTAGACACAAGAGGCGTAACTTTTCTATTGGGTCATCCGTCACCATAAGCTTTTTGGACGCCCTCTCTTTCATCACCTGCTCATTCCTCGTTTGGGCTGATAACGGGCGAGGCATTTGGCTTGGATGAATCACCACTCGTCGACACCTGTAACAGACAAAGAGAGATTTCAAACCACTATCAACTGCAGAGGTGGGGGTGGGGGGAGAAACCGAGTAGAACAAATCTGATCGTGGGGATAAAGATTTAACTTTTATTGAGGAGATGTTAACAGAAGAAATGATACGGCGAATTTAAAACATTCTGTGGACATTCTCATATAACAAACCTTTAATCAATGTGTTTATGACTTATTTAAGATCAAGTTTTTAGTTCCTTAACTTTTTTTTGAAACTATATATATTTTATTCACTTATGACTCACGATTGCATGGATTCAAGTTTCTAAACAATTTTATTTAAGCAGACGGTTGGTATTTATAAGCAAATGTTGTAATAAAAGATAGAAATTTGATAAATTAGTTAATAAAGTGTTTATATTAACTTAAGATTTTATAACTCAGAGAGCTTATATTTTTTTTTTCATTATATCTATTTGAAAATTTAATAACATCTTTCTATTCGACTTGCCACAGGTCCTTTCCATTTAATGGCCTTAGGGAGCTACTTAGTATGTATATGGCATATTTCCAATGCCTAGTGAGAAATTCGTTACTAACGAGGTATATGTTGAAATGAGTATATACAAATTATTCTGATATTTTAAATTATTTAAATTATATTTTACTTGGAAAAATGATTCCATCGGCAATGAAGGGGGGAGGTATATTCTCTTTTGTTAAATAGTTAAACAAATACATTTAGATATTACAGTACTTTACGCGAGTTTGTTAGTTAGTTAAATTGGCATCTAATTTTTCAAGCAAATCGTAAATTATTTTGAGACTGTTCCCCCGTAAGCACCAAAGAAATGTTTAGATAACGAGAGCGATACCCGAGCCGGTACTCTCCTTCCCAAATTCCCACAACAAACCGTCGACAATTTAACGTGAACAACGGTCGGAGAATGTCTGGGACTCGAATCTGCAATTCTATCTCGAGGTCACTGTGATTCTCCGAGAGTAAAGCTTTATACATTTAAATGCAACACGTATTTCTTTATTTATTTTATTCATATTCCTTTTTATCATCATAAAAGGAATGATGGTAGCCTGATGGTAAAAGTCTCGGGTTTGGGTGCATTACTTCAAACGTAGTTAAAATAAACTATTATCATAAATGGAAGAGGATTTTTAGAAGTTTTAGAGATGATTTATAAATATTTAGATGCACTTTATATGGGGCTTTAATTTACTCGTTTCAGGCTCTTTTTTTTTACGTCAATGGACATCAGAGATGAAAGAAGACTTCTAAAAATCTTTTAACTAGTTAACATATTACCAAATTATATTAATTAATTCACGAGAAAACTGATCAGATAACCTTTAAGATTATTAACCTTTCAGATATTTTATAGTAATTACATTCAATCGAAATAAAATCATAAAGACATAATTGACACAGCCTTTGGAAAAGAACTAAACAAATCGATCTCTTATTATATACTTTCCATCAGGATATTTTTTTAGAAAATCCAAAAAACTTTATGTGATAGAAATCAATTACTAATGATATATTTGACGTAGGGACAATATAAAGTTGAGATAACCTTGAATTTTTTTACAATAGCATTTTACTTTCTTTTTAAATAATTTACGAAATCAAAAGCAATAAAATACAGCAGGTATTATTTTTGCATACGCGCATGTACATCTGAATCAGAAATCTATTTTCTTACGGTTTTTCCACGATCGATTTTACAAGTTTGCGTGATTGCGATTGTAATTTTCGATCAGTCATTGTAAATCGCAGACCGTGATCCTGGAGAACGCTGACACCGCTTCGCTCAATAAGTACATAGAAACGAATTTTATGGCAAATGCGAGATCTTCTTGCGGCATAAGAGAATAAATTATTCTTGCTTCATTCGAATCGATTGAAAGCGTATTTTTCGACCCACATTTTCATCCATTATCAAAATAGAGGCGCTTTCCAAAAAGTTATTAATATGAAGTTGGTTAGCATTAGTAGGACAATAAAAACGTTAAGAAAATAGACTGGTGGTCAAAACATAAAATGTAATAAGTATTTATTGCTGTTATGCAGAGGTGGATGAAAATAGAGCAGCAATATGAAGAATAATACTTCATAATACAAAAAAGGATAGATTAATACTTCAAAAAACAGTGCTCAGCCAAACTCGTATAGATTTAAAGATTCAAAAAAATCTTTAAGCAAAAATAATTAATATGAAATTGTAATACATATATATTTATATACATTATTTTTCTGCATATGTGCTGTTGTAGTATATGTGTATATTTCGAAATTTCGAACACCAGAATTATTTTATTCAGTAAATATGGGTTTGTAACATCCTATTTATTTTTCTCGTTATAAATAGTCACTTAAACGAAATTTAAAGCATTTATTTTCGGAACACTATTTGTGTGGCAAAAATCTTAAAATTAATTCAAAAACAATAACAAAAATCAAAGCATTTTTCTATCCTTTTTTTTCAAATTTCTGCATTTAAAGAATTTTATGAAAGAAAAATAGTATAATCATAAGCAAATCCCATCGAAATATTTTGTTTATTTTAATGGTTATAACAGAAATGGAAATTATCAGGACATTAGCTGATAATTTTCTTTATAACGCGACGAAATAATTATTTTAAATTAAATTATAAGTAAAATCCTTATATTTTCAAACTTTACTTTTTCTTAAAAATTGATTTTCATCTCTAAAACTTACTATCTCTGTGAAAACAGATAATATAATTTTTACTTTTCTGAAGACAGTACTTAATATTTGTTTGACTTCATTTGTACCAGATAAAAATAGCAAAGAATGTAAGAAAAATCTTTTCCGAAGAATAAGAGAATTTAAAATGATTCAAAATTCTGAAATTCTGTCAGTAGTTTATAATTTCATAAATTTTGAGTTCTTTACTGACAGATACTTTTGCAATTTAAATGAAGCGAGAGAAATGCCTGCACGGTTTTTTTCATTCAAATCCAATACATAGTTATATATCTTTTCAACTTCAAACTTTCAATATATAAATTTTAAAAAAATTCAGCCTTACCTATATTTCCTATGCACAATATCCTTCTATTGATCTTTAAATGTGTCTCTCTCTCTCTTTCGTTAACTCATTGGGTGAAGATAATTCAACCAATGTAAAAAACAATCTTGAGTGAAAACTGAAATCGCGAACGATTACGGTTGACTGCTTCTTGCTTAATAAACGTATTTCTTAGTAAATTATTGCTAAATTTTAACACGACAGTCTGACTGACTCATTTAATAAACGAAAAAAAAAACCATTTTTATCGAAGTCGAATCGACTACCTTATCGAAAGTTTGATAAATATGATAAAATTTTGCTTTTATAATATTTTTCTGGAAATATTTCTAATTCATATCTGAACATAGCTATGCATTATTGATATAATCTAACATACATTATGGTTATAAGCTGATCTCGTTTCTTTTTCTTTCTTTCTTTCTTTCTTTTTTAGATTTTATATTTCATTAAATAAGCAGCTATAGCCCAAGAATGAAAAGTATTCACATAAGTGAGTGATAATGTTCGAATCCCACAAGAATTTTCTTCTTCGCAATGGAAATTTCAGCAAGAAATAAACCAAGAGATAAACCAAGAGATATCGATCTAAAAAAAAGTTGAAATGGTATTTTCATATACGTAGTCAATTTATGGAATTCTTGTTTTAAAAAATATTAACTTTCTTGGCTTCGAATTTAGCTTTTTTACCAAATAATTCATTTCTTCGACAAAACATTCTTTTTCATCTCTGTTCCCTGTTCAAATAATTTATTAGAAATATTTCTATGTAATCCAGAAAGTTATAAGAACTATTTTCGAGATAGATAATTAATTCCTGGTTCCGAATCATATTTTCAGGCTTTTTTACTTTCTCGTACACGAAGTATGTGAACCGCTAAAGAATTTGACCTCCAGATTTTGATGAATCTCAAAATTTTTCACTTCTGTGCATTCAAAAAACTATTTCTACGTCTCCTTAAATTTCAAAAAATTACCTTTTCAATTATACTAATTTTTTGTCTTATAAATCTTTCTATTTTTAACCAGTTTTTAAAAATATCTTTAAGAGTATTTTACAACAATATATTTCATTTCTGTAATGAAACTCTATTCATTATGCTGTGATATATATAACTTAAATTCTTAAGTATATTTTACAGAACATGTAAAACTTCAGAAATGGATTATTCTTCTTTTTTATTTTTCCATTTATTTTAAAAAACGCCTTCGATTCAATGAGCATGGTACTGAATTTCGTTTTTCAAATTAGAGTGCAAATTTGATCCGAGATAACAGAAAATCAAGGAACCGCAGAGCATTTGAACACATGACTATTAAGACAAATAGAAACAAGTTTTTTGCTTCCAAGACTACAATTAGTGATACACCAACAGTGATTCAACTTTATCTTTGCTAATAATAACGACGAAAGTATGTGCTTGTGTAGGCATTCTACATACCAGACCAATTAACCTAGAGGTATCAAACTTGGAACATATATACTTTGCAGGCTGGAAATACACACGACAGACCTAATTAAAAAATGTAATTAATTAGAAATTAAGCGAAATTTTAGCATCTTTCTGTGATAACTTCCAAAAATATTACAGCACAAAAATGTTTTTAAGCCATCCTTAAATTCAAAAAATTATCTTCTCAATGATATCAATATTTTAATCATAATTAAATTTCTGATAAATTAAGTTTATATTTTTTTATGAATTAAAAAAAATATTTTAACCATATTTTGCAGCTATTTATTACACATCCAATAAAAATAAAATTTAACTTGCACAATCACGTTACGCATGCATGAGACAAAATTAGTGTTTATCAACGTGTTGCCATCACATTAAGAAAAACTCAAATTAAAAAAAAAAGACAAATTCAGAAAAGTGTAATTTTCAAAAAGTGTCTATATGAAACAAAATATGATATTTAAAAAAAATAATGCAAGAAAAAGTTTTCTATGATCTTTCACAACATTTATATTATTTATTCGATAAATCAGTTTTATTTAAGGATATCGACTTTAATCAGGGCCCACTCTCAGTACTAATTTGCAAACTTTTTTTTAACGAACAGGCATACATCTACTACATATACAAACAAACATACAAATACAAATACACATATACAAATACAAATACAAATACTACATATACAAATACACATACAAACAGGCATACATCTACTAAATGAAATAAATAATTATAGTCAATAAATACTCTGATGAATTACGAATTTTAATTTTTTACATCGATCCTCTATCCTATGAATCATATTTAACAAAATATTCTCGAGACACGAATATTATAAATAAATACACTCCATTCAACTAAATCAATCACTAAAACTAACTTATTTATGAAAATTTGAATATCACTATTCTATAAATACCGGCGATATAAGATCATTTCGTCGATCGTCTGCAGATGACGTTGAGAGATATGTATTAATTAAATGTTTCTATCTCTGTCAATAACTTTATAAAAATCAACGCAAATTCAATGTTAAGAGTTGCTAACTTTACTACGTCATTATAATGTTTGTCGGTAATAAAAAGACTTATATGTTGTTTAACTGTGAATGAATTCTATTAGGCTAAAAATAAACTTTTTAATAATTTCAACATTTTCTTAATTTGGAAAAAATTTGTTAGTAATTCGTTTAAAGCTCAACTTTCAATCAACACACTATCGAATCATGATTTAGAATGCGATAGGTAGCCTTCTTTAGTTTTAAAGTACAACCATTTAATTACATATTTTAATAACTTCATTTCCTAATCACTCTAATATATTATTATGCTTATATTATTAGAAAATAAATGTTAATGTTATTTTAATTATAGTTTTTAAACTAGTAATTTTTTTTATCTTTTTATATGACTTTCAATTAATTTATCAAATTATTATTCAATTAAATTATTTATCGTCATCCAAAAGTAATTCTTTTATTTTATAAAATTAGAGCAAGATTTTTTCATTTTAAAAGTGTCATGTTTTTTTTTGTTTTATTTATTTATTTATTTTGAATTTTTCAATGACAATAAAGGCTTTTTTTTTTTTTTGCGCAGTTAACCTCTGGAAAACCAATTTTAAAATTATCATGAAGTAATTTTTCATTTTTTAATCTCTTACTGAATTCGTCTCTCTTTCTAACCAGAAATGAATGAAAAAGCCTGTTTGAACTGCCTTCAATATCAATCAGTTCATACAGTTTCAATTTTATGACTGCCTCCATTTGTCTATGGAATTATACGAACAATTTTGATTAATCAAAATAGCTTGCCATTCTGTGCTGCACTTTAAATTTTGACAACTTTCTATTTGAAAATGATGCCTACTTCACATACAACATGGAAACTGCACTTTTCAGGTTTTAATTGAGGGTTTAAATATTGGAAACCTGTACTGGTTCAAGTGGAAATACTGTATTTTAACTTGGCACTTTTTTTTTTATTTTCTTGTATATGAAGTATATAAAACATTGTAATCGTCAAAGAATTCGAAGTCGAGATTTTGTCGAATCTTCATGTCTAAACATCCCTGAATTCAAAAAACGAATCTTAGAAATTGTGTCCTTATATTTGCTTATACGATGAGTCAAAAATACTTTGAGCTAGACGGATGACATTTGGTTTGTGGAATGTTAGGCCAAATTTGTATATTACAATCAAATTTTATACGAAATTAATTCACAGGAATTTTGGTAAACTGACAGCCCAAAAACTGGTGAACACGATAATATAAAATGGAAAGATCTAAATGACGAAAATTTGACATACAGCTACAGCATTTAAACTGTAGGTTGGTGTGAAATTATGAACTAAGTCTATTTTCTGTACTTTCTTATGCATGTAAACGGTATTCAAAAGAGCAGAGCTTTAAATAAATGAAATTTTTAATGTGATCTTGTAACTAAAATTGTAGTTATGTGTCACATTTAGGATTCAATTGGTAAAATGAAAGAATTTCTAAAATGTATATTCAATTTTCTTTACTGGGCACAAAATTCTCGTGTGCCGAATTCTAAAAAATCTGAGCATTCGTAGTATTTAACGCTTTGCCCAAAGTTCACAGTTTTATGCCTGGGAGAGGAGGAGATAATACCTTTATTAGAATATCGGATAAATTTTAGGGAAGACCACGCTACATGATTCAAAAGAGAGCTACTACAAGCAGATGAACTTACATCGATCGTTTATTTCTTAGAATATAACTTCCTTAAGCTTATTCAGAAGAAAATCTTAATTGCCATCCTAGGTTCTTCTAGCAGTATATTAACATTAAGTAATAACATTCTTTTCATATTTAAAGTTTTTTGTTAATGATATTAATTAAATTAAACATTATGCTATCAAGTTTGAAAGAAATACAAAATCGTAAATTAATAATTAACATAATACTAGGTCACAGTGGCATTTCTTTAAGAAAAGCTCAAATCTAAGACGCAGTGTCATAGTACATATTTTATTTTTAACTGTAAATGTTTTTCTTTAAAAAAACTGATTAGTGTCAAGCGTTTTTTAAATGCAAGTGACTGTTGATGAATCTTCATTTTCCATCATCACGATGGTTGAAAATAACACAAACCATTTTTTTTTTTGACATTTTTACCTGTCTGTCTGTTGGTCCGTTAGGAAAAATGAAAACTCAAATGTAGAATAAGGAATGAAATTTTAGATTTGCATCAAATTTTAATAAAATCCGTTCAAAGAAAATCAATCCTCTATCCGGCTGTGTCCATTTGAGCATGATAACTCACAAAATACTATAAGATAGAAGGATAAAATTTAGTCTACACCAGAATAATAATGTTTTCCAGAAATATTAGATGCTTATCAAATTTTAGAACAAATCTGCCAACATATTGACTGTTAAATCGACACATCTATTAATGTATATTTGAACAAGACAAATCGAATACGCAACAAACTAGATAAAAGAAATCTTAAATTTATTTTGAACTAGCAGTACCCGCACAGCGTTGTCCGTGGCGTAACATCCAAGAGAAAAAATTGGTTTTCAACTTAAGGTTGGATTTCTTTCTTTTTTTTTTTTTTCATAATAAGTTTTGAATAGCTGTTTAAAATCAGATGGAAACAAAGAAATGTGTTGCATATGCATACCACAGCACATGCTATTTGCGCATACACAGTTTGAGGTTTTCCACATGCGCGGGTAAGTGTAAAGCACAGATACTGCTGTTTTATGTATGCGCGAATCGTTATAGGAAAATAATTAAAATCGTAATTATAAAACTCCTTTTTTTTATTTGATGTGACTTCAATATATTAAAACCTTCCTCAATAAATGCCATATAAAATGGTACAAATATTTCCAATATCAGTTAAGTATTTCTCCCATTTGTCTCTCTCAAACATATAGACGCTTTCAGGAGACTTCATTTTATACTATGTATAGATTTTTGACTAAATAAGTTAATGGAAGTTGTTACGAAACATATCGATTCTCATCGATATATTTCGAAGCTAAACACAAAATTTGACACATTATGTAAGTTACGAAATGTTGAAAGGAGGACACTCCTGTGGTTTACTTTTGGAGATATTTAAAGATTCCAAGCGATATTTAAGACAGCACTTAATAAAAAATTTCTTGATTGTCCACTCAATTTATCCCAAATATAAATAATAAATATTCTAAAAAAACATTTTGAAAATTCAGTAATTGTCTCAAAGATATAGTAAAAAATAAAATAAAAAATAGTAATTTTTGAAAATTAGTATTATTTTAATTTCACCCTGAAATAATATAACTATATAATTTAATAATCTTTAAAATATTTGTTATATTTATTTAGTAAATCAAAAATTAAATATTCAAATGATCTAAAAATCATAATTGAGGAATCAAGCTTTGGAAAACTTCAACACAGATATGGCGAATAATTTTCTAAAGAAGATTTACTTGAAAACAGTTTTCTCCTGTTAAGACAGTTCAAGTGTAGAACTGATTGGCGTCCATAGAAGCTAATTTTTTTCAGCCATATTATTATTAAAATAATAAAATCAAATACGCAAAATTCTAACAGTATGGTAAAAATTAAATTTGCCATTAAATTTTGTAAAAAATGTTGTATATATATATTTTTCATATTAAAAAAATTACATTTCAAAACAATTCTCATATTTCAATGGTCCGTAAATTATGGAATTTAATCATTGGCTTTTAGGATATGCACAACACAAATGGTCTCCTTGAAATTTTATCACATGCTACCTAACAAAAGTCTTATCTCCTCATCATCCCCCCTTCCGTAAAAAAAATCATGGAGCTTGAATAAAGGAGTGAACTATTCGAGGGCTCCGATTTTCATTTTCAAAACCTCAGTCATGAGCATTTTGTACTACTTTGTACACATTTTGAACTTCCCTCTTTTACCGATTGAAATTGAAATTTGAATATTAAGATCACATACCAAATTTCCCCTGTCTAAACTGCTGCATTCCTTATCGGGTTTATTTGCAAAAAGTAGAGAAAGACGGTCAATGCCTCGACGGATTTAATTGAAAATATGATACAGATCTGCACTTTAGATAGGAAATCCATATGCGAAATGCTATTTATCTAGATCTATACGTCTTATTGTTATTGAGTTCTCTTATATTAGGATAACCAGCCAGCCGGATTTTCTCTTAGTAAATTTTCTTTGTCAGAAATTTACGAATTTGAAGTAAAGATCATAGACTCAATTTCATTCATTCTAATTCAAAGCATTTATAAGTTATTATGCTCATAGCCATGCAAACGGATGTAATTCCAAAAATGTATCCTCCGGACTCAGGAAGGTTTGAAATATAAAGATTCGTTAAAATCACGAGTTTGAATCTTTTGACAATTGCAATATTTCTCCTATACTTCATATTTGAAAAGGTAGAAATGCAATTTTACAGAATTTCTTTTCCTTTTTTTAGAGAAAGAAAGAGGATATTAAATTTTCAAACGGAATAAATCACTTTTGCTTATAAAAACCATAGAGCTGAGATATATATTAGCTCTATGTAAAAACAGACAAAAGAAAAATGCTTTAGCCCTTTATTCAATTTCGTAATACATCTTTATTTTTCCAACATATCTTTGAACTTTTTAATGTATTTTGTAAAAATTTGAAATAAATGGGTTGACGAAAAGCTACTTTTTCTGATTCTATATTTTCCAATTATCTAGGTGAGTAGTTTTAATTTTTAATGCAAACTTCAAGAACTGCCACAACATCACAGCAATTATTTCGGGAAACTGTCAAATTGCATATGATAAGATAGTTTAAAACTTAAATAATAATAACTGTTTTAATTAAATGAACTGATGCGCAGTTTTCATAAGAAATAAAACTAATCTATTTTAAAATAAAATCTTCATTTTTAAGCCTTGTTACATCATAAATGCAAATTTTTAACACACAAAGTAATGATATGAAGGAATACCTTTAATTCAGAATTCCGTTCAAAATTGTGATAATTTCTGAATACTAGGAAGTAAAAGTAGTTAAGAAATGTCTCTAATTTATTTCTATTTTGTGTAAAAATGTAGTTAAGTAACTTCAGATTGATTTTTTTTATTTATTTCTACTTTTATCAATGTATTTTCGGCATGGAAATATATGTGTCATATTAGAAGCTACAACACATAATTCAGTACCCTCATATGATAACAAAGTCATTAACTGATAAGAATAAGCCTGCATTAGTGCAATGACCATTTATTGGCTTTCTTCACATGTAGGAGAGAATTCTCGCAGCATTTGCAGGAGTATTCTTGAAAAATTATAAATTTTGCAAAAACCGAACATACATCATAATAATTTGAGTGTGATGGATCGAAAATTAAAAATACCTATTTTGATAGAATTAAAAGTGCTTAAGATTTTAAAATCCATTTCTTTGATTGTAAGTATATCGAAACTACAACAATGTGCTCAGGTTTTATTTTCTTAATGTTTTTGATTTCCTAAACACAAATGCGATCAATTTCGCTTAAAAAGTTCTTCAGAAAAAACGCGCTCTATCACGATTAACAATAATGAAGCATTTCTTCCTCTTTAGCTATCATTTTTTTTTATTGAATTTCTAATGGTAAAGTAACTAAGCTGACAAATAATTTAAAGAATTAAATATTGATTTTTTTTTATTATACTAGCTGTTTTTGGTGATTAGCTGATTCGTCAGGATTAATAGTTGCTAAAATTTTCAATTAAATATTTTATACAACTCGCTCTTAATGGCATCTTCTGTAAATTATTTAGAATTTGGAATTTTGGTAGACATTTAAAACATATTATAAAAAAAAACCTCACACATGTTTATTGTTCTCTACGCCTCTATAACTTTCTATCAACTCATCTAAAATCTGAGCTTTAATTTGAAACAAAAGTTTTAAACTTCAACTAATACAATAAATGTCTTCCTAAAATTATTTATAAATGGACGAGTTTTTAAAAAATTTCTTCATTATAAGAATAACAAAATTTCAATAATGAATATTTAAACACAATTTTTGAAAAAGAAACTTATTAATCATGTAAAAATAAGTTATATCTTCATACCTTCAACACCAACAATGGGAGAAAAATCCTAAATGAAATATTTGTAGCAACAGCGAAAACGACTCGAGATTCACTTCAACAATGGATTATATTATTGCAAAATGCGTTTAAAATATATTTTAAGAACTTATTAAAAATAGAAAAACTATATAACAAAAAATTGGATTCATTGAAAAAATATTGTTTTTGAATTTTAAGATGATGTAAAAATAATTTTTATGTAGTGACATTTCTAAAGTTACCAAGAAAAAATTGCTAAATTTTTAAATAATTTTTTAATAATTTTGCTAAATTTTTAAATAATTAAAATTTTTAAACACTCGCTGCGAGGTGCACATTCTCACCTTCTTTTAGGTCAAACAGTCTTTCCTGTAGAGCGTCTACACTTATTCACACACAGACACATTCATTTTTACAAGTAGTCGAGATTTTTAGTCGCAACCGAAAGTTATTGAAAGAATTTAAGAACTAAAATTTTATTTATATATTGAAACTTATCAATTTCATCAAACGTAAGTTGTAATATTGATTATGTGTATTTTGAGTTGCATTAGACGCGGGAAGTTTTCATGAAGAAAATTCTCCAACCTTATCGTATAATAAGAATTAAAAATGTCAATACAATATTAAAATTTTTTGGTGAAATTGAAAGCAATACGCCAAATTCTTACCAAATAATTTTTTAAAAGAAAATGAATTGAGTCATGGTAGATCTCCACTCGGAAATCGCCTTATTTAATTATTTATCGTCATTATTTACCTTTAACGTAAGTTTTTATGCGTTAAGGGGTTCGAATAAGAGTTTTGATTTGAATTACTGTTACTAGATAATAGAGATTCCTAAAATCCTATTCCAATGCTCATTTCAAATCTCCATTATCGAAATTCATCGAGTGTTTCTCTAAAAGAGCGTTGCACTATTACTAAGTCATTGCCGTGCTCTAGCGGGTTATGTCCAACAAAGAAAAATTGGGAGAATGCCAAAATTTGTAAAGGGTGGAATTCATTTATTCCCAAAACACTCATTACGTGTAAACCCATGCTTACCAGAATTTTTTTTTTTTTTTTTTGAGCATGCATAGAAATAATGTTATGGTCCTATTCTAAAAAGGCTTCTGAAAAATGGAAAACCATTGTATAGAATTTAATTGCTTAGCTTCTGAGTTCTCACTAAATGTATATTAGACGATCGTAATAGAAGTAAAATAATTCACGTTTATATGATTCTTTCCCAATTTTATGCAATTCATTTACTTATAATATTTTATGCAATATTATAAAATATTTTTTTACATTTTATTTGAAAGCATTAAAAATGTATTATGAATATAATATTAAAGCAAAAAGCCTTTTATATTATGGTTGTTGTGCAAACAGCACCTTCAAGTATTTAAAAAAAATTTATTCAGTCATACATTATGTGAAAAAAATAGTTATTTAACATAAAAACAATGTTTGAGTCTAAACAAATCAATAAACACATTGACACCATTCGTATTTTTGGGATTTATCTAATAACGATTTCTACATTAATTTTAGAAATTTTGGCAAAATTCTTATTAAATCTTATCCTAAAATAAGTTTATACCGTTTCAAGTGGCATTTCTCTTCGGATTTAATTACTAAATATTTTAATAATATTGCTGTACAAGTAAAACCAAAGATATGTAAGGTAAAAACTTTGGTTTTTCTTAATTTCATCTGCAGCATTAATCTATGCAGCTTGAATTTGTTACTTCATTTCATTTTTTATTGCATTTGTTAACCTTTTAAGATTAAAAATTTTTTTAAAATTTAGATGGAAAAAACATTTTGCTTTAAAATCAATTTTATTTATTTCTCAATACATTGATTTTATTACTATGTAAAAGATTAATATTGAGAAAATGTTCCAATATTTTATTTTTTCAGTTTTTATTATATTTATTCGTATTTATTTTTACGGAAAATATTTTACATTTATTCATATTTATTTTTTATTTAGATGAGAAAAACATTTCGCTTTAAAATCAAGGTATTGAGATTTTACCACAAAATAAACGATTAACATTGAGAAAATGTTCTAATATTTAATTTTTCAGTTTTTATTACATTTCTACGGATTAAGAGGATTTGTTTAAATAATGAGAGGACAAATGATCTTATATTTTAATACTTTAAAGCTGCCTGAAGAATTTTTTCTCCTCTAGTATTTTAATTAATCTGATTTTAAAAACGAATCCTATTGTTCCTTAAACAGACTTTTAATTCAAAAGAGCTTACGATGCTGTGGCAATTCAATTAATTTATTAATACCAATTATAAAAGATAGTCTGTTTTCATTTCGAGACAAAGCCGTTTTTGACCTGGGTTTACTGCGCAGCCAATTTAAAAAGAAAAATTTATTCGAAAGAAATGCATAGATTGATTTCATATAAAATTACGGTATCATGTCGATTTTAAATTATTAATGTCTATTCTATTATTCATTGAGGGACTAGATGAATAATAGAATAAACAGTGAACAAGTGCAAAGCACGAGAACCATTTACTTTGGTAAAAATGCATAGAAAAAAAAAAGAAGTAAATGTTTCATAAATGCACATTAATAATGTAATAGAGTATTTCATTCTTATTCCTAGGATTGATTTCAAATAAAATTCTATACAAATTGACTTCTGATACTTCTCTGTCTTTATAATTACGTTTATCAACTAACTATTTAAAAGATAATTAGAATATTAACTAATCGTTTTTAAACTTGGTTTTATTTCAGAATAAGGACATAGAATTATCCAGATACCACAAATAGTTTTTATCTGCAAGTAACATCAAAATTTTAATAACTAGTATAGTATCGTATTTATCGAATAAATAAAAAAATTACTTAAAATAAAATGCACAATTACTGTTTCATACTGAAATATTGAATGATCGAAAACTAATCTCTTTGATTCCCCTTCTTTATTCTTTATATCTTCTTATTCTCGAAGGTATCGAAATTATTTTCACCCTCAGATAGTGTCATAGATACATCAAGACAGAAAGACCTTGAGGTTTAATCACCTGACTCATATCTAGCATAATTCATTAATAAAAAACTGACACTTTTGCTATTACAGATGAATTAATAAAGAGGGAAATGATGATTACTAAAAGAAATTTGGAAGATAATTAATCAAAATTAGTCATATTTAAATCTACATCGAAGGCTAGCTAATGGTATGAAATATTTTCGTAAATAACTATAAGGTTGACGAAAAATCTGAAATACTTTTATTTATGGAAGAACTTTAGAATAAGTGATTCAGGTTTACTTTAGACCTACTAGTAAAATAAGACAGATATTGATAAAATATTGTTGTTTTAAAACTAAAATAAAATGTCAACATTTATTATTATTGCTTAAGTAATTATTGTCTTCCTACGTACAATTCATAATCAAAAATTAAAAAATAAAGCAAAAAGAGTATAAACTCGTTGTTTAAGATAAAATAAAAAGCAGTTTTAAACAGTGGAGGGTATTACGAATTTTTTTTAAAATTCGCCATTGAAACTAACCGCAAAAAACATAGACAGGCAAGTAAATTACATAAAACCCAGTAACGTTAAATCTCGCACAGCTTAACGTTATAATGTGGCAAAATTACATATTTTGTTTTATTGTAGCAAAGTGGTTCATTTTCCTTAAGAGAAACATATTATTTTATAAAATCTCAGATTCAAAACTAATTTTCAATCAATTTCGTTGCATTCGTGAAATTCTGAACAATAATATTCTAAAAATAATACAGATTTTCAAGGGGAAAATTGAAGGGGAATAAAAGCATTTTAATAATGAAATATATTTTTGTTTGCACAAATTTATCAAATTATACAAAAAAGTGTACTATATATATAATAAATATTACAAAATATCATTTATTATACTATTAGGTAAAAGTATATATGCAATGTTTGATTATTGAGAAGCTACAGTTACTTCATTCTAGAGATGACTTACTATTATCTGAAAGATTCGAAATCCTGTTACTAGCTCAACTGCCATTCTCACTCCATGAAGCTTTCAAATTATTATTTGCCTCTCCCAAATATTATTCTACAACATTATAACAAGATTTTAATATTTCTTGATAAATCCAATTATAATAAAAATAATAAATTAATAAAACTGAAATTTTTATTTTTTATTTTAAGTGGACTTTTTAAAAAAAGGAGCAAAATGTCTTCATTTTTAAATCTTTCACTGTTCTTTGTCTTCTCTTTTCATCAATAAATGCAGCAACAATTATTATTACAAAAACATTTATTTGATGTGATAATAACAGCAAATTACTTGAATTTACATTAACTCGAATAAATTTTCCATTTCATCAGAAAATTAGACGCTTTTGGCTACCAACTTATTCGCCCGGATTATTAGATTTTCTGACTATTAAACTATTAATATGGAATATATTTACTTAAAACCTCCCTTTTGTTGGTTAATAAAACTGTAAAATAAGAAATGAATGTAAAATAAAATTTATGCCAAAATACCTATTTCTAAATTTGCATTTGGAACAAAACATTTTAGCATTTGGAACAAAACATTTTAATATTAAGTGAAAAACTAAATATCTGAAAATGACTAAATTGAACAGCTAAAAAAAATCAGCAGGCAAGAAAAATTGTAAAATATATTAAATGTCTGCATATTAAATAGATACTAGTTTCTAGGATTCATAGTTGGGGGATTTACATAATACATTGATTTTAATTTTTAAATAAATAATAAACCGAGAATAACAATATTCAGCATTGCTAGGATGGAAAGAGTATATTGTACCAAATTCTTCATCTGAACTTACACCTAGTTCATTCACTTGTTAAGAACTTTCTTTGTCACGGAACCTACCCAAGAGTAATGGCTATCTTCCATGCTAACGAATATTTTTATGCTTGCCACTTTCTTAGAGATCAGTGAAAATAAGATGCTGAAATTTCGAGTTTTGTCACATGCTTTCATACGCATATTATTATTTTAAAAGTCTTTTTATAGTTCATTATGACAATTTATGCAACGGCTGAAATTAAAGAGCAGTCCAGAAAATTCTAGAAAACAAAATGATGTTCTTCAAGACGAAGAACTTATCACTTTGTGTCACTTACCTCATCTTCTATATTTTCAAATGAATTAGTATTTTGAAATGCATTTTTGTGGAAACAAAATAAAAAGAATCTAAATTGTAATAATAGGATTTAGCTTTTAAAATTTCAACAAATTTGTAGAGTAAAGATTCTTTGTTAAAAGTTATTTTTTAAATGTTATTGTTTTCATGAATTTAATAATTTCACAATATTGGAAGCAAACACATGTTGATATAAAAGTTGAAATAAAAGGAAGTGTTTCAATCAGAAAAATTTTTGTTGTGAAACTGATGTTGGAAATAACAGATAACTCTAATTAATCCTATTATTTTATCAAATATTGTCTGTTATCAAATATTGATTATTCATTTACATTTTAGCAATAATAATCTACGCTGATAAATTTGTTGTTAAAGTTTTCAATCCAATTTGTTAATAATTATATTCGAAAAACGTTTAAAAGTAATAATAACAGATACAATTTTTCATGACATTCCAGTAATTTTTAGAGACGACATACTATCAAAAATGAAATTTCATAGCTTTTTAATTTTTATATAGAGATTTTCATGTGAACATTAATCTAATATTAGGATGTCAACATTAAACTAATAATAATGATACTAAATACATTAAGAACTAATTGCAATTTTTTTGAAGCAATAATTTGTTCTTTTCGTGTGAAAGAGCTTCATTTCTGAACAATATCTGAAAAATATTGGAATATGATGATTAATTATGTCTGTTGTTATTCCTGTTAAGAATTCTTTTTCAGAAAAAAAAGTTAATATTTTATTTCCAGGTGATAAATTTTCAAAGCTTATCCTACATAAAAACATTGTTCTAAATAAAAGCAAAAAAATCGCCAATTAATTAAAATTTTAACATGCGAAAAAGAATTAATTAGCTTCTTTAAAAAATTTATCAGATTTTTATTACAATGTCAGATAATTTATCTGACATTAATTTATCAATTAATGTCAGATAAAAATACGCAAAAAATAAGACTTTTATATAAAAAACAATAAAAGATTTTTTTAAAAGAAATTATTTAGTATATAATTATAAAAATAAACAAACCTGTTGAGTTAGAAGCTTACGTTTTGTTCTTAAGAGAGCAAATGGTTCAAATGCGCTCCGAAAAGATGCCGTTGGGAATAAAGCAACTAACCACTTTTCCGCCAGAGGCGCATCATATCATTCGGCCGCAAAAATCGTCTGCTAACTTTTTAAGTCAACGCTCTTTCGTACGTTTCCATGGTAACCGATATCAACACTACTTCCGCAATTACGTTTCACGTGAAATGAATCCAGCGTCAATTTGTATCGATTAAAGATTTGATTTTGCTCAACTTTTTGGCACCCCGTCTTGATTTAATTTACTCGATGACGTTTCCATATAAAAAATTTAATCTACGGTCACTAAGAAACTTAGAACATGCGCAATGTTAACTTAGAATGCCTGATCCTTATTGAATAATTAAAAGTCGATTCAATTATTTCAATAAAAAAGAATAGTAAATGGCTGAAGATGTTTATTTAAAAGTCAAATATTAGCGATTGAATCTAAAATAAATCGTACGAGCTCATATAGATCTAATCAAAAGAAAGACGATTTGATATATTTTTATTATTTTAAATATATGTGACAAAACCAGTAATAGCGGTCTCCCTGAAACTTTCTCGCACACTATCAATAAAGGTCTTGTCCTTTAAACTGCGCAAAAATTGTGGACCGAAATATAAATCTTTGGCGTGAATCGTACGTTTTTACTGAATGCATTGCGCGAATACATATTTTGAATGCCTTTTTTGAGACCGATTTTGACCAAAATTTGCCATGGAACTACAGTTGTAATCGCAAAATCACATACCAAATTTCATTGAGTTAAGCCAATACATTTATGAATTATTGTCAAGCAAAAGTATGACAAGTAGAATATTTTTACAAATTTTGTTTAAAATTTGATTTGATATATCAGATTTGGTTTAAAGTTTGATAAGAATCTACATTTTAAATCCTATAACTCGGTATCAAATTTTATTTACCTAGCTTTCTTCCTTTTCAAATGATCAAGTTCACTTGTATTTGAACAGCCATAGAGACAGACTTCATTTGAATGGATTTTGTTAAAAATATGATAGATTTATATTAAGAAAAATTTAGTTTTAACTCCATATACCAAATTTTATCCGTCGAAATGAAAGCGTTTTTAGTTCCTGTGTTTACAGACAGACAAACATAATATCAAAAATATTCAAGAAAATCCGAAGCGACGTCAAAATTATAAAGTTGAGTTTCTTTTTTATGGCTGCAATATTTTCTCTATTCTTCATATAAGAGAAAGTAAATAAATAAATAAATAAATAAATAAATAAAGTGAGCCTAACCAGCTGGTCGCCAAATTTGGCTAGTATTTAATCGCGAGATTTCCTTACATTGTTGGAACTTACTATGAAAAATTCTACATTTTATTTGCGTGGTTTTCATAAAGAATATAATTAAATAAAATTACACTATCGCAAAAGACAACTGTAGTTTGAAAAAGAGAATCCAGAAATTATAGTTTTTAATGGAATGTTATCATGGGTCTTGATTCCATTAAGAAGATTTATGCATACAATAAGGTTATTAAAATAATGAAGTTTTATTGCGTTGCACTTTCTTGCTTAAAAATACTTTGTAGGAGAAAATTATGAAAATCAAATTATGCATAAAAGATTTAATGTAGCTAAGCACAATCAATATTCCTGGAGAATAAAAAATAATGCCAAAGCAAGCGAGTATAAAATTAATGTCAAAGCAACGCTTTCTGACAATGACGTGATTTGAGCATTCTAATATAAGTTTAATAATATGCTCCTATTTTTAAAAGCAAAAAATGAAAAAAAAATTTAGGGAGACTACCATTTCTGGAATTAATAATCATATCAATGGCATGAACTCTTAAAATAAAAAAGAAGATGAAATATACAGAAAGAGACCAGTATTTGTCATAGAAGTTTAAGATATCAATCACCCACATAACTTGAGGCACAACGTACAAATTAAATCAACTGCAGAAGCAGCATTGTTGATTACTTACCGAAATAAAGTGAGAACTGTGAGCACTTAGCCAAAGTAATTCCAATGAAATTATTAAAAGCTTGAGCAGTGCGCAGTTCGAAATAACGATGAATCAGTCTCGCACACCTGGTATTTTTTCTCTTACAAAGTGCTACATTTATTACATTTGATATACCCACGACAGGGTAAATTGGGCAAAACATATTAAAACTCAATGTACCCCAAGTAGTAGGTTGGATTGCGGCTTCTATTCGATCAGTAGTAGATTGAGGCATTTTTCGGCTCTGGTGTCGTGCATATTATGAGTTTCTCTTTTAATAAACTAGTCAGTTTTAATTCGCATTTCAGCACATTTCTAATTTAGTTTAATTTAACAATTTTTTACTTTATGTTAATTTATTATTTTGTGAAAAATTATTTATAAGTACCATAATTTTAGATGATAATTAAATGATGATGATAAATGACGGTGAAGAAAATTAAATAAAAAGGAGCTGACCTGTTATACTATATGAAGAGCTCATATTCTTTGAGTATGTTATATTTCATAAAATATACAAAGTTTTCTAAATTATTAACTTGATAATTAGACTAATAACATTTTTTTAAAATCATCTTACTTACGAGATTCCCCCAATTTAGCGGCCCTAGTAATTATTTGATAACTAGACTAATAACAAAGTTAATTGATTTGCTTGTGCCCCACGTGAGCCCTAGTGGCTCTAGGCAGGTGCATGGTCGGGAATCCTCCACTGGGAATATAAAACGATGGATTAAATTCACACTGATTTGATACACGTCAAGAACACATCAACAATTTAATTTTGGCATCCACTGCGCATCTTATTGGGAAAGCAGCGGGATTATCGCCTCCAAATATTTTCTCACATTCATTAGTAAGACTTATCCGAGGTACTGCGGCCGCGGTGGCCTAATGGTAGAGTCTCGGCTTCGGAATGGGAGGGTTTCAGGTTTGATACCTGATTCCACTGAAAAACCGTCGTGTAAGCGGGTCTGGTATTCTTTAAATCCGTCTGGAACAAGCGTCCTCCCGCTGGTGTGGTGTGGTGTGGTGTGGAAGCTTGAAGAGGATGGGTACAGCTGAAGTGTCGTCCTCATCATCTGAACGTAATTCAAGATTATGATCCCAATTCAAGGCCCAAAATAGCCCTAGTTTTATTTTAAAAAGGGTCGTTAATATAATTAAACTAAACTAAACCTAGATAATGCCTTGCTTGCACTGGAGTGCAATAGTTATTAAATATTAACTTTTGGCTTGCATTTAGCATTTTTACTGAATCTATCGCGAGATCCTTGACGAGAGTTTTGGCTATTAATCACTGGCACCCGGTTAATAGAATCCGAAAATTGTTTTTGTGTTTTAGACTTGTTCTTCCCACGCGATTGTAACAAAAATTTAACACAAAATCACGTACTAGATTTGCCTTATTTCCCTTCATTTTTCACTAAAAAATTAATTATAACCAAAATTATTTCTTTTTGAAAAAATATCGTTAGAGTGTTAAATATCTTTCCATTTTTGGCAAAAGTGAAGGTGATTTTGTTTTTTAATATCTTTTTCTAGGATAGAAAAACTAAAAAAGTTGTATTCGTTTGAAAAAAAAAAACTCATTTTGGAAGCATTATTATCATTTGGGAATTTTTTTCTTTTATGTAACATGCTTGTTTTTGATAGCTCATCATTTTTAGTGCTATTGCACCGATTTCCGATATCATCTCGGCCAAAGTGTTGACGATTCTATTTATAGTGTTCAATACTATTCTTCGAAGAGTTAAAATATTATCGAATATTCTTCTCGGAAACTAAAATTTTTCTACAAATGTTCCACAGAATCGAAGATTTCCAGAAGATATAACTTATACATAAGATGAAACAACAGAGTCATTAAGATAAAATAGAAGTGTGTTTTTTTTTCTATTATTGTTTCACCAATACGTTTCGATCATAAATAATAAGCATAATATCATTATTTATGATAAAGAATAATAATAAATACAGAATAAATTCCTGAGTGCAAAGCATTCCAAATTCAAAATAGATTACTTCACAAAATTTTGTAAGTACACACAAAATATTTTTTCTCTAATTTTAATAAATTTGAAACAAATTCAAAATAGATTACTTCACAAATTTAATAAATACAAACAAAATATTTTTTCTCTAATATTAATAAATCTGAAACAAATTCAAAGTAGATTACTTTACCAATTTTATAAGTATAAACAAGATATTTTTTCTCTAATATTATTAAATTTAAAACATATTCAAAATGGATTACTTTACCAATTTATAAGTACAAACAAAATATTTTTTTCTCTAATATTAATACATTTAAAAACATTTTAGAGCCTATTTTACAACAATTCTGTTCATTGTTTTTGTTGCTGGATTTATCCTCACCCTCGTATTGATGATATTTCATTTGGCTTGTGTGTGCATTATCGCTGTTATACAGCTAAGAGTAAAATCGTGAAATAAGGATAGATGAATCAAGTCTAAAATATTATCAGCTTATGATGTTTATGGTTAAGATTTGGATTTCTTTAAAAAAATGCTTTATTATAAAAATTGCTTATTAAGTTCAAAATATTAAAAATACCTTCATAATTAAAAAAAACAAAAATTTAAAGCATTTTTATGCTTACCTATAGATACAGAAAATTTCCAAATGAGAAATTTTTCTCTTAATTTTCTGTTGCTCTATTAAATTTATTCGATCCAAAATTATACCACTGGATCAGATAACATTTGGGTCAAATTTCTTTTAATTTAGAATTGGGCTTTTGTTATTTTTACCATTTACGCTTCATTTCAGTAAAGCGTTTTTAAGTGGTTCAAATGTACTTAAGAAATCTTTTCATGGTGCGTGAAATTTCTTAAGAAGTGACTGTCGTTTCCTGAAAATCCAATGGAAATCTTCACGGTATATTTCTTTGTAATTACTAAAGCACTGGCTCCACCTGAATGCTTTATTAATAAAAGCATGAAAGTCAGTTGTATGTATGTGCGTGCATGCGTGCGCGCACGCTTCAAAATTTTCTCGTATGATGAATTATTTTTTCGTGAAATCTTTTTTAATGATAATCTTTTCATTGCAACATAACAATAGCATCAGGTGATAATGAATCTTTGAGATGTGTTCAAATAATAATAATAATAATAATAAAATAAAAAAATTCTATGAAAAAATGCACAAAATTTAATTGAAAATTTGAATGAAAATGAAAAAAAAAATGCGTTTTAAATCAGTAAGGTAGTACTCAAAATTTCTTAATAGAAAATACAATTTTAAAAATTGTCTCACTTTTATTTTTCGAACTTTCTTTATATTCTTTCTAACAAATAAGAAAACTTTCATCTAAAAGAACTTCCAGTATTCAAATTATTGTGGATCAATATACATTGAACTTTGTTATGTACTTATCGCTACCATTTTTTATTTTCCTTTGAGTGCTCACATGAGTGCACCGCTATGCATTTCGTAAATGTACATATTGTTATTAATAAAATTCGTCTTTATTTGTTGTGTTCTCTACTCCATAACATGTGACAAGAATGTTTCAAATCCTCCTTATCTGTATGATTTTGACTCATCCTTGAGTATTTAACATCTGTAACAATGGCAACACGTTGACTTAGAAACAATCAATGCAGCAAAAAAAAATCATAATTAAAAAATTGCCTAGGAATAACACACACATTTTAATTGAGGTTGTCTGAATTATAACTAAAAAATACTAGTGTATTTTTTTTCAGTGGCGAATATTAAATAAAAAAAGAAATATGTATTAAATCAACTGTGATTCTAAAGAATAAATATGAAAGTTCATCGAAAATCGTAAAATAACAAACGATAAAAAGTGGAGGAAAGAAAAATTAAAAGCAAATTCAATCTTGGATGTATAAGAACTTTTGGCCGCCAGCCAAATTTAAGCTGCAAAACTCTTTGCTGGGTTAACGCAAAATTAAAGAGGAGAAAAGGTAACTTTTTTGTCTTTTTATTTGCAGTGGCGTAGCAATAGTAACTGGCAATCAGGGTTAAATTAAAATTTTCTTCTAGCTTCCTGTCATTATCAGTGGCTTATCAAGGATAAATGTCGCGCAGAGCATAGTTTTACTTTTTTGCGCCTCTTTATCATATTTGACTTTTTAAATTATATTATCAGTTCTAAAAAATTATTAAATAAGATTTAAAAAGGAAAACACACACACACACAAATTTTCAGTTAATAACAGTTTGAGGGACTGCAGCTCTGCAAAGGACGAGTTTCCACTGATTCTTCAGAAGATTTTTTAAGATTGTGAAACTGTTTGACGATCATTTTTCTCATTAATTTAATTTGTAGAACTGAATTTGCAATTATAAAAAAAATGATACGTTTCATTCAAAAAATTCACGCCGTTTGATGAGCTTGAGGACAATTTTAAAAGAAAACATCTTAAAATCATTTAACTGTAGTTTTTTCGAAATTTATTTTATTGCTTTTAACTTTTTAAAAATGTTTATTGATGAAAAAAGGCACATAATGCATTTCCCTTTTATCCATATTCATTTTAAAGCTGTCTAAATTGGTGTAGTTGTTCTAGCCGCAATTGCAAAATCACTTAACCTCACCAAAATAACAAAACTATTAATTTATTGATAATATAATGAACATCTATTCTATTAGAGTCCAGTCGAATTGTACTTGACATGGAACAAACACATCAGGTTTTTATTACTCAATGCCATTGAATTGACTACTCCTAACAAATCGATATATTTCTTTTCGGTTAACGGATTGGAGAAGGGAGAAAGGGCGATATGATTTATTTAAATGCGAAAACAGAGTATAGAGGTTTAGTATTTAAATTGTTGAATCTTATCAAATTTAAATTTTGATTCTTATCAAATTTAAAACTAAATCTATCAAAGGGTTGAAAATCTATCGGCCTGTACTTTCGCATGCATGTAAACATAAAAGCTTATAAACGGTGTATATGATAGTTTGACTGCAATTGTAGCTGCATGTGAAATTTGGTTTTAATCAGTTGGAAAAAAAAGGGCTAAAATACATATTCAGAAGATAAATTCAGTAAATATGCTAGATTCACGCCAAAGATCTATATTTCTGAATTATTATTTGCCAATGTTAGGCAAGACTTTCGCGACTTTACGCAAGATTCATTGTTTTATGCCGAGGGTAGAGGAATTGGGCCCTTATTGGACAGAAGTTTCGAAGAAATCCCTACCACTGGTTTTGTGAATTTATTTGCTCATATAACGATATGTATTTCATAAAAGATATGCATAAAACGAATTAGTTAATTGGTCCATAAAAGTGAATTATTTAAAAAAAAAATATTATTGCATCACAGAATACGAAGGATTTCTTTTTCTTATGTTTGCATGCCAAAACAATTCATTAAAACTTTTATGATACTGTTCCTCACAGCATTATTGCAATAAATAATATATTCTCTTCATTATTATAATGACGCAAACAGGACGGCGCGAATGTCATTTTAACTATTTATTACAAACGTCGATTCAATTACTCTTTGATCTAGTACTTAGCCAAATTGTTTTGGTTGTTTAGGTATGGTTGGCTGTCTGTTCTTAAAATCTCAGAGATGAGACACAAAAGTCCAGCAGTTCGATCACCAAAATTCTGGATAATCTAAAATGGGATATCAAATAAAAGATCAGTTAATTTTAGATCTAGGAAAATAAACAAATTTACATAAAATTTTTAGCAAGTATCCTTTATGCTAATTGCTAATTAATTAGAATTATTTGCTTCTCTTATAGGAATAATGCAAACAATCTAATAAATTAGCACTATATACTGCTATAAGAATGTAAAATTGCTTCCCAGCACGGTTAGTTCTATCAACAGAAAGACTCATTTACAATCATCTGTATTGGATGCTGCTCGGGTGCCGAGACAGTGATCCCAGAGCTTGGCGACAAACTTTGTGACCATTTGGCGACAAAATAGATAATGCTGGAAACTTCGAGAATTTTAATGATCCGTCCATTAGGAACCGAGATACGACTGATTGGCCTAGAAGATTCTCGGCCCGCCTCCCGGGAGCTATAAAAGCCCGGCAGTCTCAAGCTGCAGTGAACCAGAATCGTAGACAAGTAACGATGATCCGTAACAATACCGTCTCACAAGTATTACAAATAATATATTGTAAATACCTGGAGTATAATAAGACAAATTCCAGAGCTTTTCCGCATCCAAATTGTGTTGACTATTCAAAAATGGAATATTTATTATTTCTAAATTATAGCTATATCTTCTTCTGTATAATCTGAAAAGTCGGAGTTCTTAATAAGGAAGAAACACCTAAAGCTTTGTCTCCTATGTGAAACCAAATGAAAGTTGTCTCTTCTAAACTTTCACACATATACTCTAACAAATATGTAATCCCTTCGCATAAAATTTTGGACTCTATGCGAAGTCCCAAAAGTCATAATTGTTCAGATTTTTAATTTTAGAGACCGGCTTATGTGCTGTGCTGCCTAGTAGAATGAAGTAAACAGAATATGCATTTTGGACATCCTTTTTTTGACATACAATAGTAATTTTAGTAACAAAATCATATACTAAATTTCATTTATCCAAGTCATTGCGCTTTGGAGTCACCGCATTTACTTCAAGCGAAAGTACAGACCGACAGATGATCACCTTTTTGACCGATTTAATTTAAAAGAATCTACATTTTTGATGCCGAAATGATTTATGTACCAATTCAATTTATCTAAGTCATTGCATTATTGCGTTTATGCCCATGCAAAAGTACAGATCGATACACGGTTAATTCTTTCACGAATTTACTTCAAAATTCAATGCAAATATACATTTTAGATGCTATCTGTGTACAAAAATTTATCCATTTAACTTCTTACATTTTGGAGTTGTTTCACTTGGTCTCCGACAAGAAGGAAAATAAACTTTCTGTAAATGGCTTTTGTTTAAAATTTGATAGAAATTGCAAAATTGGTGTAAGCATATACCAAATTGTCATCCCTTCAACTCAAAACTTATTCCAGAAGTGTGCATAGACTACAAAGAAAAAAACACAGAGTGTGTGTGTGTTTTCTTTACTCAGATTTCATGTAAGATACATTTAACAAAGCCATCGGAAGTGGTCTCCCCAAACTTTCTTGTATCTCTGCAATAAAAGTGTTATCTTCTCCACCAGTATAATATTAATTTGAGAGTTTGCAGATAAGGAAGAAGGACAGTAATTGAGCCACTTTGTAGCCAATTACCTCGAAGAGAATGTCATTTTGACAAATCGATCAATGCAAGGATGGACAATGCTAAAGATAGCAGTCGGCCACAACAAATCCTGTCGATACTGCTACGTTCAGTGGTGACGGGGTGGTCGGCTGTACGCAAAAAGTATAATATTCAAGACCTTGGGTAGAGAACGATATTCGGCGACTTCTTTTTTAGTGATTAATTCCTGGTATACAGTACAAAAATACCCGAAAATCGAATATATATTTTAAACACCTCTTTTTCGAACTGATGAAATCAAAATTCACAATAGAACTACAACTGTAGTCATAAGATCACATGTCAAATTTGATGTATTTAAGTCATTGAATTTTTGAGTTAACATGCATGAAAAATTGCTAATCGATAAACGATCAACCTTTTCATAAGTAGTTCAAAATTTTATAAGAATATATTGTTACGAAATTTTCTGCCGGGGTTCGTTTGGATAGTGGTAGTGATATGGTGTGTAGAACGCTCAATCACCAGACGGCAGTGGAAAATAAAACAACGTTTATTTACACGAAGACACACAGGACAGCACAAAAGCGACGACTATATACAGCACAGAAGACGATTATCTTCACCCGAGACGTGTAGCATACAACCAGAATCTACTGCAGACAGTAGCGCACAGCTCAGTTCAGCACGAGCTTGACTCCGTCGCTGCTCACCGTCGTTTCCGCCTGCTCCACTCTGTCGCTTTCAACTCCTCCGCTCCGTCTTCGGACTTTACTTGACTGCATAGTTGAGAAAGGGATTACGGCTCATTGGGGCCGCAGGCCCCACCATCCGTAAATCTAACAGGTGAGATCTTTAGGGTGATGGAACTGACCTTATTAATTACAGTGCATCAAGAATGGATTATTTTGATTTGAAGTTTACTTGACTGCTCTGGCAGCTGTGGACCCTTTTATAGGTCTCAGGAGGCGGGGCTAGAAGCCTCTCAACCAATCAGGAACGTTCGAGGCGTATCTCGGTTCCTACTGGACGGATCGGGAAAATTCTCGAAGTTTCGGGTATTATCTATTTTGGCGCCAAATTCGTCGCCAAGCTCTGGGACCTCCGACGCACACCTGGACTCCGTCCCATTCAGATGACTGTAAAACTTTCTTTCCAATGATGGAACAAACTATGCTGGGAAGCCGAATTGCAGGTTTGTAACAATATATTTTAGGAGCCAAAATTTATTTATGCAAGTCTGCGTTTTTTTTAGTTATCGCATTTACATTTATGTAAGCGTACAGGCAGAAAGATGGTTACTACGCTGACAAATTTTATTTAAAATTTAATACGGATTAAATTTTAAATGTTAAATCTGTTCCAAATTTTATCCACCTAGATCGTTAAATTTTTTAATTATCGAGTTCATTTATATTTGGGCAGCGGGACTTCTGAATGAATTTCCTTCAAATTTGATAGAAATCTAAAAAAATGATGCTTAAAGTTCATATACCAAATTTCATCCATCAGTCAAAGTATTTTTTAACTATCGTGCTCACAGACAGGCAAACATAATTATTAAAATGTGTTTTACATATTCATGGAGATCTGGTGCGAGGACATCCGTCAGAATCCCCAGTTCGAATTTTCATATTGACGGTTAACAATATTTCTTTTTTGTATACTTCGTATTGTGGTGAAAGCTTATAAGCCAGTTAACAACTACGTTGCACGATCAATTGCTTTTGTATCATGGTCATGTTACTGGACTGCAAACCACAAGGTTCCAAGTTCTATCCTCGCGAATTATAATTCGCTACATTGGTGACCTCGGACGTGATCCTTTTACCTTCATACAGCTGTTGTGGCGCCATCTACCCACAGCAAATTAAAGTCGTCAGATTCACTTGACGCAGCAACAGTATCAGCAACTACACACGCTCGCCATAACGCTACTCAAATGGGTACAGGTGCATTAGAATCAACAGTTAATACATTACCACTCAACAGCCATATCGTTCATCTCACCTCCGACTCGCTGGAGGGAGAGTCTGTGGCGAAAGCTTATAAGCCAGTTAACAACTACGCTGCACGAGCAATTGCTTTTGTATCATGGTCATGTTAATGAACTGCGAACCACGAAGTCCCAGGTTCTATCCTCGCTCCTTATAATTCGCTGCAGTATATATTATATTAGAAGAGACTTTCAGGAATAAAAGGCTTTATATTTAATAAGAAAAGTAGGAAGGCATCGGCACAGTAAATAAAATAAAGCGTATTGCAGTTGAATACTGTCTTCTTATTAGCTTTTAACACTTCGATAAATGTTTGGCAAGGAATTGCACACAGACTGAATTTCAATATGACAGAAAATGCCCCATATTAATCCCAAAATGTCCTATATGCAGCGCATCTTGACACTCAATGATGAAGACAAATAGGTTTCAATAGCACACATTCGATGAACCAACATTGTTTACATATTCCCTATTATGTTAAGGTTAGAGCTTTTAGTTGACCATAGTAAAATCTACCTATTATTTCCAAAATTCCAATTTTTAATTACAGTGTCGGAGTAATTGGATGTTCTTTTAAACCATAAACTATCTTTTGAAGAATGAAAATTCATAATTTTTTTAATTCAATTTATTATGAATGCTTCTGCTTACAATTAGAAATCAAAAATACATATAACAGAATTTTTCAGTGAGAATGACACCGAACTGTCGTGTAATAAGAGGGTAAACGATGCCTTTCGAAATAATAATATTAACTTTCCCAGTTTAATTTAGTTACATTAGCGTCTGTTTAGTAGCAACACTAGGATTATTTTTTGCACGGATTTCGTAATTTTGAACCCATATTCAGAGGATATAATCTGAACTAGCAATGTTCCTTTCAAACTTCCGTAACATTGGGCTAGTTTTTTTTACAGAAAAAAGGAATTCTTATTTTAAAAAAAGTTTATAGTCAGGAATTCGATTACGCTTTAGCTAAGAAAATATACTTCAAGATGAATTTGCCTTCTCTATCATAAATAGCACGGAGATTTTAAACAAGATTTTAACGAGAAAGTGTCATAACAAAATCGAAGTTACATAAAACACTGAACAATACTATAAAAACCATCACGCCATAATTAGTAAAAGGTCTCTGAAAGGTCATGCTACATAGTAATAACTCTTCTGAACAAGCAGTTTTGGCAGCACGGCCTTTTCAGCCATTATACATAATGCTAACATAAGTGAAGTTTGCATTGCACAGGAGCTCAAGACGCCTGCAGTTATGGTTACTTAGCATTAAGCAAAAACTTGTTTTCATCACAAATACTTTTCGTTCCAGAAATCCAGGGCGACCAATCCAACCAAGAAATCCAATCCATTTTAAGACGCTTTTATTCCTTAGAACAGTAATAAGTTGAAACATTATAAATACTATTCACAGAGAAAAATAATGTGTAATATTCTTGAATATTCCAAATTTGCAGAGTATCAAGAAATGAAAATGTAATGTTTTTATGAAATGCTTGATATGAAATAAACATCTCCATGCTTTTTCTCATCACTATTGGGGGGGGGGCATAAAGGCCTTTGGTTCCTGAAACAATTTTTAATCTCTAAATGATGCACAAGGACTTTTTTAAAAATCCAGATCACATCCGCGTATCGATATTAAAAAAAACAATGGCGTTAACTAAGAGAGGACAGTTAGGGCAAGTGCTCTTGGCACCATCACCATGGGGTGCAAAATTGTGGAATTAATTAGTTAAAAAACATGTTTTAAGCTTATTATTCTCTAGAACTAATACAGAAATAAAGATTTTTTCCTCTCTCATCTCAATATTTCTATATATTTAGCTATAGCGATATCACAAATTCTAGCCACTATGTAAATTTTGTACGCACACAATGCGTCTGGTATATACAAGTGAGTCACGAAATTTGAAAATACTTTTGAATTGATAAACTAAGATAAGTATATCTCTATAAAATTAGTGAATCAAGCTAGTAGTATTTGATAAATTAGACTCAATGTGAAATCAGTCTTAACATATATAAGCTCGGAACTTTCACCATACTTTCTTCACCATACTTTATCAATCAGCAAAAAGTCAAATGGTATTTTAAAATATCTGAAAGTTTAGATATATTATACAAATTAAGCGAGAAATACCAGGAATAAATTTTATTCATAATAATAGTACCAAATTGAGGAATAATCAACAAAGAACAGAAAACATTATGCAATGGAAAAAGGCTTAGAAAAAATAATGAAATTTAATTGGATATTTTTCCTACTTTTTGTGGCTGGAATGAATTATATTTTAAATTCGAATGAGAACAATCAAGAAACCTTGACCCTTTTACAACCCTTTACTCTGTTTAAGAAGTTCTTACAGCTAATAATTAAGAGATTTCTGCACAGTATTTGATATTAAATAATTAATCAAACAACTCCTTTACAATAATATAATCTGATTAAACTTCAGACCAAAATTCATAAATATTCACAATTCCAAAAGAAAAATTAGGAAATGCCATTGCTCCTAATAATAAAAGAGAAAATAAGTGTGTTAGCATACTTCAAAACAGTTTTATCTTGAGCTATCAAATTTGGCACAGATATAATTTGAAGGGTGAAAATAAGCACATTGGAGAGACTTTTTAAAAATAAATTTTATTAATCAAAACTTAAGTGAATGTTTGGTGGTTTTTTTTCATCATAACTTCTGAAAATACTGGAAAATAAAAATGATTTTTAAATAATCTTAAAATTATCTTTTCAAAGATAACAATTTAACAGTAATCACATTGCTACCATGAAATTCAAACTGTATTCCTTGTGTTTGATCATTTGATTTATTTCCATTGTTAAAATCTAAGAAAGATTTTGTTTAAATCTGTGTATTTTAGATAATGAATATAAAAGTGAATACAATACAGTGAAAGTTAGAAGACAGATAAAGCAAGCAAAATAATTCAATTATGATATAATTTAATGTTAGCATTTATATTTGCTGAGAATTTGAAAATTATCTAACATCTTCTCAATGGTTTATTAACAACATGTGTAATAAATTTAGTTGACTTTAATGAGAAAAGTTTGAAAGCAAAGCATAAAATTCTCAACAGATTTCTTTATAATAAAAATAATTTTATCTGTTCAGTAGTAAGGAAACTGACATACTAATACATCATTTAAAAAATCTTCAAATTCGCAAGAAAGGAAAAAAAAAAAAAAAAAAAAAAAACCCTCAGGAATTATCAAATAAATAGTTATCAGAAACTTGGATATAATTTTAATCCAAAAATTCATTAAATACTTTTAGAATACGTAAAGTCTTTTGCTGACAAATTTGATAACACAAAGAGTATATCCATAATTTATTTACAGTTCCTAATATACACAATTTTAAATCATTACACATTTATCTGCCATCATTGGGATGATCTCGATTCACAACAGACTGATCAAAAATTATTTTAAAAGTTGTTCCTTGATGCCAGTGAGCTGTGACTTTAGCAGGCTGAAAGAAACAAAAATAAGGGTAATATAATGTACTACAATTCATAGAAATAAAATATATAAACATTTTATTGAATAAGTAACTTTTCCAATGTTTCACATGCAAATACTTGTGCACAGATAATTAACTTTTGATTCAAATAATAGATGAATTCTTTACACATGCCATACAAGCTAAAATCATGCAATTTAAATCTAAATATCACTTAGGAAATAATTTTTTTTTCAAAATTCTGAGAATATCTTTTTAATTAAGCATTTTTTTTTTTTCAAAATTATTCAATTTCCAGAAGCATACAAAGGTAAATTTTAAAATAATAACAGATTATTTTAATTCTTTGAGTCATTGATTTTTGCCTGAGAAGAAAGATTAGCTAGTACCTTGTTGAAATATATTTTTCTGAGCAGGAATTACAACAAATTCTTAAGTTTGATTTTTGCCAGACATAAGATCTTAATCTTTGATATTTATGAAATTGAAATTATTTTAACCAGAGAAAGAAGATAAACCAGTGATCACTAAACTTTGGCAAATAATCATTGATATAGATAGATAAATGGAATTTTGACAAGGTTTGAAAATTGCTATTTGATCCTATAATTGACAAATTTTTTACCTTTACAAATCTGCAGCCCCCTTTGGAAATGTCTCTTTAATTGTATATTTTGTAAATAAGTCAGTATTTATACTTGAATTATTATTATAATGTTATTTTTTATTAAATATGATTAGCTAATTTGATCAGAAAGACAAATATTTGTGCAAGCTCAATTAAAATTGCTTTGTCAAGAATTGCAATGTCAATGTTATAACATATGGAGTAATTCTATCGTAGAAGTTCATGTTTATAATAAACAAAACATGAGTAAAACTAATGAAATAACATAGCTAAAATGTCTATTACATTTTATATTTAAAAAACATTTTTTATTAAGGAAACTTAGTCTTAGTACATAAGGAAATTAGTCTTAGTACATAAAAAAAAGCAATTTAAAATATAATATATGCGACAAAATACACTACAAATTTGAGACAATAGGTAGTAATGTAAGTATGGCTGATGTAAGGCAGTGATGTAGTTCAAGTATATTAGAATTAGCAGATGAAATATTTGCCTATTTAATAATATGAAATAATGATTTATCTTAAAAAAGAAATTATCAATGGCTTCTGTTCAAAACATTCTATTTAAAATGCATTACGGTTATTCAATTTTCAGAACAGTGAAACAAAAAAATTAAGCCTTTTCCATAAAAAAAAAAGAAGTATTATACAAAGTTTGCAATTTAAATTTATAAGGATTAGAACTTCAATGCAAAAAGATATTAAAATATTCAAAATAAAAATTATATTACAATAGAAATTTGTTTAATTAAAATTGATTCTACTACAGGAATATATATGCATCACAGGAAAAAGTATCAAATAAATTTAAAATCATTTTACTGTATATTAATTAGATTTGAAGTATGGTATTTTTTTGCTGTCTGTTATTAAAAAAAAACATTAAGTAAACCAAACAATAATTATATACACTTTTAATAAATTTGTCTAACAGCAACTTAGTATAACATATTAAATAACAATATGAAAAAAAAATTAATAAAATTAAAGTTACTTGAGCATTATTAACATGATTAAAAATAATTAATGAAATAGCCAAATATATATAAATAATTGAAATGGTTAACTTACAAAATTGCAACAGACTAAAGTTGCTTCTATAATTCCTGCAATGAAAGCTGCACAATTGAGGCTTCCTGAAACAGAATAGATCAAATAATTATTATTGCCATAAGAAAAAAAAAAAAGATAAAAAAACTTGAATACTAAGTAGTAATGAATAGATAAACATATACAAAATAATGTAATATATATATATATATATTCTGATATAATCATTTCTGATTCTATATCAATATAAATATTTGAACAAAATTCAAAAAAACTTTGTTTTAATAACAAAAATTGTTAAACAATTAACATCAAAAGTAAAATACTACAAAAAAATGATATACTTTATATTTTAGCTGATATGGGGAAAAATTGCAAAGATCATTTTTAACTATTTTAGTCTACAGCTTCGTTTGAATTATTTCAATACACAATATTATTCTTTCAGCAAATTTTGAAATCTTATGTGTACTTTTTATTTATGTTCCTATTATGAATTTCAAAATAGTAATAATAGAGAATAGTCTATAAAATAATTATTCAATTTGGTTAATTTACAAATTAGCTTGCACATGAATACACTTAATAAGAACACCTTAAAAAAGTATATAATTATCAAATTACAATATATTAAAAAAACTTTTTATACAATAATAAAAAAAAAACTGCACAATTTAATATTTATATTACATAATCTTGATTCTGTTTGGCTAAATAAACAAGTTCACAGGAAAAAGCATAGTTATCAGCATATCTTAGCAATAGCATAGTTATCAATTACATACAATTTAGATAAAGTTATTACCTTTATCTTTTGGTATGGAAATGTACTTGTTCACCAAAGGCTCTGCTTCAATGATAAAATCTTAAAAAATATGTCAAGGATTTAAAATTATATGTATATTTAATAAAATGTAGAAACAATGTTTGAGGAATTTTAAATTAAATTTTTAAGGTATAGTAACTGCACAAATATAATATTAATTTATAAAATATATGCACTTTTTTCTTAGCAAAACAGAAAATATCCAGATATTGATTAATACGAAATACTTTGTTGTTAGTTAAAACTCAAAGACAATTTGAAAAAAAAAAAAAAAATCAAGTTCAGTTAATAGGTCAAGCATCCATGTAATGTCACCCCAAATTATCAAAACTTACAATAAATATCTTTTAATACTTTCCTTGCTTACAAATGTTCACATTTATATGTTAACTAACTAAACATTAGCAGATCGATTCTTTTAGAAAGCTCAAACATTAAAAGAATGCTTCTAAATAGCAAACCAAAAATTCAAAAAAGTGAAGACATTTTACTAAATCACTCAATAGAAATCTTTATTTGTTTATTATTTTACAAGAAAATTGCAGAAAAAGTTGTCTAAATATGATTTTTCAGCGTCCCATCTCTTTCCTTACAGAACGATTTCCATTTCTTGAAATTTAACAAAATAAGATTGTTATTTACTTAATGTAAAACAAACATTTAACTTAAAAATAAAAAGAATATTCATGATATTTCTTATCTTGAAATATAAAGTATACAAAAGTTTGACATTCATTAAAGAATAGTAAATGAGTTCAACAAATAAAATAAAGTTTTATCTGTAATAAAGTTTGATTATTTATTTACTTCATTTTTTTAAAAAAAAGAAAACAATATACTGATTAAAATTTACAAATAAATTTCAATATAATATATATACATAAGATTCTATTCTATTTGAGACCCAATAGTTAATTTCTAAGAACTTAGATAGGATATATTCCACCCAGAAGATGCTGTAAATGTCACAATTATATTTTTATTTCCGTCAATAAATGTACTCCTGAAAAAAATTGCAAAATCTAAATTCTTTTAAATGCAAATCTATAATCTTATTAGTCACAATATTTTTGATACATTTGTATTTTAAACAAAAAGTTCTACTCTTCTGTAATTAAAACTGCCTGAAATTAAAACTGAACTGAGTTTTGAAATCATGAATATAACTCTTTTAAATGATTTTATGCCTTTATCTTTAGTTACTTTGAGGAATACCATCATTCAACAACTCTATCTATTATGAAATTACAAAATACTTCTCGTCTTGGCAACACAGCATTGACAAAGAAAAAGAGAAAGGGCTATTGAAGGATAAGTATACAAAATCAACCTCTATAAGTCAGCCATGGATTTATACTTTAAGGAGGCAAAGAAGAAATGCTATATTCTTGTCATTGAGAAGAGTCGCACTTAATGGCAAAAGATTAAATGGCTTTAGATATTAAGCACATATTATTTATGTTCTGCATAGAATGAAAATAAACAGAACACATACGCTAACTAAAAATTTAAGACTATAGCCAGTTAACATTCATTTTTTTTTACACACATTCATTTTCATCACATTCTTATTAAAAATTCGGTGAGAAAAAAAAGCTCTTCAAGGATCTATGTACATAATTTTGGCTTCTAATTTTTAACTTATAGACCCAAAACTGAAAAGTTCATTTTTTTTCTTCTAATTTTGAAAACATGAATATTATAAAACTGATGTTTCATTCTGCTCTCTAAAACATATTGATCTATTTCAAATTTAATTTGGCTTTGTTTAACATGTTATTTTATTTATAGAACTCACTTCTTTATAAAATATGCATTAAATTTTTTTACACTTTTCAAAAATAATTTATTTAGGATAATAATTTAAGTAATTCATTGATTAGTTTCAATTTAATATAACATATAATATTAATTATTTTAAACAATAGGCAAAAATTTAGTTTATCAACTTAACTACCTTATTGCTTCATTTTAGTAGGAATAACTAATTGCGTATCAAAAGAGCTGATATTTAAAATTCCTATGCTTATTACCAGAAATTCAAATCAATTATTGATTAAAAATAGAAAAATGTAATATTATCATTGATTAAAAAAAAAGAAAGAAATATACAAATCTTTAAGGATACAAGTTTTTTTATCATCATTAGCATGTTCCAGTTTATCTGCCTCTTTACCAAATAATGTCTATAAGAAATAAAATTAACAAAAGAAACATAGTTCAATAGATTATTTGAGAAAAAAAAATTCTTTTATTAACAACAATTTAAGAAATATTAGAAGAAATATTTTAAGAAATTTTGATAAAAAAAAGAATGATAAAACGATAAACATGTTATAAACAAAACCAATCTTACAAACAGTTTTCTTTTCAAATACATGTTCCACATTTAATATAAATTGATACAGCATTTAAATTAATATTTCAATTTCTAAATAAATAAATCAATTTTAAGGAAAAAGTAAAATAAAATCACCTTCCATAATGTTGTTTTTATAAAAATTAATATATTCAGGAGTTTGGTTTCTCTTTTGAAATTTCTTTCCCGGACAAATAAAGTATCAACCATTCTTTGCCCAACATGATATCCCATTTCAGATAACCTAAAAAAAAATGTTAAGAATTATATATTTTATTCAAAACTGTATCATGAGCCGAATTAGTTTCCAGTTAAATTTTCAAGAAAAATACTTAATTAGTGAATTGTAGATAGCTTAGTTTTATATCTGATCCATTGAAAAAATAACATGAAAGTGAAAGCAAAATAATGTTTAATCAAAAACATAAAAATCTTAAGATAAGAATAGAAAAAAAAAAATCAAAAATCAGTATCAGCCATTTTTATCATTATTCAACAAAAATTACTTTTTTTAATATTTCCTTTAAATAACATCTTCATAAAAAATAATAATGCAGGATATCTCAAAAACTATCAATAGTTATTTAAACAATTTTTTTTAGAATTTTCATTTATACTTATTTAAAATTGGTGTAAATCAATACCTCTATTTAAACAAAAAGGATATTTTAAATGTTACATAATTTAATTGCTTATTTATCTACAGGTAAATTTGCAAATACTGCAAACTATTAATAAAATTATATTTAAAAAAAAAGGTTATTAAAACAGAAAAAAGTTCATATGTCAAAATCATTCATAAAGAGTTAAAATGTGGAAACAGGAAATATATAAGCTAAACAAAACTGTCTTGCAATATTTTAATGGCAAGGACAATCAGTGAAGAATGATATATTTTGCATTATAGAAGGTGCATTATATTGCAGGTAACCACCCTTAATTCAAGATAGCATCTGAAAACAATTTATATCTAATTATGGCCAACAAAGAATAAACAAGTATGTTAAAAAATAAAATGACTTAATTTGGATTAAATAAATAATATATAAAGAATTTTAAATAATAGTATGGTCAAATTACACAAATTTTCTCGTCATGTTTTCATAAACTAAACAAAGTAAGATTACTCAAATGAAGTACATAAAACTTGGAATAATTTACTTTTAAGAGAAACAGTTTCCAAGAAAAAGTAAGAAAAGATAATATCACATGCATACAGAAAACGAGCTTTGTTGGAAATTGGAAGAATAGTTTTAGAATATCATGTGATGATAAAAAATAACCACCATATATATTACAGGATATCTGCATGCACTATCGGATCACTCACAGGATACAATCAAATCCAGGATATGAATAAAGTCTCTGATGCAACTACGTTTGATATGCTTTCTTTCTAGGTAATTATGACAGCAATATAGCTAGTTCATTTTGCAATGTTAGATGATTCCAATGGTTTGCTTCTGATATGTCATACATGACATGACATCCCACATTTTTCATTAAACAGCAAATTATCAAGATTACAGTTATTCTCAGCAATTCTCATGAACTCTCAATAAGAAATCCAGTTCTGAACAATTTATACAATCATGACAGGATACCCTATACACAATTCATAATAAAAATATAATGTAAGACAGAAATCATTGAAAATTATTTGATTTAATAAAGTAATACATTATGAAGTAAAGGAAAAGGTTATTTACTTAAAAATGTATCGATGCAAGTAATTTGAGAATAGCACATATTATCAAAACTATAATATTCTTTATTAACTGTGATGTGACAAATTTAAATTTAATAAAAAAGATTTGTAACAGATTAAAAAAAATTATGAGAAAGTAACCACACCTTAAGTTACAATACTAAATTTTACTTTTGCAATAACTTTAAAATTATTTGCAATTTATCCAAAGAAAATGCATACTAATATTACTATAATAAAAAAGTACCTGGAAAAGTGACAGTTGCAGTAACCTGCAAAGGTGACAGAACATGTTGTAATCCAAAATAATCTTTTAAAATTGCTCGACAGGAACCAGGTTACGTATGAACTTATTCAACAATATCTCTTACTATCAAATAATAGTCACCAATTCTCTAATCTTACCGATATCTTGATCATTAATTGAAAGTGAATAGTTTATCAGATTGTAGATCAGCTATAATGGATACTTTACCATCTTTAAATTTTTAAGAACAATCAAATATTTTTACTTTTTATTAATGGTTATCTTTAAAAGGTTTTTGCAATATTTTAAATGCTTTAGCAGCATAAATTTCATAGAAAAAACAAACTTTAATTCATGTTCTATGCTCAAAATCATCTGCTATTTTGAAAAATCACAGAATAAAAATTCTTAAATCATCAAAAACAAATTTATTTTCAAACTAGCCGCCTTTGGCGACCAGCCGGTTCGCCAGTATTACCACTTGCTACAATTTTCAATTAAATATTTTAAGTAACTGGTCTCTTAATAGATTCTCAAACAAAACATTTTTAATCTTCAAATTTTGATAGTCATGCCAAACTTACACTGTTTAGATCGTTTCGTTCAATTTACCATATATATTTTGCTATTTGTTGTCATTTCCGGTAAAATTTTAATTTTAATTTAAAGTGGAAATGATAAAATTGCAATTAATATAAAGATATTTTTTAATAAAACCAAGCATTTTATTTTATTTATCATCTTTATTGTTATTTATTTATTATTATTGAATATGAGTATTGCAAACAGAATTGCTCAGTATTTAAGTCCTATGTGAACTACAAAATATATTTCATAATTTATATAATTTCTCAAAGAATAATTCAACAAAAACTTCAGCTTTTAGTTTTGCTTTCAAAAGGATTGAAATGAAATCCATAATAATATTTTGCTCCGGCCTATAAATATATTGCAAAAATTATGAATTCTAAATTTAATGCAGTAAGGTATCATATTCTGAGAAATATTCTGGACACACCAAATTTTAAATAAATGAATGAATGTTTCTATTTTCCACGATCGACTAAGACTTATTTATGAAGTTTTGAATGTTAAAAATTTAGAAAAACTCAATATTTTCATAATCTTAGGCCAATTAATCTTGAGAAACCTGTGCGCTGATTGGCGTATTTTCTTTCAAACGATAGATGGAAAATCTAAAATTATCCTTTTTTTATTGAATAGGGATATTCAAATTTTCATTAATCAGTCAGTTTAAGTGATTGATTTAATTGATTGGAAATTAACTCTTTTTATTTAAAATATTAGTGTTTGAAGAACATTTTGTTAATTGTGATTTCTACAGCAGAGGCTTTATGTAAAATCAAAAATTCATCATTTATTAGAGCATTTATTGAATCAAGTTATATAAAATATAATCTTTTTCCATTTAGACCATTTTAGCATATCTGTGTCTTACTAAAGGTTTACAAATTAGCTGTGTGGCCCTTTGAATGGATATCCTGTTCATTTTAAATAAAACTTGCCTTAATATAAAACTGATTTATTGGATTAATAATATAGAGAGTGTAAAAGATCATAAAATAATTTTTCTTCAATTTATTTTTTAGAAAAAATAATATTTCATATTTGTTTCATTTCCTACAGACACGTGCCGAAAATTATATTTTTGCAGATTTCATTTCCAAAAAGATTTAATTTATTTTGAATTGGAGCTTTAATCAATGCAATGGCAACACTTTGAAAAAAGCTAATTTTTTACCATGGATGCGAAACGTGCTCGTGCAGCTTAAATTTTATTTTTATTTTGTACGAAAAAAATTGTTGAAAAATATAGTAAAGTTATTTATTTAAAAATTCATTAAAAATAGAAATTTAATTTTAAAGTTAAAACATTGGTATCATTTAAAAGATAAATTTTTGATCTTTAACTTGATGTAAAAATCTTTTTTGTGCGGCAATATTTTCGGAAGTTATAGCAGGAACACGCCAAAATTTTGCTAAATTTTTAAATAAATGAAATTCTAATTAAAAATTCAAAAAAATAACCCTGAGGTGCACATTCCCGGCCTTCAAGGTATACACATGCCAAATTTGGTAGCTGTAAGTTGAATGGTCTGGCCTGTAGAGTGCCAACACACACACACACACACACACATTGAGCTTTATTATAAGTATAGATGACAAAATTTAATAAATTTCTGATTGTTTTACAGAAGTTTAACAAATTTGATAAAAATTTTCATATGATATACACTACAAATGCACTTTAAATGAAGTAATCTGAATTGACTGACACTTAATTGCAACACATGAACAAATTTATTCATTTAACAAAATAAATGTTCACACATATAATTAAAATTTAAAATTTTAAAGCATTTGTATAATAAAACAATTGCTAACAAACTACCATAAAAATTAATTTAAAACAGAAATAAAACAATTTATGAACTATAACAATTAGTTTTTCCCCAAGGAAAAATAAAAATTATGTAAATCTTACTTAGCTTGCAGTTCTGGCACAGACAATACTCTACTCTGGCAATACTGAACAATTTCCGAAAATAATAGAGCAAATGCACTTACGCTAATCTGAAATGCATTACAAAGTAAAGTAGATAGGAGGAAAATAAAGTATTGTCAAAATCTTGCAAAATTTGTAAATTAATTTAATGTTAATAAAATGACCAATAAAATAAGAGTGCAAAACATATAGGAAAAAATCTCTTCAGTACCCTAAGTATTTTTAACCAACAAGTAAGAATTTTTTAAGAACTATATTTAATAATTAGACACAAGTTTTGGAAACTTAAGTATTAAATTGTCTTTTCTTATAAACAGGATCATTAAATAAGAATATGGTAATCATAGCAAACCTACAGGTAGCAGTATAAAGATATCCCACTTAAAATAAAAAAAATGATTATACAATAAACTAATTTTGAGTTAAATATGAAATTTTATTGAAAACTCATATGTTTTACCCGTAAGTAAATTTAAAATAAAGATTTTTTTTTAAGCACTGAATCTCCAGAAGAATCAAAGAAAAGGTTATAAATTCTGACACATACACACACATATATATATCAGAAATACTGAAAAAATTTGATAATCTTAATTTATATATAACACGATGCAGAAGTCCTTGATTGTTCACAAACTGTTAAAATGTAAAAGTAAGACTAAAAAATGAGTTAAAAAAAATCTAGAAACTGGAAATATTTTGCAGGTAATTTAAAACACTAAGAACTTTATTTTACATAGCAATAGAACAGAAATTTACTTTGAAGAAATATATTAAAAACACAAGCAAAATAAAGTCCGAAAATAATAAATTTTTGAAAATTATTGTATAATTTAGTAGTGAATACCAATCGGATAAATTAATTTAATTGCTGAAGAAAAACGTCTTTAAAGGGAAAAAGTAATGGAACAGAGAATAATTATTGTTTTAAAAGTATTACAAAAATACTGTTAATGAATGACATTTCTGCTTCGTGAAAAATATTCAAAAAAATTTACCTCGGATCTTGCTTTACTCATCGGTTTATCTAATATGCTAACTTTGGGTAATGTTCTAATTATACCAGACATATCAGCTTTTCTAAAAAAAATAAAAACTTCTGTTAATTTCGAGGAAAACTTATTAAAAGATATTTAGAACAAAACAATAAAAAATATATTTTTAAAATATAAATAACCCCATATGTATGGATTTATAAGACTTAAAGAAAACTTGAAGTTATTAATCTATGGATTCAAATAATAAAAATATAATAATCAGCATCTAACTTTTTTGAAAACTTGTAAATTTGTTTGTAGCAGACAATCAATTCTTCGTTTTATTTTTATATCGCCCCAAGCACTACTTCATTTCAATTCATTATTTTACCAAAATTTCAATGTAATAAAAAAAAAACTTATTAGAATTTGCTGAAAAATATTGTATAATTTTCTATATGGTAAAATATTTAAATAATATTTAAAAAATTAATGCTAACATTAAAAGTTATTCTTTGTTCTAAAAAACACTATCTTATGTTTGAAAGAAAAAATGTTATTTCACTAAAACCTTACCGGTTGCGGTATTGAAGCCATTCTTTCAAAAGTGTGTAGTCATACATTTTGCGATTTATAAACTTTCGTTTTGTTGTGTTTATATCCTTGTGTAAGTCTAAAAAATCATGGGTACCGCAAGATATGATCGTGCTATAACTGTTTTTTCTCCAGATGGTCATTTGTTCCAAGTTGAATATGCTCAAGAAGCTGTCAAAAAAGGTTCAACTGCTGTTGGAGTATGTGGAAAGTCTATTGTTGTTCTCGCTGTAGAGAAAAAATCTGTTGCAAAATTGCAAGAAGAAAGAACCATGAGGAAAATATGCTTGCTAGATGATCATGTAGTTATGGCATTTGCTGGCCTTACTGCTGATGCCCGCATTTTGATTGACAGAGCCAGAGTCGAATGTCAGAGTCACAAATTGACTGTTGAAGATCCTGTAACTCTGGAGTACATTACCAGACATATAGCTATGTTGAAGCAGCGCTACACGCAAAGTAATGGCCGTAGACCATTCGGTATTTCAGCTTTAATCGCCGGCTTTGATTATGATGGTACTCCTCACCTTTTCCAAACCGACCCGTCTGGTGTTTACCACGAATGGAAAGCAAACTCGACCGGGCGAAGTGCGAAGACGGTTCGGGAATATCTCGAGAAGAATTATTCCGAAGAAATAATTGCCGAAGATGAATCAACGATCAAATTTGCCATCAAAGCTTTGTTGGAAGTTGTCCAAGGAAAAAATTTAGAAGTTGCTGTTATGAAAAAAGGCCAGCCTTTGAGAATGCTTGATGCAGATGAAATTAGTGTATATGTCTCCACTATAGAAAAGGAAAAGGAAGAAGAAGCTGAAAAGAAAAAGCAAAAGAAATAATATGATATAACTGTTAAAATTGCCTGCTATTTGTTATATGAAAGAATTATGATCTATGGTGCATTAAAATCACTGTAGTACTTAACATTGTCATTTATTATTATGCTTCACATCATACTTGTCTTAAATTTCTGCAGGTTGTATTGTTTTTCTGTATTTGATAATTTTGGAAAAAAATGTATTTTGTTAAAAATATAATTGAAGATGGTTTTAAAAATACTTTTGTTTGGTCTTTTTTAATGCAGGTTTTCACAGCCATAAAAATTTAATGGAATAAATTTTATGTAAGAGAAAGAAAACTGAGTTATTTTCTCCCACGTCATCTATATGATATAGTTGGGTTATTTCTTTATATATCCACTATAATTATTGGAAATATTGGGTTATATATTCTCTTATTCAGAACTGCTTACTTATGATATGCAAAATTATTTGATTATCTAAATGTACTATCATATAATGAATTAATGCAAGCTTATATCTATATTTATAAATTAGTTTTAATGATTTTGATCTGTATATATTTTACTTTTGAAGTAACAAGTATGAAGAGTGTTAATCCAATTTATAAAATGGTTTGCTTTTTTAAATTTGGGCAGTTTTAAATTAACTATTTATATATAGGCTTCCAAGTCTTTAGTAGTAGGTACTTAATTTTTTGTTCAATATTTTTTAAAAATATATTTAAAAGTAAATTTTATAAATTTATATATTAACAAAATTAAATGACCATAGTTCTAATTTCTAAACTATACACATTTATATTTTTTTGTTATAAGAAGACCTTAATCAAATAGAAAATTTTTAACGTTTCCTAGGAAAAATTCACATTGTGAAAAAATACTTTTATTTACAATGGAACTTTTATGTAGTATTTTATTACAAGAAGTAGTGCAGGTAAATGAGTATATTATTCAATTTGGGATGCATGGATTTGTAAGTAACACAATTGATCAAAATCTTTTTCTTCTCAACTCTTTTATTTTCCTTTTATTGATTGCAGGCATGTTTTAGGTTTTATTCATATGCTTCTAGGTATTGAAAATGCAAACAAATATGTATAAATCCACTATTAATATGTATTGCCAACTAACAATTATTAATTTTAATGAAATTTAATATTTTATTAGGAATTGTAGTATATACACAATAGTGTTTTAAAGCATGTCATTAAGGGCAGCTTTATTAATCCAATATATAGCAATTTTGTGCTATGCTAGAATATATATATAATCTGATTGTAAAAAGAAAATAACTTTAATTCTACATATAACAAACAAATGCCCACATATTTAAATATTTGAATACTGTATTTAGAAAATATCTTAAGTTTATATGAAATTTCAATGCTTTATTTTATATTAAGTGTTGATATTAAGGTTTGATTTGTGGTAACTCGTTTAATAGTATTAGGTGGACATTTTGTGAATTTTTTAATGATTGATGAGATACTATTCTAATCGTGCACATAAGTCTTACCAATACTATTTGAAGGTATTTTTTATTTCGAGAGCATATATTTTAATAAAATAATGATAATTTTTGGATTTGCTATATTAAAAGCTTTTTGAATAACTAACTTCGAATCATTAAATACTTTACTAATAAAGTCCTTGATCAACTAATAATAACCAAAAATTACTAGAATCTGTTATAAGAGTTCTTAACATAGTGATAACTTATTTATTTTGATTATTATTTTTTATATTTAATCTAATTTCCGAATATTTCATCCATGAAAATTTTAATAAAATATATATAAATTGTCTGGCTTTCAGTCGAATGTAAAAAATGAAAAAATTGGATTAATATGAGAAAATTGAACATTTTGAATTAAAACTTTTAATTAACACCTCTTTATTTAATACTTGTTCAGAAACTATAGCATAATTGTTATGTTTTTTTCTTTTTTTATAATCTGATTTTTATAAAAGTTAGATTACATTCATTTTCTAAAGACTTGCCTTATATACACAGAGTAATCAGTTAAGACTTAAATTCAAAATAGCATCTTGTATATCTGTCAAAGTAACATGGACCTATAGTCAAGTGACTATGCTGAATTTATTGAAATAAATTATAGTCCCTGGCAAATAAAATCAGGAAATTACAAACAATAACTCCGAAAATAAGAGATTTTTAAAAAAATTCTAAATAAAAAATATAGGACAAAGTTTCAATGAGTTAATTTTAAAACTGGCAGAGGTATTTACCTTTAAAAGTATTAACTTCTCTTACTTGAGTAAGAATTTATTCTAAACTGAAAAATTTATTATAGTTATGATTTATTATACAATTTTTCTGAATTGTGCAATAACTAAGTGAAATGTAAACAATTAAAAAAGTAAAGAAAAATAATAATATTAAAATCTGAAAAATGTTTTTTGGGGGTTAAATTTGCCAAAGAATACATTTTTCAATTTTAGACTAATCCTTTTTTAAGTTGCCAAAAGTTTAGAACTTTAATCAGAAATATCCCTGCTATTTTACAGACAATCCATGTAATTTTTTCCTATATTTTTATTATGATATAGTGTTAGACTTTTTTGGCCAAGCTCCTTTATTTTTATAAATTCTTTATTTTGCACGGCTAGGTCCTCTGTAACCTATCTCAATGAATTCAGCATAGCCAGTTTACTATAGATACATGTTACAAATTCTTCCAATCATGAGATTTGATGTCTCATGTGTTTATAAAATTGAATTAAGATGTATTAAAAACTGCTGCCCTAAGAATTGAAAATGATACTTAAATAAATGTTGTTATGCCGAGATTTTTATATATTGTCATGAAATAGCTTTAAAATATATCATCATTATATTACTTTTTTTAATGGTGAATTTGATAAATTAAAATTTGATTGAATTTACTAACTAAATGATAAGTAACATTGGTCCAAGTTGATGAAAATAAAAAAGAGAAACTTATTAAAATGCTTGCATTAAGAATTATGAAAGTTTATTTCTTATATTATTAAAAAAGTATATTTAAGTCCAGTTATCTAGCATTTCATTATATATGATCTTAGTTTTGAATTAATTAAAATTCCTTAATCAAAAACCGTAATTGTTTTTACTTTTGTGTTCTAAACAAATTTTAGAGAGGCGTTTTGCAGCTTCATCGAAATCAGGGTGACAATTTGA
>JAPMOR010085249.1:636480-653109 GCA_026543865.1 Argiope aurantia
AAATATGTGTTAATTAAGCTAGACAACCATGGAAAAAATATTTAAGATCATATATAGTTCCTAGTAGTTGGATAATTGGCTAAACCATTGAACTAAAAGATATGGTTAAATTATAAAAAAAATTAACAGTTGATTAAAATTCTACAATCAAAAGTTTAATTAATTATTTCAAATACTGTAAAGCAAGAAGTAAATAGGCTCATATTGTGTTATTTGCTTGCAGAACCTTTTCAGATATGTGAAATAGAAAAAAGGGTTAAAAATATAATATTAAAATAATTGCAAAAGGTGAAATTAAGAAAAATTATTGTTTTGACAAATTATCATTCTGTGTAATAACGATGAAATGTAACAATAATAGGTATTTTAATGTTTTTTAATATCAATTCAAATGCTTGAATTGCATTAACAAATGTCATTTAGTCATATTGACTGTGAAAACTAATTGAAAAGCACTTTTATTACATATTTACTTATTCTTAATGTTTAATGATAAATTTGAATGTAATCGTCCTACAGTCATACAAAAGTTTATAATAGCTCGATAAATTAAAAGGAGCACAGCATGCTCAGGTAACAAAAGAAACCATTGCATTTATAGATTTTAAGATATGTTGTTTCTATATGATTTATGTCAGTAATAAGAAAGAAACTAAACTGAAAAGTTGACTAACCTTATAAAATATATAAATCTTTTAAAAAAATGAAATGAAACAAAAAATGAAACTTACAATGAAAAAAAAAAAAATGTCAGCATCATGATGTGAGCATGAGATCATCAGTTACAACCAATATTTATAATATACAATTAGTTTATATTCAAACTTGCATTTAAAAATTGAAAGCAATTTTATTTATTCTCTATATTTTTTATAAAGATTAATTATAACTAATTTAAATCGATAATGTTAATTGACAATAAAGAGTTTAAAAGAGTCTCACTTTTTTAATTCTTGGATTGTGTGATAAAAAAGGAAAAGAAAATTTATTAGATGATTATTAACATATGTAAAGAAAGAGTGCTGTGAAAATTGTTTACTGTAACTTATATATTTGTTGTTTTAAATTATGTTGTTTAATATTTAAAAAATGTTGAAAAAACACTTCTGCACAAGAATTATAAAAATCATCTTTAATTTTAAAAAATGCAAATTTTGCACACATTTTCACTTTTTTTTTTAATAACACCTCTAAAAGTTATTTATGATCATAGATAATTTCATCAATCTGCTTTATATGAATTACAATTTATATAATTAATAATTCATTACTAGTATTGTAATTTAGTAGTAATACTGCTTTGCTAACAGAGCTTTTATTTATTAGCAGAATTGGATTATCTGCAGAAAATTCAGTTGATTTACTTTTATTTAAAGTAATTATAGTTATTTTCCCAACATATAGTTTAGGGTTTTTAAAAAATTGATTTCTTTTTCTGATTAGAAATGTTTAAAATATATAATGAATAAATTATAGTTTAATTCATATCAAACAGAATTTTAAAATTGTTTCTGAATATAATTTTTCTTAACATAATAATGATTCTAGATAGGCATATATTCTAGAAATAGTATGATGCAAAAGTCACAAATGGAAACATAATTCATAAGTTGTAGAGTAACACATGGCAGATTGTTAAAACCCAAGTGATCAAATATGGATATAATTACTATTTAGGTTGTAGGTGCTTGCTAATAATGATTTTTTTTTCTGATTTAAAAGTGGTGAATATTTTAACTTTTGGAATGTATTATTGCAAACAAACCATTTTTGCAATAGTGGCGTAATGAGATGAAGCCTGGGACAAGCCATAATTTTTCACCCTCAGTCATCATTAGTAATTTATTAGAAGGCAATAATGACCCCCCCCCCAGTACATGGTTTTATTTTTTCGCCCTTTCATGACTGTTAACTAAAAAAATTGACACAAATGCAGTAATTCTTTGTCATAAATATACTTCCTCATGCTCCGCCAATTTCATTTCCATAAAAGGTTTTTTTAAATTTTAATAAATTTATAAAAAAATATTTTATAGCAATACTTTTCGGAGTTTTAGTAACAACATTTATTCATATGCACTTTATAATGGTTTTGTTGATTTTGTGAGTGCAGGCTAACAATAAAATGGCGTAGCGACCAAGAAGCAAGGAACGGTGTACATGCCCTAGGCGCAATCCTTAATATGTCGTCAAGGGAACAAAACTGCAGTGTGTTTATGCCAATACATACGAGGAGAGAAAAAATAACACCCTTCTCCTGGTGTTATTGACCAAAGTAAACTACTAACGCAACAGGTTCGGAATAAACAAGCCTCAGGCACTTCGGATTGTCATGCCATTTTACCGCTGCTATGTATTTCAGAGCTAATTTCCAAAATATAGACATAATAAACCAAAATATTACTCTTTGATGTTGCGGACTAAAGGTCAGATTTCCTTTAAATCTTTTATAATTAAGGTTTAGTTACAGTTTTAATCTTCATAACTCGGCATTACGGATGGGGGGGGGGGATAATCGTTTTCAAAATTAAGAGGTGGCGTTGTTGTAATTTGGATATTTCTCCTCATACTATTTTATGTAGGATGTTTCTGCAGATTTTATTTCATAGAATTAAAATTTTATTGTAATTGTTACTTCTTTTTACTGGAAAATCTTCTAAAGCTCGTACAATGCAAACTTCTCGCTCGTACAATGTACTTTTTTATTCAAAAAATTACATTTTTTATAGTGTTCTTTTGAAAACGAAACTGGATACAACAAAGATTTTGATCCAGTGTTAAATGCATCTTTCTACTATAATGTGAAGCTCCAAAAGGAATTAAAAATTATTATATGCAAAGTTCTTCCCATTTGTCATTCTTTTACAAAGACGACTTTATTTATAGAAATTAAAATAGATTAGATAAGCTTGAAGGTGGATGTTTCGCAAGCACAGAAACTGGCGCTTTGATTGTCATGACGTCACTTCACTATTCTGCCTGGGAAGATGAATATCGTTGCGACGCTCTGCCTCGGATCGAAACATTTGTTATTGTTTTAAGCATGGATCGATTTTGCTAGCAAATGTGATAAAGGTAAAGTTTATATTTTCTCATTTGCTTCGAGTCTGACGATTTAAGATGCTTAATAAGTGAGCATTTAAGGAAAAATAACCTATACAGTCAGATGACGATTGTATGAGTTTTCCTCTTTTTTTTATGTTTATACAGTAGAATCAATTTCTATATGATGGCGAAATGTTGATCTCATATTTCACTTTTTTTCAAAGTATTTTGTACTGTTGGAAAAGATTTAGAACTGTGATGGAATCCAGAGCGCATTTATCATAAAATTCATCCAACCTTTTACACTTTATAGCATCAGTCAAAGAGAAATGAACGAAGAAAGTGAGCTTATAAATCTATATAATACACGTAACTTCTTTCTCAATCGTAAACTTTGCCCGAACTACGAATTTCCGTGCAAATGATGTGCTTATATAGAAGTTTAAAATTAGCATTTCTTTAGTTAATAATTGAGCAGTTGAAAAATTTTCAATGAAATTGTCTTTAAAAAATTTAGTAAGATTTATGAATTATCTTTGCATAAATACATCATGAAAAAATGTATAACTAACTCATTCCTAGTTTTTATTCTTCATTATAAAATTTTGTCTGATAATGCATCAAATTGTGTCTAATACCTTTCATCATATGAAGATTCTTTATATGTATATGTATATACAATTCATTTAAAAAAAATGCATCTACATTTTGAAATTTGATCGAGAGGGAATGTTTTAAAACAGCTATGGGTTTATGTAATTGATAAGAAATTTTTTTAAGAGAAATAATTATATTTTTATCAATTACACTAATTCGTTAAAATTTTTTAAATTGGTAATAGCTAAGGATAGAAATAGATTTTTAATAGCTATTATATTAATATGTAATTATGTATCTTTATAAGTATATAAACTGATGTTTTGAAAATTATATTTTACTCTGAGTTTTAATTTCTTTTCATAATTCTCAACATTTCTGAAGTTGGTAACTTAAAAGTTTCTTTTTTTATTTGATTAGCAGTAGAAGTATTTTTTTTTATAGTTTCTGATCAGATAAGTGAAAAGAAAATAATTATTTTTAACCATTATCTTGCAATTTCTACTAAATTATATTTTCAAATTTCTTTTAAGTTATAATATGTATAGATGATGCGCTGGCAGAATATTTACCTATGTTTACAAATGGATGCCATTGTTATCTCATTTAATAACTAAGATTTCGATTGCCATATAGAACATATCTGTCTCTACTCTAGTCTCGTAGTTGGTGGCTTTATTGCCATGTTATATTTAGCCCCCTAATTTGTGACTGGTAGATTGATTTCAACAAGGAAAGGCAAGAATAATAAATCAGTGGATATTCAAGTACTTGGGGGGAAAAAAATTTTTTTTGTCCATAAAAATCTCTATTGTAAGAATATTTTTTTATAGATAATTTCTACTATATATATATATTCAAGCAATATATGATTTAGACTTGTTACCAAAATATACATAAATTTATAGAAACATTCAAATATTTATAACATCTGAGAATAATTATTTCCTGAAGTATTTTCTGTGAATAGGTAAATAATGTAGATTCTGTAGTCATGACAAAAAAAAACATAGTGTAAGAAATTAAGAATGGCCAAATATTATTAAATTATCCCTGTAATATACTTTTTCCATAAAGGTTGAAGTTTTCATATCTTTGGTATATGTGTTTATTTCTAAAACGGTGAATATGGTTCCTGAAATATTTCCCATTCTTTTAAAGAAATGATTGTATTAGAAAAAGGAAATTAGGAAAATGATTTTATTATATTTTAATTTTCAAGATCTCAAATGGCTATAATGTTCTACATGAATTAATAATATTTATTTTGATATGTTGACCTAGTGATTGCTGATAAAATGGTTCCCCCCCCCTCATATTTGTCTGATACATGCATTTAGTTATTGAAACCCTCTTGGATATAAATTTTTCAAATGAGTGATCAGATTTTGAAGAATTTTATTAATCTGTAAATATTAAAAGTTATATATATCCAATATGTTCCAAATAAACTTCTTTTTCTGAAATAACATTTTTCTGAATGAAAACTGATATAACGAAATGGCAATTTATTGAAGTTGATTCATCATTTCATTAAAGAATGCATTAAAAATTTTTTAACATACTTTTTTTTCTGCTTAAACTTAAAAACACTTTTAAATCAATTTATGAAGTAGGATTCTTTATAATAACTTAACAATACATCATTGAAACTTTTATTTTGAATTTCATTTCCTGGTGTAAAATCTTTACTATTTAACTTATCACAGTAATTAAAATACCTTTACATCACATTTTATATTTTTATTTCATGGAATAAAGTTTGGAATGTTTAAAATAAAAAAAAATGATAATCCTTTATTATTTACCAACTATTTTAAATGATTATTTTTTATGGTTATAAAAAAATTATAATGCAATTTATAGAAATTAAAAATTTATTTATGGAAATATCCAAGAAAGAAAATTTTTTAATTTAATTTTCAGATAAAAAAACAAATTTGTTTTATCTCAAACATGTAATATTTTAAAATATTATTTATCATTTCTACTTTGATTTGTATGTGATTAAGAACTGATTAATATAATTTATTTATTTTGCATCCCTAGGATGGCAGAAAACAATAGACCAACTCGTCTAAATAGACCACGTATTCCTTGGTCAATACAACAGATTCAGGAAAATTCACAACAATTTGCATCAACTGCAACACAGCATATTCATGATCTTCATGATTATGTTTTACAAGGATTAAGCCCGTTAATTACGACAACTGTACGTTCTGGACAGAGTTCCCCTACAAGAACACCTTGGTTTGAAAATTCAGAAACTATTCATACACAGCCAAGAAATGCACCTGTATATGCTGTTCAACCACAAGCTAATTTCGTAATTGATATTGATGCATCTGAAGACAATAATGCTACACCCAATGTAAATTCTATACCAACTACACCAGATCCTATTGATACTAATCAAGGGGATCCTGAGCAAGGAGCTGCTGTTTTGAGAAATTCACCTGAATTACAAGCCCTTTTTGCATTTGCCGAAAAATATGTTCCATTTCTTCTAATTTTGTTACTAAAGTTGGTTTTTGATCACAGAATAGGCAAGTACTCCTTTGCATTTTTTGCTGTCGAATTGAACTTATAATAGCTATTATCAAGTATAATTGTGATGTAAAATATTGCATTTTTATTATTGCAACTATTAGCAAAATATTTGAAAATACTCTAAATGAAGAAATTTTTTTCTTTAAAATTGGTACTAAAAAAATATTAATATTGCTTGGATTGGTGAATTTGGCTTTGTTTCTTCTGATAGAAGGATATCAAGTTTAATTAGCATTTATTTTTAAGCTTTATTTTTATGTCAGTTACATTTTAATTATTAGTAATTATTTACTAATGTAATTATGCCTAAATTTTTATCTTAAAACTGAGTTTTAAATTCAGTAATCAAATTTTAGTAAAATCATACAGCATCAAACTTATCTTTTTAAGTTTAATTACTAACGAAATTTCCATATGTGAAATTGATTGATTATGTTGGTTGCTTATTTTAGATATTAAAGAAAGTAAACACTTAATCAAAACCACTTTAAGTTATATTTTTATTTTATATGATATGGTATTTTAAGGTAAAAAATAAATGGCATAATTAACTGATTCATTTTCTTTTGTTCTAGTAAGTAATAAAGTGAAACTGAATTAAAACAGTTTATTTTTTAATTATAATTTTTTTAACAATTATATGATAAATAATTTTCTTCTTAACAGAGTAATGTTTTTTTATATTCTTTATCTTACCATTCATAAAATGCAGCTTGTTTGTAATTAGGATCTTTTTTTCCTTCCTATTTCATTTTGTCAATACTTCCAGAGCCTTGATTTAAATATTTATTAATATAGCTAATACAAAACTCTGCTTTATTAAAGTGAAGAAATTGTTGTAAATTAAAAGAGAATGTGGGATAACAAATACTACTATAAACTAAAACTTTTTATAAATCAGTAAAGGATTAATATTGACTTAAAATTGACAAATGAATAATAACCAACTTTAATTTTTCTGAGCACGTAGAAATAGTTTTTCTATTTTTATGAATTAAATATTAATATGAATGTACAAACATTGATTTACTGTAATTTTATATTTTTAGTATGATTATATGAAATCATGTATTAGTTTGATGTGATATAAATAACATATTTTAGTGATTTATTATATTAATTTGTTGTTATCAGTAATTACTAGTAATCACTATTAATTACTTTGTTTTAATAAATAATAGCCTATTAATTAAAATGACTGCAATTATATGTATAATTTGTTTCTTAAAGTTATTATAGTAACATAAAGACGGTTATGTGCTGTGGTTTTATAAAATTAAATAATTTTAAGAAATCAGTTGTAAATGAATTTTTATTTATGTCAATAAATTGTTTTAATTTAGCTTATTTTGTAGATGAATATGAAACAAGAAAAATATGATGCAGTATCATTATCAAGGAATTAAATGTTAAATAATAATTTTTAAATATACTTAAAAGAAGATTAAACAGAAAAGTGTGAAGTATTTTTAGTTTTAAAAATAGATAATTTATTGAGTGTTTGGAAAGCAAACCAAATTTGTTTCTTGTGGTATCAAAATTTGAGGGGGAAAAATAAAACAAAAATTACTTATAGCTTAGTGGTTTCACAATGTTCTTTATAGATTTCATTTAATCCTTAATTATAATATTATAATTTTAGTTTATAGAATTTTATTAAAATGAAGGTATTTAGAATGTTTCACTCATTTACATAACTAATAGCCTTATAATAAAAATTATAAATATTTTGTTGCCATTTTATGCAACTAATATATAGTAAAATGTTAGTTTGTCAGATGGGATTTTACCTTTTATTATAAGAGAAAATATTTTTTATCTAATCTAGCAATAATATAAAATTTAAATTAGTAATTTTAAAGAAAAGCCATAGTATAAAAGATATTTCATTTTTTAATATTGTTTACCGTAGAATCATTTTTGAAATACAGAATGCATATGAAGAGTAATCCTGCTTTTGTTGTTTTTATAATCCATAGAATATTTGTTTTTTAGGTATTCTTGTGAACATCGGTTTGTTTATTACTTTTTGTCATGCCAATGCAGTCATTAAAAGAGAAGTTTCTAAACAGGTAGATTATTTCATAATTGAGTAATACTTTACAAATGTTTTAATTATATTTTTTAAACTGTTTCCTTTTATAATTTTAAAGCTCTTTCTTCTATATTTCAGGGGAAACGTCGAATAAGGAATTTGCTCTTGATTTGTCTAAATCTTGTAACCTCTATATTTGTTATTTACACTCTACTTGCAGACCGTAGTTTAGCGTATGCGTAAGTAATAAATTCTACATTTGTTTTAATTGCTTTTTTTGTTGCTAAAATTATATTGGTTACATTTTTCAATATTTAGGTGCCTTTTAGAGTAAATTTGGCTTCCTAAAAAAATCATTTTTAGCATGAATTTTTTTTAAAAAATGATGTTAATAAAGCAAGTTTACTGAAACTTAGGTTTTGCTCATGTTTAATTTGTAATTAAACAGAAATTCATTAAATTTAATGTAATACCATTTAAAGTCAATTTTTTTCTAACATTGTATGGAGAATTTCTTTTTTTTTAAATGTTCAAAAGTGATGACATTTTTAAAATTTGCTTTAAATTCTAAGTAAGGAGTGTTATTTTAAAATATGAAAAATTGAAAGGTTTAAAAATTAATTTTGTAGAGAGCATTTTTACAAATAATATTAACTTCTCAAGCTATGATTCAAGATTTGTTTAGATGTCTACTAAATAAATTTATATACTCTTTCCTTTTATGATAAAATACAAATGAAGAAGGCTTTGATTCTGAACAGTATTATGTAAATAGTTTCTTGTTACAATCATGTAAATCTTATCTCAGTTCATATATATTAAATGCTTTTAAAAAAGTGCAGCTCAATTTAAGCAAGCAGAATAATGTAGCTTGTATAGTTGGCATCTTTATGGGAATTTTGACACCTGCATTATTCCAAAGTTTTATCAGCTAACTTGCTTTATCATTGTTTATCAAAATGATGTGAAATTTATCAGCAGTTCCCTTAGAAATATTTATTAATAATAAGATATATAAGGTAAACTTTATATAATAGCTCTTTATTTGAATATAATTTGGATTGTTTTTACTATATGAACAAGTTATAAAATTTTTATGTTTAATATTTATTACAAAGCAATACATTTTTTGTTTTCTTATACAATCAATTAATAATTAATTATTTCTTTTAATAATATTTTTCTTTTATTAATTTTCTTTTCTTTTTCTATTTCTTTTATTAAGAATAAAATATTATCAGAACTTGTCAATTTGCATTTATTCAGTAATATTGTTCTTATTTCTGATGTTTGTTTATTTTTTAAGTAAAAATTGCCCTAATTTACTATTTGTTTTTGAAAATATTGAACAATTTATATCAGCATTTAAGATTTTGTTAGAAATTTGTCATAATATTATTAATTTCATATTTTTTGGAAATGAGTGATGTTCTTAATGCTATACTATATAAATAGAATGTTATTAATTAATTAAAAAAATAATTAAAAATTAATGAAAATTAAATTTAAAATTAATTAATTAAAAAACCTTAAATATTGTAGCATGATAAGAATTATTATTTCAGATATTCTCTTTTTTGAAAACATTTCATTTTTAATCATTACTGTTATCAATGTTATTCTCATAATTCTTGCATATGATCTGACATTCTTAATTTAGTCATTAAAATAAGAAATAATTTAAATATAGTTAGAATACAGTATTTATTAAATCAATTTTAAAAAAATCTGGGTTCTTAATTTGATTTTAAGAATATTTATGCTGATATAAATTATTTTGATTATTGAAGTGATATTTTTCTAATTCATTTAAATCAAAGAATGCTTTATTAATATCTCTCAATTATTAAATAATTTTTGTTTGGTGCCAATGTCTTTAGCAGCAATTAAAATTGAAATTTTAAATACATTTTTCATTTCAAAATGAGCCTTTTCTTGTTTTCAAACAAGTATTTTAAAGTAAAGCAAGCTATTATTCTCCATATGATAATAGCAGACACAATTTAAATTTACAATAGCACATTAGCTTTGAAAGTTGGATGCAGGAGACAATAAACTAATTTTAAATCTGCAGAATAAGCAGTGGAAGGATTATGTAAATAATTTCAATAATGTAACTTTAAATATTTTTTAGCGTTCCTCTTTAGAATGATTGAAAAAAAAAAAAACTGGTATGGTTATGCGATTATTAGAATACTGTTTGTCTACCTCAAGAATAGCTCCCGCCAATATGTCTGCGATAGTCTGTTGCCGTGGAAACAAGACCTGCTCTATTTTCAATAGGGTATTTAAAAAGAAAAGCATCCATGTTGGCTTACTGATCGCCTTGATGACGTATTGGCGATTTTTTTAAAAATTGATTTATAAAAAGTGAAAAAAAAAATTGTTTAATTATATTAATTATATAATAATATTTAAACTTTGAGACATAAAAACGAAATATTAATGAATATGCAATAAAGATGAAAATTATTACAATAAAAAAGTAATTATTTAAGTTTTTAATAATTGTTTAATATTTTCATAACTATTAATAATTATCAAGGACTTTAGATTATTAATACAATGACAGAACTTCGTTGATTATTAAACTATTAGCATGTATTTTCCAACAATTTCTAAGGCAAAACAGTTTTAAAAGTAAAATAAAAAAACAGTTTAAAGTAAAATAAAATAAAATACCGTCTAAATTTTGAAAATAATGTTCATTCAAGCATTTCAAAATCCTCTAAATCACTCTCGCAGTTTCGGTTTCTTCTGAATCAGAATCATCATTGGTATCAATTTGAAATGACAGTTCGTCCACCAAATCTTCTAACAGTCCATTTTTCTCCCAATAATAATTATTTTCAAGTTTTTCTACGTGTTTGCAATGCACTGCCCATTCTGCCGAAGTAACTTCAGTGATAGCTGTTTGAAAAGAGATTTCAGATTATCCAAACTTAAATCGCCGTAACATTTCGTTCCTTTATTATTCTTTTTACAGAGGACCACATAAATTCGATTGCGTTCAAATCGCAATGATAAGGGGGTATTCGGATAACTTCATGTCCTTCTTTCTCTATTAAATTATCAATTTTATAGACAAATTTTCTTTGGACGATTACTGTCTATAAGAGAGAACAGTTCCGCTTTTCCCATTTTTTGATCGCAGGGTATTCCGTTGTTTTTCAACCAGTCTATCATAACTTTTTTTGTAGAATACTTCGTTGGAGTGCGGTTTTCGATAGTCGTATGATACGGTGCATTATCCATGCATACGAAACTGTTTGGCTGCAAATTTGGAAGAAGTTTTTCCAACACCCATTTTTTTAAATTTTCATAGTTCATTTGCCCGTGATAATCGCAGTTTTTTGTTGATGCTTTATATACTAGTAAAGCACCCGTAAGGGAACCCGTTGAACAGCATGAACAACTATAAATCTTTTTTGAATTAACATTTGCTGTAGCTCCCCCAACTGTATCATCTTGCCAACATTTCTTAAATGTCAAATTACTGTCTACCCAAGTTTTATCAATATAGACAATCGGTCGTCCAGCTTTCCTGTGACATCTCATTTCTCTCAAATATCTGTGTCGCCAAAAAACATTATCTGGTCTTTCAATAAGTACTTTTCTATTATTCACGCACTTCTTCCATCGAAAATTCATTGAATGCAAGACTTTGCACAATGTGTCTTTTTGCAACGAAAATCCAATTTTTTTTTTCAACACGGATAGTAATTTTCTGAGGGATGGTACTTTCCTTTCTTTTATGTAAAAGGCTTGAATTGTTTGCCGTATAACACACTTGTGAAAGTCGTCTATTTCACAGTTTCGCTCACAAGGTCTTTTACGGTGTTTACCGGGTGATTTTAAAACTGTCGATGAGTCCGATGATGAAACTTCCTTTCTTATTTTTTTTATTGTAGCTTCAGAAATTCCAGTTGCTTGAGAAGCTCTTTTCAGAGCTTGTGGGAGTGGAATTAACGCAGATTTTGATGAAGCTTCATTGGAACAAAATTCCGCCAAATTATATACAATTTTACGTGCCTGCGATTTCAAAATTTCACCCTTCCCTAACTTAAAGGCCATCTTGCAAGTTTAGCAAATTAGCAAAATCAATTAAACCAGTAAGGAACAAATAATTTTAAAAGCAAAAGCAAAATAAACACAAGGATAAGATAGTTGCGCGTGCAACTCTTTTAAATCCGAGAAGACGAATGACGTGATGTAACCTTTAATTCCGCTAATTCCCTACATGCTTAATCCCCATTAGAAATGAACTAGTCTTGTTACTACAGCGACCACTACTAGATAGACTTCTTGGCGGGAGCTATTCTTGTGATCGACAGACAGTAATTTTTTCTAGATAATTCATCAGGAATTTCAAGATGGACCATATATGGCATGGTCAGTAATGTCCTTTTAACCCCTTTTAATTCAAAATAGCATCTCATATAACCAGAGAACTAATGAATATCTGAAGTAAAGTGACTGTTTTTTAGTCAAGTTTCATTACCCCCCCTCCCCCATTGGCATAATATGGAAGTTATAGATAAGGAAAATGGCCAAAATGTCCATTTAAATAAATGTATGCTATATCGTTAAAAAAAAGGCAGGAGCAAGTTTTATGAAGTAATCTGTAAAATTGATGGGGATATTTATAATTAAAATTATGGAGTTTTCATAATTTGTAAAAGGGTTGATCATAAAATTAACGATTGTATTCTCCAATATTATCATACATTTATTCCAAGTTCAGCAATGGCAAAGTGAACTTTATGCATTGAAGAAAGGGGGAAAAATAATTATAAAAAAAATGTACTTGTGGGCAAAAAAATACCCAGGATTACATTTAATTTTAGATGAATCTATTTTCAAATCATGGAAAATTCAGATGAATCTATTTTCAAATCATAGAAAATTCATAATTTTAATCACAAATATCTCTGAAATTTTACAGATAATTGCATGAAACTTTTCCCTGTGATTTTATTATGGTAAAATACACATTCTTCTAACTGGACTTTTTAGCTATCTCATTTATTTTTGTAACTTCCTTATTTTGCTTTTTGGCCTCTGTAACCTCTCAATAAATTTAACATAGTCACTTTACTTTATGTACACAATAATTCCCTGATTATACTAGGCATTTTTAATTTAAAAGGCTTAAAAAGATTTTACCAGTCACTCTGTTTATAAATATGAGTAGAAATGTTTTTTATTCATAATTTTTTAACTTTTAATCTGGATAAATGTTTAAAAGAACGCTTTGATTTAAAAGTATTAAAACTTTTGAAATTAAATTGACTTAAAGTTAATGTATTTCTTTTAGAATAAATGAATTTTATCTGTAATAGATATTATTTTAATTTATTAAAAATACATGATAAATTTAGTAAAATGACTGAATTTTCTTAAAAGTTTTAGTTATGTTACTTTAATTAGATTTCATGTCCTTAAGAATAAGCAAGTTATTTTATAATTTTGCTTGTTACTTGCAAATGTTTAAAAAAAGTTTTGTATTTTATCCATGTGTTTTTTGTATTTATGATGATCCCTCTCGTATCATATATGTTAACTTTAAAATGTTTCTCTGTTTATCAGGTTGGTCTGTGTACCCCCTTATTCAGCTCCAATTGATTTTTGGGAAGTATTATGGATTGTATCGGTTACTGACTTCGTTTTACGTTTAATAACCATTCTAGTAAAGATTGCTGTCTTGGCATTACCTGCAAAATTGATACCATGTCAGAAAAAAGTAAGTAGCTAAAATCTGAGTCTTAACTCGCAGAGCTCTTATGGTGAATTTTTGATTAAGTATGCTATAAAACTCATCTAAAATTTATCATTGCTTTATCAGTTCAAAGCTCATCCTTGTTTTGAAAGTGTAAATTTTAAGTGGTTTTATTTTTCAATGTACTCATTGTTTGTACACAAATTAAAAATTATGCTTTTAATTGACTTTTTTTTAATAATTCACAGAGATGTTGGTATAGGTAAGAAAGTAGAAAAAGAAAATCCAAGGGTCCTCCCCTTTTTTTATTTCTTTATTTGCTTGTTGTCAAAATATGCACAGAATGGGCATTGGTTATGCAGCAAACGAACAAAATCTGTTTATAAGATTTAATTTTCTGAGCAATCTTAAGTTGTGTTAATTTCTGATTTCTGATTAAAGTTATTTGGCACATGGTTACTTATTAAGGATACTTGATATTAATGTATTATTTTGAGCTACTTCGTCAACAATGGGTTAATAACAGGTAATAACAGGTTTTGAGCTTGTAGGAAATTTCCTTATTTACAATTTTCCTTTCAAATTTCCTCACGAATCTGCTTCCTCCTTTCTTTCTTTTGTTATAAATGAAATAGTATAAAGTAGTGATAAATTATCAGTTTAATGCTATTGATCATTTAGCTCAAATCATATGCTTAATTTATAAGCTATGTACTGATATCTTTTAAAATAGACATAAAAAATTAATGTAATTTTTTAAAAAGAAAACTACTTATCAACATGTTATCAATATGTATTGTGCATATATTTATTTATTGCTATTACAGAGGTGGCATTTTAAAACAAGTACAAATTAACTCATTTTTCTTTTAACTTGATCAATTTTAGATGTATACCAAATGTTTATGCAGAAACAGTTTTAAATGAAATTCACTATATTGCAAGATCCAAGATATATTTATTACTAATTGTCTCAAGTGACCAGGTGGTTCTCCTAACATTTTGGTTATATTTAATTTCAGATAAATCATTTAGATATAATATCATGTCCATGATTCTGCTGATTGTCTGACAGTAAAACCATGCTATTTTAAGTGTCTTACCTATATTCTGTTTACTAGGATGTTACACCACCTTCTCACTCTGGTCATCAACACCAAAAATCATGATGATTCTTTTGGGATCATCACACGATACCAGATCGCTGTGCTCGCTCACCATATTATTAAGTGCTTCTGCTTGTATTAAGAAATTCTAAATACATTCATTATTAAAAATTTAAATTATTTTTAGTTTTACGAACTGTTAACATTAATTTTTTAAAATCGATTCTTCACCCATGGAAGAAAAAGCTTAAAGTAGAATTATTTCGTCTTATATGATTCCAAAAATTTTTTATTCACATAAATTTTTGGTTAGTAATTCCTTTAATCTTTCTTATGGATACAAAAGTTTTTTTTCAAAAACATTTATTATTATTATTATCATCATCATGGCAGGAGTTTATGTATTTTCCACTTGATTCCCCCCCCTCGACCTCTGCAGAGCCATGTTGAACAAAAAGAACTGAGTAATAACATAGTTTCCACAACTATGATTCAAAAACTTTGCTTTGTGCACAAAAACCTCTTGTAACTTTTTCTTTCATTCTGACTGGATCTTATCAATATTTCTGCATTACTTTTATATGGCCTAATTTCTTGTTTTTGATGATTTTGATTTATCATTGGAAATCTCCAGATTTATTTTTTTTTATATTATCCAACTCAAAAAAAAAAAAAAAAAATGTCATATCTAAGGCTTTAGCAAGGCAAGTAAGTAAACAGTTTGAATGTACAAGCTGTTGCCAAATGATGGTTAACAAATTCGACTTGATTTTGTGTAAACATATTATGTATGTATATATATATATATAGAGAGAGAGAGACAGAGATTATGTGCATGAACTTTTTTTAATGGTGGTAGTCACATAACATCATGGCATTATTATTAACATAAATATACAATTCATCTATCTTCTAAATTTCACAATATTGTAATCACTTTTTTATTTGTCTTGTGAATTTCCACAGACTCCTTTTACTTTGAACAATGAAAAAAAAAAAAATCATGCAGTTAAATATTTAATGAGCATTAAAAATGGTTAAAATTTTGGGGCAATAATGTAATTCATTGTTAGAAAATAGGCAGAAATAATATATATATATATAATATAATTACTAAAATTCACCAAAAATTCTCATGATAATTAAATTACCATGTATAAAAAGACAATCTTTAAAATTTTGAAATAATGTAAAATTAATTTTTGTGCAGTAGTATTTTTAGAAGTTATCACAGAATAATACCAAAATTCAGCTTAATTGTAAGGTAATTGTAATTAACATTTTAAAAAAATGTTTCAAAGTACACATTTCTAGCATCCAGTGCATATGTATGCCAAATATGCTAGCTGTGGGTCAAACAGTCTGATTTTCAGAGTGCCACTACATACAAATATATATTCAACTTTATTATTATTAGAGATTAATTGGCCAGTTTTGGAAACCATTATGTTTGTTGTAAACATTGGTTTTGTTTGATTTCAATGAAATTGCTTATGCATGATTTTTTTATTATATTGTAATAGAAGTATATTATATTGTAATAGACATTGAAATATTATATTGTAATAGACATT
>JAPMOR010085249.1:653119-709170 GCA_026543865.1 Argiope aurantia
ATATTATATTGTAATAGACATTGAAATATTATATTGTAATAGACATTGAAACCTTATTATTAAGTTGACTTAGATGCATTCTGTTTATTATGTAGTTCATGAAAATTGTTAATTGAATCAGCATTAACACATATATGATCATTTTTAATAATGCAAATAAACTTTCTAATTAGCATATCTTTTTAATTCTAAATATTTTTTTAAAACCTGCATATGTATTTATTTTTGTATTCTTTATGTAACTTGCTGAGATATTAAACAGAATATTTAGCTTTGAACATTAAAAGTAAATCATATGAATGAATGTTCGATGAAGCAATAAAAATGTGTGAATTACATTGCAGGTAAAAAAAAGAAGAAGAGGAAAAAAAAGGGGGGGGGGTTGAATGATGTAAAAAACATTTTTCTAAGTTAACTCTGAAGAGCACATTCCCATCCACCAAATAAGGTCTTGGCCAAAAGGTCTGCCCTGTAGAACATTAGCTCACATACATATATTCTTTTATTATTAATAGAAATTAATGCTTACTTAATTATTTTCTGAAGCAAGAGTATTGATATGTATCAATTTTCATTCTTTTAGGGCAAATTTTATTTATTCATTGAGCGTTCATCTCAGTTTTATCGTACTATCACTCCAATGCAACATTGGCTGTATTTTTTCTCCGAGTCTTATTCTGGCCCAAGCAAAGTATTTGGTGTTATACTTTCAGCTGCTTATTTAATATTTAAGGTAAGATTTTTTACCCCCTTTAATTTAATCTTTTTTTTTTTTTTTTTTTTTTTTTTGAGTCTACATGTTGGTAATGTATCACTATCATGTTATTTTTTTAATTATATATGATTGGCTTTATATAAAATAGTTATTTTTGTACTCTGATGTTAATCATTTCTAAAAAGGTTTTGATTGCAATGTTTAAAATCTAATTATTTTAAGTTTTTGAATTTCTATGTGACTGAATAAAGTCTTATTTTGGAAATAAGAAATTAAAATATTATTACATCACTACTGCAATCACAATTAATATTGTAGTTCCTCTGAATATTTTTGTTATTAAATTTTTTTACTATAGTAGCATTTAATTTTAAAATTAGTTGACATCTAGGATTAAAATTTCCTCATATATAATATTTTTAATGTAAAAACTACTTTTTGTATAAAAGATTAAATATGTATTATATAACAAAAGTATATATTCTTTATTATTATGTACAAAATCATGTAACCATCATCTTTTAATTAAATTTATAACATCAATTGAACCAGGGGCTTTTTAGAAAGTTCCATTAGCTATATTTTCCCCTAAGCTATTATTAATTATGTTAATATTTCAAATTTTGTTCACAAATGCTAAAATTTTTTATGAACATAGGCATCACTATAATAATTATATTGCAATATACACTAATGAATCGAAAACATCTAATAGTGTTTCATTTGTGGTTGTTTTCCCAAACACATTCTTTTTGTTTAAAATCCATCCTTCTTGTTCAGTTTTCACAGTGGAGATAACTGCTGTTTTATTTGCCCTAGAAAAAAATATCCAACAATTTACATGAAAAATATATAATTTACACTCTCAAAAATCATCCCATCTTCATTCCAGAAGTCATTCTTTGATTCTTAAGATTTTAAACCTTTTTAATCGACTTTCTTATGGATTTGCTATTTTTCTATGTTGAGTGCCTTGTCATGTAGGTATTGGGGGCAACGAGAAGGCGTACAGTGCCACCAATATATATATACGTATATAGCCAAAATTGCTTTTATTTATATTTAGAGATTCTTAAATTTATTATTTTGTCTTAACTCTTTAGATAAATTATCTTGTAATATAACTATGATGTAAATATGAAAATAAATACTTAATTTTTTAAATCTGTTTTTATTTATTAACTTTATTAATATTATATTTTTCTTGTGTGAAATTAATTATAGTTTAAATATTTTAAAATTTGAGCTAATAACCAAAACTTTGGTGGCAAATGTAATGAAACTAACTGTACATTGATAATTGCAATTAAAGAAGATTATACTTACATTACTTTAAGTAAATTATAATTTATATACAGTGCATTTTCAAATAATACAGGCAAAACAAATAAGTCTGTTGTTTCATTATGTACTAATTTGCAATTTTAAATTGTTGACTTTTAATATCTTAAATGTTAGTAAAATTGTAAGGCATTATAAGCAAGAATGCTTTTGACTGAAATTACTTTGTTTTAGGTCAAAAGTCTTTTCAAAAAATTCAAACTATGGAAAAAGACTCTTATTCAAGTTATTCAAAGCAAAGTAAGTTGGTTTGATATGTTTTTATTTTTGCTGAGTAGAAAATAAATAGACTCAGTAATGTAGGTAACAAGAAGTTCCTTAAATTTTAAATTAAAGTCATATTTTCATTTATCTAAGAGATAAAAAAATAGCTTAAAAATTCATTCTAATTTCTATTGATTATTATATTCTTCAAAATTGAAGTAAATATTTTAACATTTGTTGTGTGATGTTCTAGACTTATGGTGTCACTCCTTCAACTAATCAAATCAAGGAAGCTGGTGATGCTTGTCCGATTTGTCAAGATGACTACAAATCTCCTTCAATGCTCCAGTGCAAAGTAAGATAAGAATCATTTATGATATAGTTGGTAGGTTTTACTATGCGTATTAGCAAAAATAATTTACATTATGTCCAAGTTATGATGTAAATTGACTTGTACTAATCTGACAACTAATTTTAATAATTCAGTGCAAACACTGTCTTTATTTAGTTACAAGAAATAATTTTCTTTATAAATGGATATAAAAATGAACAAAATGGATCGATATAATACTAGCTATATATTTTACTGTTTATCCTTAAAACCAAGAAGTCCGGTAAAAAAATCTCTAAATCAAAATTTACTTAATAATAATTATAATATATATATATATTTTAGAATGCCCTTTAGAAACTTAGGTATTGATGAATCATTGCATAAACCATGAATGCAAATTATTTTATCTCCAAAAACTGCAAGCAGTCTTTTATTATTTTTTTTCATTGTTGTTATTATTCAATAAAAAATTAAGGGGATTGAATGTTCAAAAATTTAAAATTAGCTACCTCATTAAATTACAGCTTTAAAGAATTAGTTTAAATAAAAAGAAAAAACTGTAGTATATTATAGTATTGAATGAATTAAAAAATTCTAAATAAACAAAAACCTATTAAGAAATTGCAACTTCTTTTACAGTATTTTATTGTGAGGTTGCAAATAATCATTTTTCATGTTGTTTTTTTAATTTGAAAAAGCAAACATGCATTTTAAATCAATAAAATTTTCTTTTCTTTGCAAACTACAAATAATATAAAGGTTATAAAATTATTGATTGGTTGAGCTTTGATTCTTTTACAGCATATCTTTTGTGAAGAATGTGTTGCACTGTGGTTTGATCGTGAACGTACTTGTCCTATTTGCCGAGCTCAGATTGCAGACGACCCAACTTGGCGAGATGGATCCACTACCCTGCTGCACCAAATATTTTAAATGTTTCTCCCAGTATCCCTGTGAAATGAATATTGTGTACATATTTGTTACTTTTTTGAAGTCTAATAAATGTATTTTTGAGCTTCTTTGTATATTACAGAATGCTTTTATTCGTGGTAGGGTTTTCATAGTTAAACTGATAATGGTTTAACTCAGTTCAAATTTTTTAATCCACTTAAGAAATTAAGGTCTGCTGTATGTGCATTTTTTTTTTGTCTTCACATTACAATTAAAAATTATATCGTTTATAACTTTTTTAAATCATTAATAAATTTGTCTGTGATAAATATTTTGTATGCTGGAATTAAGTTGAAAATAAAAATTTAATTTTAAAAAAAAGGTAAAATTTACTTTTTGTATTTTAATATATAGTTCTCTTTGAAAAAGAATTTGTTTTTAGACAGTTATGTTTCTATTGTTAGTCATTTTTGGATTATTTGATATTCATTTTAATAACAAGTGCACAGATCAAGTTAAAATTTCTAATTTTTGAATAAAAATCTGTTGAATTCATCTTGTATGAATGGAGATTTTGCAGTAATTTAGTAGAATGGAAACTGCTAATTAAACTTATTAATTAGAAATCCAAGAATTTTTCCAATATCGTATTGATATTCTTATTGTTTAAATGGGCCAATTTTTCTTATACCATTTGCCATTCGGTTTCTTTTAAATTAATACTTCATGAAACTATTGTTATTGTTAAGTATAATTATAAACAAATACACATTCCCCCATACTATGTTTTAGTATCTGATACCCAAGTCCATCAGAAAGCATCTCCCCTAGAACAATGAATTCAAATTTATTTGAAATGGATGTTGCAAGTGAATAAAAGTCATACTTCATTTAAAATAAAATTTTCTCTGTTTATATTATGGCTTAAAAGTGATCCTATCAGAAAATGGATTTTAAAAATAATTAAAATAACCAATAACTGAGGAAATCAGAAATAAAACATCAGATTGTTATTTGTTGAGAAATTTATAATATACATATAATAATTAACAATGAATATAACATTTTTCTGGCATCACCTTCATATTGTTCATGAAAAAGTTCATCACTTAATAACCTGATTAAATAAGAACGATAGCAGTGGGTGTGCAAAGCTTTATACTGCAATATTTAATTTCTACACAGCATCACAAATTCTCCAATATTAACTTTTATTCAAACAACTTAATTGATGCAGCCTGTAGAAAACAATTATTGGATAAATAATCAAATACATGTTCTATATTAGGCTGCCTTGCATTCATACATTAAAGAATTCTCGAGTCAGAAGATAAGGAATGGTACATTTTTCAAGTATCTTGGATGTATTCTTTCAAAGCAATTTTTGATACATCCATCTGCAATTATACTAGCCAGAATAGCTAATGCTGTATCTTGCTGATTATGTTTATAATTTGGCTGGATAAGTTATAAAATATTTTCAGCTCATAACTGTTATTCCTTTGTATGAAAAATACTTATTTTGAGTATTTTACCATAGGCAATTTTTTAGAATCTAAAAGCAATTCTCTGAAATCATCTATATTGATAGATTTCCCACAAATATTCTAGGAATAATAGAAACATGGGCCACACAATCAAATAGAGAATATTAAAATAATAATAGCCCAATCCATTTGCCAATGAAGAAAAGAATCGTTTTCATTTTCTTTCAGTTAGTAAGCATGTATTAATTATTGCCAAAATAAATAGATGTATATTTGAATTTAGTAAAATGCAAACACCACAATAATAATAGCTCAAAATTAGCAAACTGTTTTTTTTTTTTATTATTTTAACAAAAGTTTTGCTGCACATTCCATCATCTGATCTTTTTAAGATTATCACTGTATTTACAATGTGAAAAAAGTCTGCACAGATATAAACATTTGCACAAGTATGTAAAATGTTTATCATCTCAATTTATTATTATTAACATCTTAAAACAGGAAAAGTAACAATCTACCAGAAGATCAATCACAAAATCTTCTGATCTAAGATTATCTCTTGTAAAGGCAATAAATAAGCTATTCCATTCTTTCATTGTTCATATGGTATAACACAAAGTACACACACGCACACACAAATAAGATTTTTTCAGTATAAAATATATAATATAATTGATTATGCTTATTGCAGTTTTTAAAAATGTCAGGAATATTATAATGTTTAAACTTTGTAACAGGCATTTGCAAGATTAATAACAAATCCTTGCTAAACAATATTTTTCGTTGTTTGCATTGCATTCAAAGTGCATAATCAATTACATTTGAAAAATATATCATATATTGCTTTTTTTTTGTTCATTAGCTGAATTTCATTTATTTTATGAGGCACATATGGGAAGTATTTTTAATCATAGCTCAACAATAATAACAGATTAACAGAACAAATATTTGAGTAACTTTTAACAATATTAAAGAATCATTGAACAATGAAAGGTGGAAAAGGTATCACACAGACAATGTTTTGCATTACAGCAACTTTCCAAGGTATGTAATTTTGTAAACTTAACACACAAAACATTTGAAATTAAAAAAAAAAAATTACTTTTCTTTCAAGAATGTATTTCAAAATAAATGTTACATTTTTTTCTCATTTTAATAATTTCCCAACTGACTAAACTATGTATTAAAAGTAAGGCTTTTTATTTACATTTTTGACCCCCGTGAAACATTAAAGATAAGCCCACACAATTACATTAAAAAAATTCTAGAACAGATTTCACTCCCATTCTGTAGTCCCAGGAGGTTTGGGTGTTAAATCATACAGAATTCTGGATATTCCGGGAACATTTAACATATCTTCTGCCATTTTATGAATAACCTAAAAAAAAAATAATGTCATTATTACAGCATTCCAATTATCAACATACACAAACATATTTTACATTCACAAGGGTACTTTAACATTTTAAAGACTGAAAGCACTATTTATGAATGAGAAAAATATCAGAATGGTTGGATTTTCTTAGCACATTCTTAATTTAATCTTACATTGAAATTATATTGGGTTGTTCGGAAAGTAATTTCGTTTTTTTTTTTGTGTGTGTGTGTGGAAATGAAAGACAGTTTTCGTATAATAAACAAATACTTTATTAAATTATATATTGGCCGTTCTGGTCCAACACCTTTTGTCATCTTTCTGATAGTAGCATAATTCCATGCTCATAAAATTTTTGGTCTTTGCTGCCAAAAAACTGACCGAGGTGGTTTTTGACCTCCTCATTTGAGGTGAAGGTTTTACCGTCTAAAAAATTTAGCGAACCAGTTCTGGCACTGGCGTACTGTCAACACACCTTCTCCATACACATCGATCAATTTCTTTCTGGCTTGAACAGCATTTTTACCCTTTCTGTAGTAAAACAGAAGTCGAATGTCGTATGTATGTCGAAAATGCTGCTTATCGCTCTCCATATTTAAAAGGGCACCAACCAAAAACTACTGCGTAGAATTAATTGGAATTTTTCACACACAAGCCTTGCTATACGAGTTCTCAAAGCATATAAAAATTATACGGCTTAAATGTGAAGTTGGGTGCAAAAAAATACAATTAAATCCTCTGTCGGGAAAAAAAGAAATTACTTTCTGAACAACCCAATAAAAAATATGGAGTTTCTTCACACCTCAAACATTAGTTTTGGAAAAGTATTCATTTTAATGAAAAAACTATAGTTCTAAGCATATTCCAAATATTTTAGTTTTAATGTATATCTCAATTCAGTTTTATAGCCAAATTTTCAAGTATAAATTTAACTATATTATTCTTTCCAACTTGCATTCTTCTTGATGATGTTATTTTTCTTTATAAAAACCTAATAGTTTTTAATTTATTAAAAAAGGATGATGATGTATAAATAATCTGATTGAATATATATATATAGAGAGAATCATATCATATATGTGTGTGTAATTATATCTTAATTTATATCTAATTATTTGCAAAGTTACCCTTTCCTGAATGAACCCATGCACATAGGATCATTATATTTAAATTTTCCATACTTAATAGGCCAGAATTGCATGAAATTCAACCACACACATTTGAGATCATGTTATTTATGAAATAAAAATTAATACAAAAAAATAGATGGCACTTTAGGATGTTGCATAGGTATAATGGTATGGAATTTGGATATCAAATACTACAAATCACTACAGTTCGATGACGGCATACCCAAGAAATTAAAGTATTGGACTATGACCAAAACATTTATAGGTTTGTGCCCCAATACCACAGAAGAACCTCAGTGTCTACTATCAAATATGGCACGAATGTTTAAAGGAGAGAAAAAAAAAATACTATGCATTCTTTTAAAAATAATATGACTTCACCAATACCACTTTAACAATTAAACATTATTTGCATAAACAGTGCATCTTCAAAACATATACAAATGACAAGCCTGATAAAACTGCAATGCAAGATTATTATTGAAACTGTATTTAGTTTGCTGATGTTAAAAGAAAAAATCTAATAGTGAAATATTTTTTCTACAATGAAGAGGCCGCTCATGTTGTTTAAAGAACATTTTGTGAGCATAAGAAGGCATGCTATGGACAAATGACACACATCACTCCATATGACAAGATCAAAAGGTTCGAAAGAACCAGATAGTTGGACATTTTACAAGTAGAAGAAACATGTTATAGACGATGAGAATTTGGTGGTCATGCATGACGATAGAAGTCTACCATCTGTTTCTCATGGTATTGATGTACCCTATTCAACTGTTAGGAAGGTAATGAGATAAATGATGAGTCATTATCCTTCTAAAATTCATAGTCTTCATGAGCTGTTAGGCAGGATATTGTAGTTCGAGGGACTTTTTGGTCTGTAGTTCCTTACATGAATGGAAGTCGAAGCTTTTGATCATGAAGCATTCTGTGAACAGATGAGGACTATTTTCACTTAAATGCAAAGATTATGGTATGGTGCAATTTCATGCTATTTTTTACACGCAAAATTGTTTTGTTCAACTCTAATCAGATGTGCTGTTTATTTTCAATGTTGAATTGTTTTTGTTTTATATAAATTTTATCCTTTGATGTCATAGTCAATAAGAAATACTCAAAATTATTTTAGGAACAGATTTTCTCATAAAACTTCACGAGGAAAACTTATTTCTATTTGTAAAGTTTTAAATAGAATGCCTCCATTAAATGTTTAGAGAAATATAAGAAATTTTCTATTGGGTATTTTAAAAGGATAGGATATACAACTTATATTTTTGTACCAAAATGTTAGAGAAATGAATTACAACCTAATACTCAGAAAGTGATAATGATAGGCTATGCATTCAATACTTTAGAATACAGAATATTCTTTCCCCATAGTTAATTGAAACTAAACATATAGAGTTTAATAAATCTATTTCAGGAGCAGATCTTAAGATTCAAAGGGAAAATGCCAAATTTAAAATGAATGATTCCCTATCAGATTTTGAAATCCAACACGTTAAATTTCAGATAAAGTTGGATGTGATTGGAAATGAATCAGTACAATCAGAGATAAAGATAAAACCACAGGAAAATTTATTACTATCCTGAGCCGTAAGTAAGGTTAAAAAGCAAGAATGAAGTTAGATAATATTGTGAAAGTAAAAGTATTGACTATAACCCTAATGATTTCAATTTTTTACCAACATTAATTTTAGAAAATAATAAATGCGGTTGAAATAGCATTATACGAGTCAGATGGGTTATTTTTATATATTGGATACTTAAATACATTTAGTAGGAATTATAATGTCAAAAAATTTTAAGGAATCACTAATATTTATTAATAATTAGATTAGAAAAGGAAAATTGGTATAACATATTGAAGGGCTAAAAACTTTAAGAACCCACAATGTTTATAAGGTAATTCCAAGACCAAAAAATACTTAGGAAATAGATGGGTTTTAACACTTAGATATTAAGGGGGAAAATAAAAGATATATGGGTAGATAAGTGGTTCAAGGTTTCAAACTGAAGACATAAATTACTTTAATACCTTTTCTCCAGTTATTAATTTTACTTTAGTTATTCAATGTTAACTTGTTGACATAGGTTGGTTACGAAATCACCTGAATATTAAAAGTGCTTATCCGTATGTACCACTTAAAAAATAAATTTGTTCCAGAAAGATTATATAATTAAAATGAGAGAAATTGTCCATAATACTGTTATTTAAGTATTTGATTTCATTAAACCATTATAGAAATTTAATAAGAAGTTTATCCTTTTCAGCTTCTAGAACAAGACCAGACTTTTTTCTGTGAACATTTTTCTTAATCTAATAAAAACCCATCAAATACTCATAGGTATATCATGTGCCAAGTATTTCATTATGTTTAAAATTTTTCTAAGTTACGGACTTAAGTAAATCTATACTAAGTTACAGACTTAATAAATCTATAAGTTTTACTTTAACAATATTTGCCGATGCCAGCTGGCTAGCTGATAAAATGGATTGCAGATCTGCAGGTAGTTGTTAAATTTTTAAAAGATATTCCTATTAGCTGGTATACTTTAAAACAAGAGTACACAGCTCTATTAAATATAGGAGCTGAATATATATAGCTTTATCAGAAAATGTGAAAGAAATTGCTTAGTTAAAGATAATAAAGAGTTCTAAGAATTACTTGCAATTCAATCTAAGATATTTTGAGATAATCAAAGTACTATATACTACTCTAAAAATTTAACAGAAAACAGAACTAAACACACTGATAATTATTTTTTAAAAAAGAAAATTAGATGCTAAAGAATTCAACTTATTGTAAGTTGCAAGTAAGAAAAATGTTGCAGATATTATAACAAACACTTGATAAATTGAATGACATGATAATTTGAAATTTTATTGCAACTGCTTACTTTGTACCATAAATGAATAAAATTGCATGTTAATTCATGAAAAATGGGAGACCTTTGTTGTCTTTCAGCTCCCATATATTTAATATTGAAATATCTTGTATATTATTTAGCTTAAATTTTTTTATGACTTAAAAATCATTTTGTTCAATTCATCTAATAAGATGCACTATGTTTTTTATGTTCAATTGAGTTGTTTTTATTTTATGTAAATTTTATACTATGATGCTATAGCCAATAAGAATTGTCCGTGACATCATGACCAATCGGGTTTAACCACATCTTTAAAAACTGTATATAAGCAATGTATTAAAATTTATGTACAAAAAGTTATGTTATTTGTATTATGTTTTGCTCATTTGATGTTGAAATAACTATTCTTATAGCAGGTAAGTAGGTATCTTTGAGTAATGATGAGTCACCACTATTATCCCACTTCTCAACATTTCACTGCAACTTTCATTTTTGGCTTTTTCCCCTTTCTTTCTTGAACAGGTGACTCCTACCGGACATAAAATCTGCTCTACAACTGGACAACAGTATAAGGATATGTTGAAATTCTTTTTGATCCTCAACCTGCAGCATTGTAAATGCCTACAGGAAATAATTTTTTTGTAGGAGAGGATATCTTCTCATATTCATCATTATAGTGTATAACAATTGTTATAGCAAACTTTTACTGAAGGGCATGTAATTGGCCATTATTTTCCTACAAGCTCAGCTAGACTCGCAATGCTTAGTAGTGGTAATATTTAAAGGGTTAAATCCACTAAAACCAACCTACAATCTTAATGCATCTAAAAGATTGTATTAGAAATATTCATAGAATTAATGCTAACTTATTGCATTCTGCTGCAGAATACACAATTTGGAAATTGGAAAAAATTGTAGAGAAAACTAAATCGCACATACAAAATATTTACAGTGCTTTTAGTAATGTCATTCTGTCCAATAAAATGCCCTATACAATTCTCTAAATATAGAAAGTTTAATTATAACAGTCCTGTGTGTGTGTTTATATACATATAGATTAATTGAACATTTTTACAACTACACTGAACTACAACTTCGCATCATGACCCGAACTTTATATTCCTAATTAATTAGAAAACTACAGAGTTTTACAGAAAGTCCATTCAGCAGTAGTTATTAAGTTCAAGAATCCCACACAACATTTAATGGCAAAGTTCTCATACATTACAATAATAAAAAACATTTGCTTCAATAAAAAATAAAATTAAAATATTAAAAAATCTTTTGCGTTTCTCCTTTCACTCTCATTTGGACACTTTTCAAGAAAAATGTTAATATTCCCAAATAATAAATCTCATTGTTTTGAGGAACTAGTATATTAACCAAATACTTCATAAGCAGAATACACAAACAGTACAAAATTATTTTACTCTACTTACTTCTAAAGGCAGGTGCTTATTAGGTGTAGCAGGTATTCCAGTCATAAAGTCATGTGTTATAAATGTCCTGATTACAGCAGACCTCTGACAAGAAGGATTTCTTGACACAACATCTCTATCAAAATGTATAGGTATAAGGACTATAGGCATTTGAGATATGCTTCCCATATACCCACTGCTTTGCAAAACATTGTGAGCTACATGATCCACCTGGCGAAGAGTGCTTAATACAAGAGGAGTTAAGAAGGTGGGGGTGATGTCATGAACTGGATATGTAACAGCAGAACCAAAAATATAACAAACCCTGTAAAATGACAAAATATTAATAATATAAATCATTAAATACATTATACACACATATACATATATATACACACACATATACAAACATACATATATACCCTGTGTGAGAGTGTACACACACACACAAACGCACATACATAAGATAATAAAAATACTTCTTCAGAAACTTTGCTTCATCTTTTAGCAATGATTTCTTCGATAAACATTAACAAATTACTTGTTTAAAAAGAGATGCACACAGCTATGCTAAACCCTTTCTACTGAAGCCAAAACAGAATAAAGCAAAAAAAAAAAAAAAAAAAAAAAAAATGAAATTGAGTTTTAACATTATAATGGTAGAGTTTCAAGGTTCCAAAATGCAAAGATATTCATAAATTATTCATAGATCAAATTTTCTGAACTACATACATTTATCTTTGACAGAAATTATTCAACATACTGATTTATGAATGAATCAGGAATAAGAATGCAGCCATTTGCATTTAGGATAAAAATAATTCATCATATATTGTGTGCATATGAATGGATGTTTAATGAGAATAATGAAATTAAGATACAGGAGGAATATAAATCAAGTAGTAATAATTTGGAGATTTCCCTAATCTTTCAAGAATGTGACAATTAATAATAAAGAGACTAAAAAAAAAGTTACCATTCTATTGATATTAAATTTATTCTTACCTATTTACATTGTGACAAACACGAGGAATAATTTTAGCAAGAGTCATAATATCTTCCCAATTCGCTATTTCTTCATCTGTTGATAATCCTACAACATAACTGTAAGTGCGTTGGTCACCCTAAAATACACATTTAAGAGTAAGAAACTTATCTCATGTAATGAAGCAGAAAAGCACTAACAGGAAATATCATAAATTTGAAGGGGAGAAAGCAGTAACTATAATAATGTAACAATTGAAATTATTAAATAATTAATCTGAAGCAATGAATTTATTTTGAATGATATATTTTTTTTAAATTATATCTCAAAATCAATGTATAATTAATACAAAACCCTTCTAACTTTACAGTTATGTCTAGTAATTTTTTTTAATTTAATGGTATATCATTAATATTAAAATATCCTAATAACAGATGAATTTCTCAAGGCACTGATCATATATTACAGAAAATATCAATTTTTGAAGAGCCAATTTATCATAATGAATCTCATTTTAATAAAGCAGTAGCTACAAAAAAGTGCAAAGATGCAATATAAGGATGAAATTAAAATTATTTTAAGTTAAAAATTCAATCAGTATCTGACCATATGGAATCTCACTAGATACAAACTTTGAATATTTTTACCTTGCTGGTAATATTAGCAATTAATGACATATTTTTGTTTTTTTGATACATGTGTGATTCTTTTTTTATTATAATTATTCATTATAACACTTAATCAATACTAAAGATGAAATGAATATTCACTTTTATAAGTACACTTTTCTAACAATGTATAACCCAAGGATACAGAGTTCCCACATTCCATACAAATATCGGCACATCGGTATTTTTCAAGTTAAAGCTAATGTACAAATATTTGTGGAATAAAACCTTAAAAAAAAAGTAAATATTTAAAAACTTTTAGAAAATGTATAGTTCATATCCTGTAAAGTTGGAAATCAAAGCTCAGTCTGTATAGTTGATTACTCAGGTTAATGAAGAGCATATAGAGAATTGTTATTTCTTTAATAAGGACAAGCTGTGAAATTTTTATGTGATATTAATAAACAGAATATACTGTTTGAGATTATAATTTTACTTTAACATCAATATATATAAGAAAGGTATACTACAAAATAATTATTTCAGTTTTCTTGCAAATTGTTATGCATTGTAATGCTTGAAAATGTAACAATTTATAATTGAACACTTTAATGCATACCACTAATTTCTTTTCTGATAAATTTCCAACACAAGAGAATAGAATTATATTATTTTCTAGACATTTCATTAAATATAAAAAAATATGATTATCTGAAACTTAGAAAGTATTTCCACCAATGAAAGATGAATAAACTCCTAGGTTTCTTTTTCCAACAAACTATAGCTCTTTATGAAATAGTCAAAGCATGCTTACTAATTCAACTTAAGAAAGAAAAGAAAACAATGCTCAGACATGACAATTCAATGATGCAAAACAATGTAAAGTTATTTCAAACCCAATGAATGAATTCAAAGTAAAAAACAATTTATGCTTGTACTTAAGAATTACAATAATAATTCATCAAAAGAAAAATTGGGGTAGTAAAATTTTAGTGCCTTAAACAAAAATTTTGGTAAAGCTAAATAAAATTAGTAAGTATATAATATTGCAGTACTTCATACTCTTGAAATAGCAACTAGATGCTTTGCTTTTTGTATTGCTTAGAAATATTACATAATCCATGAAATGAAAGAAACCAACCTGAACGCCAACACTTTTGATAGGAAGAAGGGTAGATTTAAGCTTATATTTATTGGACACAGCAGTTAAAAAGGCCTGCTCATCTTCAGTTGCACTGTCTTTTACTTTATTAACTAGGGCATGTTTCTGAAAACGGGGAAAAAGAATAAGTATAAACAGTCAAAAGCCTAATTATTTTCATACTCAGAATTTACAAGATTACATTTTCTAACATTCAAAAGGGTCATCCATAAAATTAATACAGATTTATCAAAGTTTGTGAATATATATCCAAAAATTCAGCTTCAAAAAAATATCAAAATGTAGTAACTCATTTTTTGTTCTAGATAATATTTATTATTTGAAACTTCAGTATAAAATATAACAGTAATTAATAAATTATATTTTTTGAAAAAAAATTATAATACAATAATACACAATTAAATTTATTATTTTATCAATGAATAATATTCAGCTAGTCATCATCAACCCAATATTTTTTTGACATAACTAGTCTGTAAAAAATTAAAAAATAATAATAAATTGGATGTCTACAATTTTTTTTATTTGCATCACTTAAAATTTATATCCTTAATGCATTTTCAATATTAAACAATGTGTCATTAAATATCATTTTAGTAATTTTATTATTCCAAAATGTAATCTTCCCTCTCAATGAATTATTTAGGGTGGCCAGCATTTCTGCTGTTTAAATTCCTGTGACTCTTCCTCAACATTTTTTTGGGTGTTTCTAATATCTTCAGAACGTTGTCACTTTAATTTATTCTTTTTAATTATTACACAATATGTTTTTAACTATATTTGAAAAATTGATCTATTCTTTTAATTAAAATCAATGTACAATAAAATTTAATTCTCAGAAAAAACTCCCATCATTTTTACTTATTGAATTTCAGATAAGCTTCAATTATGTAAAACCCTTCCCTTTTTGAAAATACATCAACCAACACTAGAAGATACATGCCCATTTAGATCAACTTTTAGCCAACCAGTCATATATCAGAACTGTTTGTCAATTTCAAAATGCAGTACAAAAGATACACGCACATTGGTGGAGTGCTTAAGAATGAAGTTATTTGTTTCTTTACAGTTGGATATCTGCTATTCATAATCCAATCAGAACTCAATGATAATTTTACTAACAGAAAAAAAAATCAAATTACAAACATAAAATGAAATTTCTGCACCAAAATAAGAAAATTTCTTCAATGATATCAAAACTGCATTGACTTTTAGCTCATCAACTATAATAATAATAATTTAAAAAAATGCTTGCACAATAGTTTAATGCTTAAACCTGTAAAATAGAGAAAAAAGAGCAAAATTGGTCTGTATGTTTTTTTTCTTTATTGCATAAAAAGAAAAATGTTTTAGAAGTATACATTTTTAAAAAAGACAGTATGAATGAATTTTCTAAATTTTTGTGGCAAACAGTTACATATACATCAAACTGTATAAGAAAAATGCTGCCCTTATCTTTTGTAAATTTTTTTGAAAAGTTATAAGAGGTATATGTGCCTATAATGCTAAAAGAATTAATTTTTCGTGTTTAATATTACTTTAAAATTATAAAGCACTTTGTCAAATATATGGAAAGTTTTAAAGAAACACAATTTTTTCTTTTTTAATGTTTAAAAAAATATTAGCAATAACATCTATTTCATGTTGTACATAGCATCCATTCATATAAAGAAATTAGTAATCCATGTTCATAGTATTTAAAAATGAACAACAACAAAAAATATTGCAGAAATAATAGCAGTAACGTCCAATACTTCACAATTCAACAAAAAGATCTCCCCGAAGAGGGGAAAAAAATAATTATTGTAAAATACTTAATTAAATAAAATAATTTGTTTTGGAATTATAATAATGGGTCAACATCTTACAACCAATTTTGAATATCAATACCCAAAATTCATACTTTTGTTCTCATAGCACATGGTGTGATCGATTTTTTCAAAGGAAGAAAAGAGGGAGGGTGAAAGGAATAGTTTCATATATAATTTTTAAATATAAGAAACCCATCAAAGCTTAAAATCATAACAGAATCAAGGGCTGGGCTTTAGTTAAGCTGCCTTTTCCCATAGTATGCACAACTATTTTGTGCTAATTATGTCAATAACTTGATGTTCTGAAAAAATGCAAACAAAAAATTTGACGAAAATATATTTATACACATATGCAATAAAGTAGATATATTGATCAAACTTTCTCTTCTATAATCTACTTTCAACTATCAATAAAAGTTTGATTTTTTCATTAGTTGCTAATGATGTTTTATTCTACTTATGAAAAAATACCAATAAATTATAAAGATAAAATCCCCCCCCCTAATTTTATAATAATCCCCGATTTTTTCCCAACCTTTTGGAGTTTCCCAACGATTCCCAATCGACTGGCCACCCTGATTATTCCATGATTTCCAAACAATACTAAAATTTCATGATGATATGACAAAGCTTACTTTTAATACAGATGTTGCATATTCAATTATAACTTTAACAAGCACACTCGTTTCTGCAAAAGACTTATCCATAAATGGTTCCTCAGCACAAATAACTCTAACAGCAAGACCAGGTCCTATAATTATTTTTTTAAAAAAATCATTCAAAAATAATGTATGCAGTTTTCATACGTATGAATTAATAAAGCTAAAATATTTTCAAGGGTGTAAAATATTCACCTGGAAAAGGATGCCTTTGAACAACTTCATCAGGCAAACCCAAATCTTTTCCCATAATCCTTACTTCATCTTTATGGAAATCTTTTAGAGGTTCTATGACACGACCCTCTGATCTAAGAATACGGACCAAATCTGTGTCATTGTGATGAGTTTTGATAGCATCTGCATTACAGCTTGCTAATGAGGAGGCACTCTCAATAAGGTCTGGTCTAAGTGTTCCTAAGAATAAAATTTGTTTAATGCATTTGTTATTGAACAGAGATGCAATTTTGTAATAAATGGAAATTTACAGAAAGAAATCAATGATTTAAAACTACAGAATAACTTCTTTAGATAAGTAATGGATTCAAACATCATGCAATAAAATTTAAAAAATATTTCTTGATAGTTGTAATTTTATTCCAATAAAAGTTTACATGCAATACAAAAACAAAATGGTGAAACATATATTTCAGTACTTATGAGTATTTTATACTTGGTTTTGAAATAATCTAAAAGAATTGTACGAATTTATAAATTGATACAATACCATCTAAAACTTGTAAAATATCAAAAAGAAAGAAAGAATAGTTAAAATATAGTCATTCAAATATATCTCACAACACTATTTAAAAGAAAAGTTAAATACAGAAACTAATTAACCAAAATTTATAAATTAAATTGTAATAAACAAAGAAAGGCTGACCTTGACCAAGTAAAGTTTCTTCTGGTTTCAAACTGAGGTCTGTTATGATTTCATTAGCTACCTAAAATAAGGAAGTTGACAAATAATTGTAATTGACCAGTTTCAAATGGAAATATTCATCATTTAATAATCTATCAAAATAACAATGAGGGGAAGTTAATTTTTAGATTTCTAACAAAGTTTAGTTGTATCTCTAATCTAACATTTCATAAATTATTTTAATAAAGAGATAATCTGAAATTATTTATTATGTAATATTCCTTTTACTTTAATAATTGTTATTTTTATTTATGAATTATGCAAAATGCAACCAAAAGTCATAATTATCTTAGAAATTCTATATTAGCTTACAATGCTTTATATTTTCACAGAAATGGAAAATATGAAGAGCTATAAATTGGAAAGCAAAAGTATGCAAAATTAAGAAATCATGAAGCCTATTTAAAAAAATGAAATGAATCTTGTCACAAAAAAAAAAGTTTAGGGAGAGTGGAAGAACTGTAAAATAATTTCAAAAAATATTTTTGCATAATTTAATGAAAAAAAGTTTCAATTATATCTAGGGGAAGGGAAAAAAAAAAAAAAAAAAAAAAAAAACTTAATGTGAACATGCAGAATGTTATCATTCATTTTATATTTTCAAAATCCACTGATGCCAAACTAATGTATTCAAATGTATGCAAAAATATTCCTTTCCTAGTGCTATCATTGTAATATTTATGGCGTCATGTTTGATTTAAAGAGCAGACGATATTTCATTTTCAACCGGAGTTACCAATTGTTGTATATGGAATTTCTTGCTCCATTTGTGTTAATCATTCTTCTCAAGGAATGGACTCGCATTCTCTTGTTTAAAGTAGAGTGGTCTAGATTGGTTTAAAAGCAGCTATGCTGTCGGGTTTGGTTTGAAATCTACTGAACATCCATAAACCATTATTAAGAATGATTGAATCATAAAAGCAAATGGATTAAAAATAACTGATTTGAATGTCATTTTCAAAAGCAAAATTCTTAACAGTTACGAAAGTCTATTTAAAATGAATTAATGCAATGCAGTTGAAAATTTCACAGCCTTTTCACTGTAACATTTTGAAAAAACAAGGTTTATTATTATTTTTTAAAAAATAATCAGAACCAAGCAATAAATAGTAACGATTCTGACAGGGACAAATATTTTGAAGGATTCCTTCAACAAACATTGAAATGAGTCAAATATTTGATACCTGGTGTGAAGTGTCAATCAACAAATTTTTTTAAAAAGATACATGTATGAGCATTATGAAAGTGAATTATTAAGGAATAATTATCAATAAGCAATAATCAAAGAACTATTTATTATTTTAAAAATCAATTATAGAAGGCTATGATAGATTTTTTCCCTTTTCCTTGATGTAATACAAATACAGTTGTTTTACCAGTTCAATTATTGCTATCATATGGAAAATGTTATTAAATTTCTTAAGATCAAAGTTGATAACATTAAGAGATAGCTACTATTAATTATATTCTTCGTTCTTTAAGGTAAGTGACTATGCTGAAAAGTTACATTGACTTTTATATTTACATTTACATACATTTTAAAGCTATTTTACAACTTTAGATGCTATTTTCTCAAATTCTATCTAATCTCTTATAGAATTTTCTTATAAAAACCTTCATAAATTAAAATTAATGCATATTTTTTTGTTCAAATTAGGTATAATAATTTCTAAATATGTTCCACAGTTCCAGAATAAGATAATAAGTCATCTATTCATTCTGAAATATTTTATAGTTGTTTTAGTGCTTCATAATGTTAAAAAAAAGGAAATTTTGTTTTTTATTAATCCAATGCCAATATTTAAAGTTATTGATAGAAATAGAGCTTATTTTCCTTAGTTCAGAAACACTGATTATTTGATAAACCTCTATACTAAAGATTTTTGCTTTATACTTCTTTTTAGCTTTTTTTTTTAAAGCCCTTTCTTCCAATTTAAAAAAAAAAAAACTTTTGGCTCTTAACAGATATATTTGGTTTTATAGATATTTTTTCAATCTTTTTTTTAATACAATATTCAAAAATATAAGATTTTAAATGTTTTACAAAAAAATTCATCCTGAACTTAATCACATACCTTAGTCATTCACAAAATCAAAATTTATCTTTAATAATAACAACAAATTAATAGCAATAAGCCTGTATTTAAAAACTTCTTTATCACTAAGACAAAGGAAAGGCAAAAAATATTTAAAATGAATTGAAATCCAAAATAACTCACCCTCATAAAGGTATCACCAATAATTTTTCTCTTTTCTTCAGGATCTGTTGTCATACAAAGGAGAGGAGTGTCACGCTTTCTACCACTTGGATCTTTCCTATCAACAGGAACTGTGGTTGAGCCATTATAGAAGTTCTGAGATGCATTTAGAACTGGAAAACAATACAAAACATCTCAGTATTTTTTTTTTCAAAATTCAATTAGATAAAATTTTTAATTTAGCAAATCAACAAACAGCACAAGATTGAAAATACACATATCTGGATACACACATCATAAGAGCATATGAAATAGACAGCTAAATGAAAGTACACTAAACAGTTAATAATGTTAGAATTCCTTAATATATGAATAGTTAATAAATGCTGCATTTCATATAATAAATTACACACATATTTGATTTTAAATTATTAATTTATCTTGCATGCAATCAGGGCAATTGACCGAAAGGCAAAATGGGAGATATCCAAAAATGTGACACAAAACAACTTTTGAATAAAAGAAACATGCAAAAAGTTTGAATTAAATAGTAAATGTACAAGAAAAATTATTGAAACTACATCTCAATCAGCTTTTACATGCATTTTAAAATATTTATAAAAGTAAGAAATCAATAACATATGATTTTCCCAAAGACACTTTAAGAACTATATTGTCAAGCCAAATTTAAATATATGTATATAGGATGATAAACATGGGAGAAATCTATACATCATTGTAAATATACCCACTATCATATTTTAACAAACATTTCTTTAATGGCCAATAGACCTTTTTATTATATCTCAGGGACATAAATCATCTCAGTGACTTAAAAAAAATCAGTTAAGTGGCATTTCATTGTTTACTTTACATCAGTCACATTGGCATGCACAACAAGCAACTTCATTTTGTGTACAAGACACAAATAAAGAAGAACCGAGACCTCAATTTTTCTGATGAATATTTTCTCTGCAATTTGACAGCTTTGCCAGACTGTGTGGAGAAATATGAAGATAGAAAGTTATTACTCTTACTTTCTCTCTGCGGTTCAAAATTTTTGTCATGTGATAAATCGATGAAACCTTTTTTAAAGTTAAAAGAGCAGAAAAAAATTGAAAAATAAAAAAAGCAGCAAGGATGTGATATTTTTGCTGCAGGTCAGCAAAAATATCACATCCCTGTAGAAAACTAAAATTTTTAATAGGGACATAAAAGTAACAAATTGAAGAATCATAAAAGAAAGACTACACTAAAAAGCACATATTAAAAATATAAAATATGACTTATTTATTCATGTTCAATATGATGAATAGATACTGACCTCGAAGTTTTAGGCCTAATTTCTTTAATGACATTTCAACCTGTAAACTTTCATTCTTCCTCATAAATCCATTATCTATATGAATTGCTATCACTTGATCTTCCTTTAATGCTCGATTTAGTAGAGCGGCACAAACGGTGGAATCAACTCCTCCACTGACTAACATCTTAAAAAGATATATTCTTTTTAATTAAAACTTTAGAAGCATAATATTTTAGTTTTGTTTTCTTTGCTATTTTATTGAATCATAACTCCTATTTTTCAAGAAAATTACAAATTAAGAATTAAAAATCATTTGTTATTCAATTTTAATTTTATGATTAAAATCTCTATTTCTAATAAAGATGAATGGGTGTGTTAACACTCAAGAGACCATATTGTTTGATTTAAAGTTATTAAATTTGGTCAAGATACATTTTTAAGGGTCGGAATATGCAATTCTTAAAAAATTTTAAATAGAAAAAATAATAATAAATAAACTAGATTTTTTTTTTCGCAATAACTTTCAAAAATACAGCTACATTAAAATGATTTTGACAATGTTTTTAAATCCTGTAGCTCCTATAAAATTATTCCATCTAGATTTAATTAACTTGTTAACATATTTTTAAGTATATTTGACAACAATATTATCTTTGTTGTGAATCGGTCATAATGTTTACTGTTTCATCTAATATTCAATTGCATGATTTTGTTTCATTGTTGAAAGCTGAAGAATGTTTCCATTCAAATAGCAATGTGAAATTACAATACAATTTAGAAGATAGATGAACCAAACATAACAGTTCCATGATATCATGGAACACATCTATACACAATAAATAGAATTTAAATAAAACAAAAACAATAATTTGTCAATTTGAAAAAATCATGGACTTGTTAACTACATCTAAACAATTTATCTAAAATTATATATATCCATTATCTCCAGAAAATCAATTAGTCGCCTAAAGTGATAACTAACTAATGAATTTCAATCTCAAAACAACTGTATTTCAAATAACAATATAATAATAATAACTTTTAATACTTACAAGGACTTTATTTTTTCCAACACATTTCTTAATATATTCAATACATTCTGCTTCACGTGATTGCATGGTGAAATTTCCAGATAAACCTGATATATTATAAAGGAAGTTCTTCATAATCAGCTTTCCATTAGTTGTTAAATCAACTTCTGGGTGGAACTGCACTCCATATATCTTTAGTTTTTCATTTGCAATAGCTTAAAAACATAATAAAAAGGAAGTTATTTTTTGAAAGAGAATATTACTCATCATGAAAATGTCTACTTCTTCCTTTACATATATTTTTGATGTTTTCAGTCAAGAAGAAATAGTGAATTTAAAAAATTAAAATACTTAATAAACATATTACTGAAGAATAAAAAAAATTCTTAATTACTACAGCTATACACAAAAGTAATTACTGGTCTTTACCAACCTGCAACATGATGTCCAGATTTTGCTATAACTTTAAAATTGTCTGCTACTTTATCAGTGCTATCACCATGTGTTAATAATACAGTTTCTTCTTTATCCAGACCTCTAAAAATGTAATGAATTTTTGCACTCTTGGATAATTTAAAATAAAAAATGATTTTAAAAAGTATAATCATTTTATCACTCTTAGACTCTCTTTTAGCACTCTTATCTCTTAGACACATTAACATAAATAGAAATTAAAAACCAACCAAGTAAAATGATCTTACTTAAACAATGCAGATGATGTGTCAACTTGAACAACAAATTGGCCATCCTCCCTTGTATCTTTTTTAAGAACTGTTCCACCAAAGTGTTTGTTTATCATCTATATATAAAAAAGCATACAATAAAATCAAAAGTAGATATCTGAGCAATAATATTTAGTTACATTTCTATATTTAATTGTAACAACTGTGGGGAAACAATCTGCATTTCAAAAACGAAAAATTCATGAAATTTATTGTTGAAATTCATAAAATTTGCAAAATATAAGCTTCAGAACAGAAGTGAATATGAAAATAATAATAATAAAAAAGCCTCACTTCCAAAGTTTGCTTAATTTGATATTCTTGAAATAAACAACAGGAAACAATTTCTTTTTAACAAAAAGCATTTTTAATTCATATAATTATTTTACTGCAAAATATATTAGAAAATTTAAATAAAATCAGTTTTTTTTTTTTAACTTGGTTTATGAATAGCAGTTTCACAAGATCAGATACCAAAAAAATCAAAACTTATTCACTGCAATGAATTTGTTACTCAGTTTCATAAGGCTCCAAAATGTTTTAATAACATAATTTATAACACAATTTATATTAAAAGTATTAATTTTGTTATATGACAACTGTTAAATAGATACTTTTATACTAATAATAACAAAACACTTTGCTGGACAATATAATCAGAACTGAGCATATAATATTTTATTAAAATAAGTATTTACTCACCACATTTATCACTGTTTCAATAATATAATGAATGTAAAAAAGTATTAAATAAAGTTTTTTGTTAAAAGAAAAATAATTGTTATTTTAATAAGAATTCTTCACAAAGAAAATGTAAATTATCAAGTGCAATGATTTCTATTTATTATTATTATTCTAAATATCCCTGATGAATTAAAAAAAAATGAAGGTGGCCTTAAGTAAAATTCCAAAAAATACTTTTTTCAAAAATAAGCTTTATATATTTCAATAAAATAAAATAAAATACCATATAAAATTTATCGAACAAATTTTAATAAATATTAGAAACCATATTGTGGACAAACTGTTAACTACTACATATATTCTGAAATAGAATTAAATTGCACTAACCTATCTGTTATAACACCATTTGATGAAAACCTAGCTACTCACAAATACGAAGCTAATAAGATAAAAATTCTCTAAGTTTTCTGTCATAACTGACCATTAATTTTCCAGAGCTCAGTAAATTCTACATTGTTAACTTTAATTTAATGAATTGCTTATTTAATATTTTCAAATGTTAATTTAATTTTATATTTTGTTTCGACATCTCAATCAAATTATCTTTATTTACAGGAAGCAGTAATTACAGATAGATAGAGGTTTAAAATGGATTTTGAGTCCATATAAAACCGATATTATTTTGAAAGCATATTCTTCAATCTAGGAAATAATTTTTCAGTAAAAATAGCAAAATCTATAAAACTGGATTAAAAATATAATAAAATCGGTTCTTGTAATGGCATATTAATAAGGAAGATGAGCTTCCTAGTACCATGACATACACTTTGGAATTATAGATCTAGTTCTCTAAAAATAATTAAAAAAGAATACCATGATAGAGAATTATAACAATTTAAAATCTAAACAAATTACAAACAGCTTTAATATAGTTAATTAAAATGGTAAAAGCATATCAAAAACCAGCAGTTACATTTGAATAATTCAATTGTGATAGATATGTTATCTGAAAAAGACCACAAACTTATCAAAGTCCCAAGCAAAGCATAGAAAGGCTTTATTTTTGATGAAACAAAAATATAAATAAGCCATTAAATAAATATATAGTTAAAATGCATTTAACATCTCTTGCTTGAACTCTATTTTAAGAACCCCAGCCATATCCACATATATTCAATAAATATAATTCTTTAGTGTCATTGAATATTGATTAAACATATATCAGCATTACCTGCATGCCATAGCATATTCCCAAAATTGGTAAACCACAAGTAAAAATTTGTGGATCATGAGCATAGGCATCAGCAGCATTGACAGAGCTCGGTCCTCCAGATATAATTATTGCTCTAAAAAGATTTAAGAAAAGAGGTCATCAATAACAATATGAAAATGAGTTTCACTTTTATCCTATTTACACTGAATCTTTATTGTAATTTTATAACTAAAGAAAGGAACCTTTAAATATAAATTTATGGATTAATGCAATTAATATAAGAAATACAAAATCCAACAATAAACTTTGATTAAAGTTAGATATCACTGCTTCCAAAATTTTAAATATAAGTTATGCAAAATGCAATAAAATTTTCAATTAGTTTCACAATAACTGTTCACAATTTTTGAAAGATAACAAAACACAAAGGATTCCAAAATAAATAAAATTAAGGCATTAGTATGTAATAACAATTAGAAACAATCTCTACTTATAATGAATGTATGTTTTGATGTTTGTGAGTTGACATTTTACAGGCTAATTCTTAATTAAAAATTCAGCAACATTTTGGCAATTTTCCCACAACAGCTTCCAAAAATACTATAGTATAAAATAATGTTTACATCATATTTAAAAAATTTTTAAAAAATTCACTTTTTCAATGATAGCAATTTTTTGCCATATGATTTTTTTTCTATATTTGATTGATTTAAAAAATGTTTTGAGCATGTTTTTTTAACAAGAATATATTGATATACAAGAACTCAGAACAAATATTAAATGTATCATAAATAATAAGATTTGGATTCTGGGAGAATTCCTAAGTGATTGATAAAAGTCACAATCAAAGTTGCAGATAATTTTGTTTTTGCTTTAGGATCTGAATTGCCATTAATATTAATAGAAAAAATAATGAACTGTGTAAAATAGCGAAATAAAATTTCTGTTCTTAACACACATTATTATTGTCAAAAGAAAATTTCAGGAAGAGAAGTGATATAGCTACTAAATTTTGAGAAAAAAATTGAAAAAAACTTAAATTTGTGTTTAAAATACATTAAAATGAAGAAAATTGACAAATTTTACAATGTTTTAAATTAGAGATTGTGTAGCAATAAGATTAGAAACAACAGAGAGTATTCCTTTTTTACGAATTTTACGGGGGGGGGGGGGGGGGGGGGGGGGAAAGGGTGACAGAAAATAAAGGAAATAAGTAAAATTAATAAAACTTAAGGCTACTAAAATAGCACAAATTACATATTTATAAAAAATTTGAAACCTAAAAATATTTTTCTAAGATCATGCTACTTAAAACATTTAAATGAAAATTTTAGCAACCATTAATCCTGACAAAGCAGCTGGTCATCAAAGGAGGTTAGTATTTAATAAACAAACAATAATTATTTTAATATTTAAATAGCTATTTTGTTTTGTCGACACAATTAACACATCAATTATATAACTGAGCACTGATATAAAAAATGCACATTATTGAAAACTGCTTAGTTCATTTAAAAAAGACAAATATTCAACTTCATATTATTTATTTATTTGCCTATAATAAGAACAATTATTCAAATATATTTTGACAAGGAGGAGATTATAAAAAATATTCCAAAAAATTACCTAAAGCCCTGAGCTAACAGAGTATCTGCTGGAGTGCTTAATGGAAGAATTTCTGTCTCAACACATAATTCCCTTACTCTTCTGTCTATCACCTAAAAAATACAAAAAATATTCTTACAATCAAAAATTCAAAATCATTTTTACAAAAAGTACATTAAAAAAAAGTACACTAATTCTACAAGTATTCATTTATTCATGATTCTATATTTGAAAATAGCATTTGCTGGATCATGGCCATATGCTCTTTCTTTAATACAATTTTTAAAAAACTTTATACAGTAATTCAAACTGTCACAAAACAATAAAATTTAAGATGGGAAACAGACATCTACATTACGTTTCAAATATTGTTTTAACAAATGATCAAACAAACAAAAAGAAGAAAAATTGTAACTATAAATACACTGATCTCTTGAGTTTATGATATTTATATATTCTTGATTAGTTCTTTTAAAATTAACCTTTTGCATTCAGAAAAATAATTTAATGCATAATTATTCACCTAACAATAGGACTTGTTTGTTGCTTTGAAAAAATATATATGTAATTATTTTAAGTTGAATTTTTCTAAAAAATTAATCTGCATCTTAACATACTGTAAGTAGCTTTAACAGTCAAATTTTTTTAAAAAAATAAATAAGACATCCAAACAATGCACTGTTTTGAATAATGCCTAAGAAGAGATATGCATGTACAGAGGGTTAAAAATAATATAGTTTGAAAATGCATTATATTAATAACATATGATTAATAAATTCAAGATTAAAACAAGTTTCATCAAACTTAACATCTTTTAATATTACTGACCAAATCTAAATTACTAACTTAGTTTAGTTATATTTATGTCATGTTTTGATGCAAAGCTGATGATATTTTGAGACAGACCTCATAATTTTGTATCTTAATTAGATGGCGAGAGCAACAACTAAGCTGCCAACTCTTTCTTCAAACTTCCATACCACACAATGACAGAATATTTGATAATACCAAAGTTATATGCACCTGACCTACTTACATGACAATTCCTCAATAAAATAGGATTTCAAAACTTGACTTTCTGGTCCCAAAGCTAACCCTCTACTGAGAATCTATTGTGCACCAGACCCACTTAGACAATGGTTCTTCAGTAGAATTAGGTTTCTAACATCTCATACACTGGACGAAAATATGAAACTACACTGAAAATTTACTGTTTACCAGATCTGCTCACACAATAGTTTTTTAATTGAATTGGGGACCAAAACCTCAAAGCTGAAACTTTACTGAGAATTTATTGTACACCAGACACACTTATCTGACAATTCTTTAGTGAAATTGAGTTTAAAACCTCATAATCTCTGTTCCCAAAGTCAAAATTCTACCATTGTGGACTATCTAAATTATTAATTAAAAAAATCACTACATACAGAGGTCTTAAAAAATAAATTGAAAAGGAATATTTACATATTAGACTTTTTTGGAGATCAATGAAAATTCCTTTGTTTTTAATACATCATATATTTATTGTTAAAGATGAATTTATATTAAAATTTGATACACCATTATCCACTTTTAACAGCATATTTAAAACTTGCCAAACAATATTATTTAAATATCATGAGAGAGAGTTAAAAAAAAGTGCTTAACCCAATTAAAAAAATTACATGAACTCAATCTTAAAAACACTAATTCTTGTAAACATTTTAAAAACATGAAATTTCTAACCTTATTTATGAAATGTTAATAATACTGAGAGAAATCAAGTTTCTTTGGACATAATAAATAGCAACAAGACTTCTTATTTATATAAAAATAAAATATAGTAACCTTTTAATTAAAATATACTAGTACCTTCCCATATTGAGCACCAGCATCCAATATAACCACTTTTTCTGAGTAGAAGACTCCATTAACACAATTTCCAGACTTTGAGTCCTGCATGACACAATTATCTCTAGAAAAAATAACATACAAAAAAGTTATTCCCTTTCTAATGAACTCTCTCATTCATTTGAAAATTTAGTACAAACTTTTCATCATATCTATTTATGCTTTAAAATTAAATGGATGATAGAAGATGAAATTATGAAGCAATATGTTTAGAAATTTTTTTAAAACATTTCATTTATTTCTGATCCAGCAAGGAGTTAACAATTCAACGTACCAAATGATTTCTATTAACTTTAAATATTTTCCAAAAATATATTCCGCAAATGTTATTGAAAATTTTCCATTATAAAAATGCACACTATTTGATATAATAATTTAGTGCATTCTGCTTAATGACTGAAAAGATTCTCATTAATTCATTCAGTTTATTAAATCGAATTCATTTATTCAGTTCATAGCATTTTTTTTCAAACACTCTGTATCATTAGGTAATTGTTTCTATAAAGGATATTAACTGCTTAACTGTTTTGCCCGAGTGCTATACATACACCAATTTATCAAATTTTGATAGCTGTAAGCAAAAAATAAACTATTCATAACCATTATAATTCAATATTAAAATCACTTCAAATACATAGATAAATCAAATATTCAATGGATTTCCATTTGAATCAAAATAAGAAAATGTTCCCAAAATAGAAGATGTCATCTTATTAGATAGTAAAGAAAATAAAGCAGTTAAGGGGTTAATTGCATTCAATATTCTTAATAATTATTTAAATGTTGCAAATTTGGAAACTTTTTTTTCCTTCTCTTTCTTTATATTTATAATGAAAACATTTTTGGAAAAATGAAGCCTTTATAAAAACCGAAATACAAATAAATTTCGGAATGCAGAAAAGACATTTCTTATTTTGCAGAAGAGACATTTGCTTCTTTATAGACATTAGAAAATAATTTTTTTTTATTTCAAAAGTTACTTAATTTTCCTAATTACAGAAGAATGAAAAGGTTAAAATTTCCCATTTCTCATATAAAAGTGAGTTTCATTCATTTTTCACATACAATAATAATAAAACCTACTAATTTAAAAAAAATTCTTTAATCTAAATTACTGTGACTATCTAAAATCTTTTTAGAAGACATCTTGTAAATAAAATAAAAAATGTCTAATGATAATTTCTTTTTAAATCAATAATTGATTTATGTACAGAATTTCAGATAAACATGTTAAATCTAATTTCATAAGTTAAAATGTAATCTTTCAATTTTTTCACTGTAAAAATAATCCATAAAATTAGTAATTTTAACCATAACTTCTTAATTGCATTTAAGAAGCCAAATAATTTATTATTCAAAAAAGTATTCTTTTTCCAGACAAAAATCTTTTTCCAAGAACTAAAAATATCTTTTACAAAATAAACAGGGAAAAAGTGGGAATAAAAAGAGTTAAATATTACTACATTTCATGTATGAACTAATCATAACCTTCTTGAATAAATGCTCTTTTCCTTTCTCCAAATTTAATGACTCTGGCATTATATGTACCAAAGAGAAATATATTTCAATTAAGAATTTTAAACTATACAAACTGATTAAAATATGATATAACCCATTTAGCTTCTTAATTGATTAATTTCCAACTATTTACAGACACAGGCTTATACTAAAAAAAATATGACTTTTTTGCATAAAGTTTTGATATTTTCACTTACAGAACAATTTTTATGCATTGAATATAACTGATTTTCATATATAAAAGCAATAAACTGTTGATTATAAGACAAATTACATCTTTGACTTCTTCCTGAATTTTATTTAAGACATAACTTTACTTTAAACAGACAATACTGAAGAAAATGAGGAATATGTTTCTAAATACATTGTGATGCAAGAGAAAATTCTTATATTAAATGCTTCCAATTTAAATATATCAAACTCCAGTTAGATTAAAGTTAAAAAAAAAAAAGCAAACAAATTATTTATGCCATGGATCAGCATTGTAATAAAAAAATACTAAATATGCAAACAAAACTTTCATTACTTATTTTCATATATTGATAATGCCATAACAATTTATCCATGCATCAAAAAAATTAATTTCTATCTAGAATAGGATATTAACACAGCAGTTTAAAAACAAATTTTTAAAAAAATCTCATCTCCTTTATTAGAATATTACTAACAATAACTTTAATTACGGATAATACAAGATAATACTGTATCCTAATAACAGCATAGAGCCAAAAAACTGAACATGAAAAGTTTCAATCCATAAAATCAATACTAACGTCAAAGTATTAAAACAAAATATTTAAGATCAATAATTGTCATGAAAATTGTAATTACCTTATTAATTTTAAATATAATTAAAAAATTATGAAAAACAGCTTACTGAATCGTTAATAAAAAAAATGGAAGCACTTGCAACAAACACCAATAGATCTCCAAAATTGTTTGCTTTTTAATAAATAATAAAAAAAATACATTTTAATTTTTCTTACAATCAATAACTTATACATAATATAAAAATGACGCTGAAACAGTAGTTGACAGAAAATGGAACCTGAACTTAATGCACTAAATTATTTTAACGCGACTCCCTTGATAGATTAGATATCTTGATTAATTATTAAAATGAAAAAACCTCAAAAACGGCAATTTATTTTGAATCATCCGAAGATTTTGCAAGATATTTTGGAAAATTGCAACACTTTTAATCTTTTTACACAATATATTAAATATTTTTTTGCCTTAATCTAAATGAAAAATATCTAAGTAAATAGAAAAATGAATTTCAATTTATTTTGCATAAGCGGAATTATTCATATTAACTATATAACAGTCAAAATTTTAATAATTATAAGAGCAATTAATCGATTTATTGCATGAACATAAATCATGTGAAATATATACATCGTTTTTTACATCCGTTAACATTGACTATGTGGATATTTTATAAACAATCTAACCTGTTCTTTTTCTTCAGACCGTCTTTACTTTTCCAGAATTTCAAAAGCTTTGGCCTGCTGCTGCGACATGCCGGCCACATAAAATTTTTTTATGCGGTTTTAACCCAATGTGCTTTTTAAAAAAAATAATCTTTAGGACTACATATAGCAATATAACTATAGAAATGCACTTGTCTCATTCAACTCCCTGACACACTGTTGCCAATCGGCGTCTGATGACAGTTGACTCTAAAAAAAATGTAACTTTTTTTATTTCTTTTTTTTTCCTTCTGAAAATGAAGAAAGCCTCTCAATAAAAGTTTTACATAAAACTTTTTCACACATATTTTAACATTTACCTTATTTTCTCACACAGACCTGTCTCGCAATCCATGGAAATCAAAACAATATCGAATTATTTAAAGTACTATCTTCACTTTAAAACTGCGCAAAAAGTACGAAAAGTTCCAAGTAAAAAGAAAAAAGAGATTTCTCTTGGCTCGCGAGACGTTTCAATATCAATATTAGTTCATGTTTATTTTCAATGCCATTAATCATAAAAACTAAAATAAAGACATCGATGGGTAAATTATATTAAAATTTTGAAACATTCGAATTGCAAAAATCATTTTATACCAAAACAAAGACCTTCGTTGTTGGATATTTGGTTGAATAAGTTTGGGAGCACATCAAAAACAAAATGGAAAATGACGACATGAATAACGTTTGTATTCATTTCGAAAGATAAATATTAATATATATTCTTATATTTATAAAAATTGCTGATAATTTTTTATATATAAAAAAGGGTGATAAACTTGATAAATTTTGAACAGATTAATAACTATATAAAATGTATAATGAAACAAAAAAGTTTACCTGGGAGTATGTATGTCTATTATTCAACTAGGAAACCGACTTTTTGTAATCTACAAAAAGGATTCCAGATCTTTTATTGTTTCTTTACGGAAAAGATTAGAGAAATCAGTCTAGTGGTGTTAGATAAGTTATCACGTTCTCTGACGTACTGCAGTGCCTATCTTTCGAAACTGAAGAAACAGAATCTTTCACAATATCACGTTCAAACATTTTCAAGAGATTTTCTTTCTTTGAAATGGCATGAAATTTTTTTAAAAAAAAATCAATTCTTATAAATGACAGTGTACTTTCGAGATCTGAAATAAATTTATGAATTTTTTTTTAATATATTACAAATCTAAAAAATACAAAATGAAGAACTGCTTAGATTAATCTTTTTAAGACGATTATCGTAAAAGAAATCTTCAAACGAAAATTACTTTATTATCAGAAGATATTGCATGATCTCTTTATGTTGTTCAATATTCAAAATGATACACATTATCGTAAAGATAACCAATAATGGATTTCCAATTAGGTAGCTGCCTAAGGGAGTAGGTTGATTAAATAATTTTATTTCCTAGTTGTCGATTAAATAACTTTATTTCTTAGTTGTCAAATAAATAATTTCTTATAAAACACTAATGCCATTAATGGAGCTTAATGAAAAATATTAGAACATGATCAATTAAAAAATTGGTCGCATTTCCATATGTTTCATTACACTTACTTAATTCTTAAACTAATGTTACTAAATATCCGTTTAAATAATATTTTTACAAAGAAGGAAACCGGGCAATCTGGAGTCATGATAAATTAAAACAAATGACTAAATTAATATAATAAGAAGTATTAACCTCCTAAAAATGATTAATATGCTAAAAAGTATACTGAAATGTAAAATTAAATCGAGCATCTTATTACAAACGATGCCTTATAATATACACTTTGTATGTGCAACATCATTCTCAAGAGAGGCGACTTTTCGTGATAATGAAGCTGTGCTACGAAATAATTTTCGGCAAGGATGCTAAATAGTAAACTCGAATATTTAGGATTTTAAAGTTATTTTACGATATCGTCACAATGTTGTTTAAATAGGATGCTGTAGAATATCGTGAAGATGTCTTTGAAAATATTTTAGAGTATTTTGTGTTAATATAGCTATGACTTATCTTTGGTTTTTAAACCAAAGAATTGTAAAATCGTAACCCTATGTTTTATCAAAAATCCATCATACATACAAAGTTTTATGCACATCAAACGTCTCATCTGATATTGAGATGTGAAAGTTTGGAGTTGTACACGTCATTCGATCACAATTTAAAATTACCATGTACCTTTGGCTGTATCAAAAGCAGAATATTAATCTAATTAAACCAAATACACGATATCAAGGAATACTGTTACCGCAAAAATTTACCTTGTATGACTGGGAATTCAGGGAAATTCGGCTGTTAGTACAGTGATTCTTATGTTATCGATGCAGGCTTAAAAATAAGAATTTAATAAATGAAGACTATGGAAAATAGGCATTTATCAGATCATCTATATTGATTTTTAATTTTATGAAATAATTGAAGCCAGCTTAACTATTGCCATTAAACATGTACTTTCAATTGCACAGTTTGATCAAATAAAATATCCAAATGTAAGGAAATACTTTGGATTCTATAAAAGTTAAAAATAAAAATTCTTCAACACATATTTGAAGAAAATTGCCCCTCATATTGAACCTCTTTACGGAGAATGAATTTTTAGTTTTCAAAAGTGGTCGTTTTGGCAATAAGCGTTTCTTAATCGATTAAAGTGACATTCATCTGCCCAAATAACCCTTCTGTACAAACAAGGAGGTGATATTACCCGAAGTAGAACTGACATGTAAAATTCTAGACATTGATCGTGCAGTTGTCCTTGTAATTGTTGCAACAGTGCACGGACTCCACAAATGCTCTATACCAATCATTAAGTTGAAATGTTCTTTATATTTGAATGAATATTCTATATACTCATTTTTGGAATATTGGTCTTGTACAGCTTGTAATCGCTAAACCGTTCTTTAAGCACATTTCCTGGAAGGGTGTCTAGAATTCGATAGATGACGTTTGCATTCTTTTACAACCAGATGTAGCATTGTATGGCAGTTTTTCTGATATGAATAATTTTACAAAAATAAATGTGTCCATTTAAATTTGTGATTAGTCTAAATTTAAAAATGAACATATTTCTGCAAATTTTGTTGATAGAAATATGAAACTTTGTATGAACATACATGAATGCAAAAGAAACATTTTACTATTTGCTCAATAAGGATGTATGCAAATTTAATTTCTTAAACTTTTCATTATCAAGAACAGAAGATAACATATTTTCACAAAATTTTCCACCTTATATAATGGAGCTTTGTAATGCAAGCATATGTCTAGGTGCAATATTTACGAGGAGAGAATCTTGTTTCATGTTTTTGGAACACCCTGTACTTATATATTTTTATATAATCTTCGAGTTAAAATTTTTTATGTATCTATATTTTTCATTATTTTTAATGTAATTAGTTATTATAAATTTATTTGAATACATGCCTATGATTTTTGCAATATTTAATATTTTATTTATTGATCCATTTCAAGTTAGTCAACTTTTTATATATTATTTCCTTTTTACTCTTTTGTTATTTGCGTTTAATATTATTATTATTGTTATAATAAAATTTTTTCATGCAATCGTTTATTGCAAAACAAAATTATCTTATAAGCCATAAATCAAACAAATTTTTGTTAAAAAAAACAATTAGATAGACAAAGAGGATACTTTTTTTGGGGGGGGGGGCAAACTGTTGTGGATTTCAAGAATTTGTAGCGCAGATTGCTTCCTTTCACACACGTTCAACCAACATTAGTGCAAGATCATGTTATGGCATCTAAGTCATAGTAATAAGGAAAAACAATTTTATTTAGAGATATTTTACACCTAGAAGGTATACTCAAACGTCCAATTTTACAACAACTACTCAAAATCTTTCCATCTGTAGCTACACAGAGAATAAACCTTCTTGAAAATGCCCTGTATTTTGGGAGGGTTAGTAGCATGAAACTCTTATGAATTACGCTATTTGAGATTTGTCCACTAAAATGAATCCAAATTTAATAAATCTGTTGCTTTCAATCCAGTCACAGCGTTGACGAACAGCACTCATTAGTTCACCAGTTGGCATTTCCGCCTTAATTTTCTATATTATTTTTTTTACTTGTTTAGTTAATAGTTATTCAATCATTTGTTCGGTAAATTTTGAATAATTCTTTAAAGTAAATGGGGTTCTATATATATATTAGCAGTTGTGTAGCCAAAAAGAAGAAAAAACTTCTGGAATTTCAACTTAGATTTATTTCATCCCGGATGGTATAATTTATATAGATAAAAAGCGGTAAGAATAACGTCAATCTACATCGCTATATCGCTATACCAAAGTAGAAGAGATCGAATCCCCCCCCCCCTCAGTGATTTTACTATGAGATTTTGATGGGAATTTCTTTCACACGCGTCGATTCAGAAAAGGGAATCTTAGGTATCTTTGAAAGAATGTTGTAAGCATTAGGGTTTTTTATCCCTTCACTCAAATCGTGACAAAATGCTGAGATCATTAGTTTTCTAGAGCACGTGTAGAATTAATTAAATAAATAAATGCTATTTGGTAAGGAAATAAGAAAACATTTAAGAATAAAGTTAATGTAAGCTACATTAAGATAAAAATTAGGGAATTAATTAAGATTTAAATTAGATTTTAAAATATCCTTACACTTACACACGCACACACAGCAGAGCGTTTCATCCACAGTAAATGTAAAAGAAAATAGCATATACAAATTTAAGTTCACGTGCTTAGCCATTTAGCCCATAATAAATAAATAAATGAGCAAAAAAATAATAAATAAAATACCACATTTATTTATCTGAAGTTACCACGACTGCAATAAAAAATGATTTTTTTAAACAAATTAGAAAAATAAAATAAAATAAAAATGGGTTAGTTCATTAAACTGATTTTAGAAAATAAAAATTGTCTTGAATTTTAAAATGGTGTTTCAATATTTTTCAATATTCCCATTTTGAAGTAAAAGAAGAACCGTTGAGGGACGCATTACTCCATTTTGAACCGTGGTCAGATTGAAAAGCTTGACACTAATTTTCTACTTTACATTACTGGGAGAACACATCAAAATTAGCCTCCCCCCTCCCGTCACATTTCGAGCCCAATTGCATTTCGAATCCGGAATCCCTCCCTCCTCCAGGATAACGCATTCCAGTATGAATTCTATCAACCGAAACGTTTTCACATACTTTCCAATAAAGGTGCTGCCATCCATTCACTATGATAAAATTTTGGAACTTGGGTAAGACCGTGAGCACCACAGATGCTCAGATTTTTATTTTGAGAGTCTTATGCAAGAAAATTTTGTGCTTTGTGATAAAATAAAGAAAACCGAATACATATTTTCAACCCTTTTTTTATCAACAGACGGAAACTAAAATTTGATACAAAATTTTAATTTTAGTAACAAGATCACATACAAATTTCATTCATTTCAGTTGTTGCGTTTTTAAATTTTCACATTTATGTGCGTGCAGATCAACAGTGGGTGAATCCTTTGACAGATTTGATTCAAAATTTGATAAGGATATATACCTCAGCCAGATAAACAGACGTTTTTTGAATGAATTTCACTCAGAATTTGATAGAAATCTACGAGTTTTAGATAAAGGCCAAGTGCAACATTTCATCCATCTTTTTGATAATTACAATGTTTTATTTTTGTATACTTTGTTTACGAGACAGTAAAAAGCGCCATAACGATTAGAGGAGAAAATAATTTTTGATACCTTTAGCGCATTTTTATTAATGTCAATTTTGGTTTACTACAATTTATTATATCTTTAATCTTTTTTTTTTAAAGCAACACAGTCACTTTCAGGGTTCTTGATTTATAAAAAAATGCAAACCAAACCAGAATATTTGATTCTATAAAATACTAAAAGCACAATCATTACTAACCGCTTGTTATATAAGTTACCTGTTAATATAAAAGGATGCCCTCAACTGGTAGGAACTACACTCCAGTATATTTAAATGAGCGTCTTATGAATGAAATATTTAGAAATTAACATTATTTTACTTACTTAATGCCTTTAATCCAATAAATAACTACTTTCATTCATTAATCTTAAATTTAACGTAATCTATATAAAATAAACACCATTTGTTAGAGTTCACTGTCAACAAATTTGGAGAGATATTGTAGATGTAAAAAAAGAAAAGAAATTGCTGATTGTTTTTATTAATGAAGAAAGCAATTGTTTTCTTTCATTTTTCTCTCTGTTTATGCTAGTGATTCTGTACAAATCTTAATCTTATTTAATACAAATAAAAGTATTGTGGCTTTGAATATATGTAGGTATATGTTCCGTATCTCTTCCTAAAAAACAGTATCTGATTCAACCAAATTTTGTACAATTTTTAGTTAAGAAAGATATAAAAAAAACCTGTCATTTTTTCATAGTTAAAAAGTTAATTAAATATTCAGTTAATTAGAAATTAAACATAATTTTACCGTTTTCGATTAATTTCTGATTCTGTAGTAACTTTGGAACAAATTATCCCACAAGAAATATTTTTTTTTATCATTTTAAAATTCAAAATTAATTATTTTCAATTATAATAATTTTATTTCCGTGCAATTTTTTTTCTCTGATTCATACTAATTTTTCAACATTTAATAAATAATTGGATAGATGCAGATAATTTTCAAATCAGGGAAATATAGAAACTCTTTTGCTAGGCAATGATGAGATTCTGCACTGTTCTATTTGATATTTCGATTTTATTTAAAAAAAATATTATTAACAGCGATTTTTATTGGTTATGAAAGACAATTTATGCAATATTTCTAAAAATATTTCTTGATGGCAAAGGGCAAGAATACGAAAGAAGAACCATTGCTATAACACATTAACAGAAAAATGTTTAAAAGCAGAAGATTAATAATTTACCGAATGAACAATTATTGATTCTATCGTTACGAAATCTCTTTACCGGGGTTCGTTTGGATAGTGGAAGTGATATGGTGTGTAGAACGTTCAATCAGCAGACGGTAGTAGAAAATAAAAAACAACGACGTTTATTTACACGAAGACACATAGGACAGCACAAAAGCGACAACTATATACAGCACAGAAGACGATTATCTTCTCCCGAGACGTGTAGCATACAACAGCAGCATACAATCAGAATCTACTGCAGACAGTAGCGCTCAGCTCAGTTCAGCACTAGCTTGACTCCGTCGCTTCCGACTACTCTGTCTTCTACTTCTCCGACTCGGATTACTGACTTCGCTCCGTCGATTCCGCTTACTCTTCTTCGACCACTCCATCCACTCTGACTACTGGCTTTTCCGCTCCGTCTTCGGACTACTCTGTCGTCTCTTTTGGCAGCGGCGGCCGCTTCCTTTTATAGGTCTCAGGAGGCGGGGCTAGAAGCCTCTCAACCAATCAGGAACGTTCGAGGCGTATCTCGGTTCCTACTGGACGGATCGGGAAAATTCTCGAAGTTTCGGGTATTATCTATTTTGGCGACAGTCGCCAAATTCGTCGCCAAGTCGCCAAATGGTCACCAAGTTTGTCGCCAAGCTCTGGGACCTCCGACGCACACCTGGACTCCGTCCCATTCAGATGACTGTAAAACTTTCTTTCCAATGATGGAAAAAACTATGCTGGGAAGCCGAATTGCAGGTTTGTAACACTATTTATTGATATGGAGACAATTATTTGAGAGCGATTAAATCGCTTGGTTCTACTGTTATTTTCCTTTTAATTATAAAACATTTCAAGCAATAAATGGATTTTACGAAACAGTATATTTTATACAGAAATAATTTTTATATTAAAAATTGTAATTGAATTATTTTAATTCTGTGCGGAATCAAATACAGTATCAGCTTGCAGCAATAAAGTGAACCGTCAGTCATAACAAATGTAAAAATTCTTTTAAACGGAATTGTTATAATATTTTAAATGACAAAGAAATTCATAATATTGTAAGAAGAATTAAAAGAATGTGATGAATTAAATATAAATCAGTTATAGTTTTTTCTATATCATACCAGATATTAATTTTTTTAAATCATCAGAAGATGATGATAAAAAAATGAGGCCTCGGGCGTCTAAGAAGCTTTTCCATTTATATCAATTTTTTTTTATTATTTTTTTATTAGATCAGCGAGGGAATGAATTAATCCGTTATTAATTTATATATTCAAAACCTTACATTGTTATTACTTGAACTTGAATATAAATAGTGAGGAATATAGCGACAAAGGATGTTATTGCATAGGAGCGAAAAAGTTACAGTTAATGGATATCAAAATACTTGAGGGCTTGAATAAAGATGCTTAGATGATGTTTGCTTGCGAGAGCTTGAGACAAAAGAAAGGCAAAAGAAATGTTCGGCTGTTCGATGTTGAGTTTTTTCCAGAGCGCTTCTCTGTTGTAGATTGTATATTTTGAGTATTTTAACAAGATGTAGGAAATGTCGTTATCTTCGTTACATTTGATGCACAAGGGGTTGTCTGAGAGATTGAACCTGTGAAAAAGACTTGGAGTATTGATCATTTTACAAATCACCCGTGCAATAAGTTTATTTTGAATCCTACTTCTAGTCCAATTAGTGATTTCGCTGATGTCTGGGAAATCCTTGATGAAAGTTAGATATTTGCTCCTGTGATAATTATTTGAGGCGATTTCGGTAGAGTTCTTTCTCAGATTGGAGATCGTATCCTTCGGGGAGATCCACTCTATGAATGGTCTATATTCCTTGATGACTTTTGTAAGAGCGTCTGCTTTTTTGTTCCATGCGATACCAGAGTGACCAGGTACCCATAGAAGAGAGATTTTTTTGGCTCAGACTTTTCCTTGCGTTAATTTTTGAGGATAGTCGTTGAGTAATTTTAGGCGAATGGAAATTGATATTTTTAAGTGCAATCAAAGCAGAATAGCTGTTCCGAAAGAATAAGGATATCTTTATTTGTGACTGTCAGTTCCTCCAGAACTTGGCAGATCGTAAAAACTTCAGCTGTAAAAATGGAGTGTATGGCATGAATGCGATAAGTAAATTTCTGAAGCAAGAAATACCAGCAATTCAGGTGAAGAGCTGTGATTTTGAACCATCAGTGGCTTTGATGAAATGATTCGGAAATGTGTTCTGAATGCATTCAGTGAAGTTTGCTGTGATTACAGAAGCTGGGAACTCTTTGTTTTGAAAACTGAAATCTTTCAGAAAGATTTCACAAAGATCGGGGCTAGAATGGGGAAAAATTGATATTTTTATTAGATGCTTCGGAAAACAATTAAGGTTTTGAAACGAAGCTTTGAGCATTTCTTCATCCTTTTCAGTCCATAGGACATTTAGTTTATCAGAATTGTTAGTTAAAGGTGAGAAAGAAAAATTAGCCATTTGTTTGATGAAAAATTTGATTGCAAGGTGTTTAATTTTTTCTGAAAGAATTTCTTGTCCTGAAAGTTTCAATAAAATGATATTGGAGGTCCAAATGGGGACGCCAAGTGCTATTTTCAGTGCCATTGTTTGGCTTGTATTTAAGATGTGTTTCAGAGAATTTGTTAATGATGGGACTATTGTAATAGAATAAACTAAATATGCTGTTATTAACGATTGCGATTAAATTTTTTGTTCTTGAGTCGTGTCTCATGGATCCTAAAATTTTGAGATTTTGTATTTTTTTAAGTGCATTATTACTAATATTTTTTTAAATTTTGCCATTTTGATCAGTTTTAGCAAACGGAATTTCCAAGATATTTGATCGATTCATTTCATGTAAGTGAAAATCCGCCATACATTATATATGGAAGTAAAATTGAGCGTTTTCTAGAGAGATCAATTATATCACTTTTTACAGTGCTAATGGAAATTTTATAATAAGAACATCATTTATAAATATTTTCTAATGTATTTTGCAATTTAGTTTTAATATAGTCCATTGAAGGATGAGAACAATAAACAAAAATATCATCAGCAAAGTTAGAACACTCGACATTTGTATTTAATGTTTCAAAGAGATCATTCATGAAAATGATAAAAAGAATCGGAGAGCGAACACTTTCTTACGGAAGACCTTTATAAAGGAGATTTGTATCAGAAAGGGTATCTCGCTATCTAATCTGAAACATTCTTTTTTGCAGAACATTTTGCATCCATTTAGCGATCTTGCCTGTAATGTCAAGTTGTAGACATTTATTAATGAGGTAATCTATAGGAACTGAGTCATAGGCATTTTTGAGATCGAGACAATCAACAAAAAAATATTTCTTTCTATGTGCCTCAGATATTGCTGAATAGATTTTATGTGTTGCTGTTTGGCTATCTCTGAAAGGAATAAACCATATTGGTTTATGTTGATTTTGTTGTAGCAAGTTAAATATTGAATAATACAATAGGCTAAGATGCGTTCGAAAATCTTACAAAAAATGAAGTTAGAGCTATTTGTCTATATGAGGTTATTTTTGTTTTATCTTTCATTTGTTTTTTGGGATTGGAACTATGATGGCATGTTTCCAAACGTTTGGAAATAAAGAAAAATTTAATTGCTGTTGAAAATTATCGAGGATTTTGTAAAAAGCTGTATCATCAACTTCTTTGAACAGGGCTGCTGGGATGTTATCTGCACCTGATGTGGAATTTCTCGTTTTTTTGTATGGCTCTTTTGAGTTCCCAGATTTTGATACTGATATTTAAAAATTGGTTGTCGTTATTGTAGTTCATCGGAATAGTCTCCAGTTAATAATTATATGATAAAAAAATTTTTGCAAAAAGTTTACTTTGAATTTTTGAATTGCTTACATATCTATTGTTATGGAAAATGATTCTATTAGTTTTAATATCGGGGTTAGTATGACTGGATAACTTGTTTAGTATTTAAAAAAAACATTTTAGAATTTTGAGAAATTTTGCTCATGCTTTCCGAATTTCTACCTTTCGCTCTTTAAATATGTAGTTATAATATGTAATAGTTATAATATTTAATATGTAGTTTTAATATGCTTAGTTATAATTTGGAAAATTTTGCTAGTAACCATTTCTATAGTTGATTGTTTAATTGCTATGAAAATTTCGTTTGTTCCTTGAATGATTGAATTCCACTTAATAGTTTTGAGATATTTGGATGCGGTATTGAGTTTTTACTATGAAACTACGATGGGCCTATGATCACTTTCGAAGGAGCAGTCAAAAACATAGCAATCAGTTTCTTCGAAAAGTTGGACAGAGCATAAAATAAGATCAAGAATTGAATATTTACTTGCGTTCATGATATGAGTTGAGCATAATGAGTTAAGAAGAATGAAACTGGAATTATAGAGCCATTCGATAAAATCATCACTATGTGGCGAATGATGATGGTTTGCACCCCATAAAGGGTGATGGTGGTTAAATTAGCCAAAAATGAAGGTGAGCGAGTTTATGCTGTTCATGCAATTAAATTCATGTTCTTCAGTCATCTGTACTTATAGCAAATCTCAATATGTACGTGTTGGCACTCTACAGGTCGACCTACAACTACCACATTTGGCACGTGTATACCTTGGGGGGGGGGCTAAAATCTGCACATCGGAGAGATTTTTTCTAATTTTTAATTAATTAAAAATTAAGTGAAATTTCGGTTTTTTTTCGCTATAACTTCCAAAAATATTACAGCACAAATTTGATTTTTACATCATATTGAAGATCAGATTTTATCTTTTTAATGATACTAATGTTTTAACCAACAAACTAAATTTCTATTTCTAATAATTTTTTTTAAAAAAATAATTTAGTTATATTTTTCAACAATTTATTTTGCACAAAATAAAAATAAAATTTAACCTGCACGTGCACATTACGCGTGAACGAGAAAACAATTAGCTTTTGTCAACATGTTGCCACCATATTGACAAAAGCTCAAATGAAAAAATAAATTATTCCAAATTAACAATATAAAAATGCAACTTTCAGCACGTGTCTATAAGAAATGAAATAAAAATAAGAATTGGAAACTGTTATCGCAAATATCATCTTATCATGTGAGAGCATTATTATTTTTTAAGTCATTGTTTGTCTCAATTAATTTAAATAATTAAAAGAATCACGTGACTATCTGGTTACTCATGCGTCGATATTTAGAAAAATAGTGTTTCCCCCCCCCCTCCCCTTCATTTCAAAATCGGTTGAGCTCCAAAACTTTTGTATCAAAGCTTTTTTTTTTTTTTTGCTCGAAAATCCGGATAAACTTGTTTGAAATGATCACGTGATCGCTTTTGCTAAAATTAATCGCAAAGGTTAATTTTTAGAAAAGCAAGGTTTTTGTTTCACCTCAAAATCCTTCGAGATCCAAAATCTTTTTTTGCTAGCTAGAAAATTCAAAATGAAAGTTAAAAAAAATTATATTATTATTATAATATATATGCATAAATACACCTATCGATAACTCCCCTCGATATTTCGTGTTGATTTTCGTTTTTTTCTTTGGGCTTCTTTGAGCGATAACTTCTTACAACTATGCCTTTTATTGACCAGACAGGACAATCGGGTGCATGGTGATATTCGTGACAAGTTTTTTGTTGGTGATAAGTCGCCAAATGCGACAACCTAATTTATCATTTTGTAATAACCCTAAAAGCGAAAAATTGATACTTCAAAAACGATAAATCGCCAATTTTCTGCAATTGCATTTTGGGGCTACAAAAGCCTCAAGCCAAAACATCATCATGTTCACACATGATAATATATTTTCAAAAAAATAAATGCAAGACAAAATTTTCTGATATTTTACAATACATTTACATTACTAATTCAATAAATCAGTTTAATTTAAGGCTAACATGTTTTAATGTAAATCCTTTCAATTCAGAGCTAATTTGTAAAACTTTAATAATAGAAATACTTGAGTTAAAACAGTCTAAATGAAGTAAATAATTATATTTTATGTAACTTGAGTGAGTAAATGCTCTAATAAATTAAGAACATTTAGCTATTATCTAGATCCTCAACTCTGTGAATTAACAAAATATTCTTGAGACACTAATATTTTAAATAAGATGACTAATTTATGGGAATTTGAATACCACTATGCAATAAAAACGGACGATTTAAGATCACTTCGTCGACCGTCTCAAAGATGATATCCCAATCAGCACCCAGGGTTTCTTAAGACTGATTGGTCTAAAATTATGAAAATGTTAATTGTTCTAAACTATTCCATTCAAAACTTAATAAAGCGATCAGATTTGATAGCAGAAGATAGAAACGTTCTTTATTAATTTAAAAGTTAAGGTGTCAAGAAGAACTGAATTTCGTGATAAATCTGAGAAAATTTTGTTGAAAAATTCTTGAAATATTTCATAAATTATAAAAAATATTCTTTAGTGAACGTAAGATTTGAATCCTGAGCGACTATTTTCACTATTCATATTTTAAAAAAATGCTTAGTTTCAGTAAAAAATGTTTTTATATTAATTGCAGTTTAATTATTTCCACTTTAATTTAAAGTAGAAATTCTACGGGAGCTAACAGAAAATTAGATACATGTTACATTTTGGCTGAAGGCCTTTATAATATTATGAATGAATTATATGACTATCAAAATTTGAAGTTTTAAAATATTTTGATGAAGAAGCTATTAAAAGAGGAGTTACATAAAATATTTAATGATTAAAATTTTAACGTGCATTCAGATTGTCCAACTGGCTGATCGCCAAAAGCGGCTATTATCAAATAAAAAAAGGAAATAAAAACAAAAACTTTCCGTATTAATTGTTTAATAGGCTAAAACAAAATATTCTATTTTACGAAATTCTTGTGATTTACTCGCTCTGAGATCTAATTTTGAAAAAAATACAGTTATATTCAATTCTAATTTGTAGATAAAAACATAGATTGCGCCTCAATGCCGTATCATGTTAAATGAGCAAATGTATACTCTTATCATGGAAACTATATAAAATGAATATAAAAATTTAATTCAAAAAATTTTATAAAGGAAAGATTTTAGAAATTCAAAATAATAAATTAAAAAATGTTCGGTGTTCTCGCCAAAAATCGATTTTTTTAGCGTAATCCCCTACCTTAAACAATTTGTATAAGAATTGCAACAACGAACAGGAATTCGAATGTATTTTGAATCTGAGGCGAATAAGCAATTAGCATTTTTACTGAATCTATCGTGTCATCCATGGCCAGTTATTTGGCGATTAATCTCTGTCATGCGTTAGTAGTATCCAAAAATCGAATTTCTGTTTTCGACATGTTTTTCTTAACCGATTGAAACAAAACTGCACTTACAAAACCACATAGTGAATTTGATATACTTAAGTCATTGTATGTTTGAAATATCGAGTTTGCATGTTTCTGAAAGTACAGACCAACAGACAGTCAATACGTGGTTGATTTTTGTTCAAAATTTGACAGGAATTTATACTATAGATGTTAAATTTGTGTACCGAGTTTTGCCTGTCTAGTTCTCTTCGTTTTGTAATTGTCGTGTTAACTTAAATTCGAACTGCTGGACAGACGGATCTCTGAGCAGGTTTTACTCAAAATTTGATAGAAACCTGCAAATTTTCTGTAAAGATAGTATACCAAATTTCAACTGTCTAGCTCAAAGTGATTTTTTTTTTTGTCACAGGTGGACACACGAATATTTTCTAAAAATGCGTTTTTCGAACTCAGGGAAATCTAAAACGTAGATATTTGCCAAAATCTCGAGTTCAAATTTTTTGACAATTATTATACTTTCTCTATACTATGTGTATGAGAAAGTAAAAATCAATGCATTTTATTAAAAAAAAAACTATAAGATCTTGAATATGAAATCCCCTATCTTTATTTTTAGGTACTTGGTCTTGTAAAATACTTTAAATTTAAATACATTTTTCCCTCGAAGGTATTTACTAGCTAATATTCTTCCCAAATAATTAATTTTATCTTCTCAGTTGCATGTATTGGTTTTTCTCACCCCCTTCGTCTACAATGACGTGTCCGAATCACGCATCGAATTACTAACTTTTTAATTTTTTTTTTATCTGCAATTAAGTGAAAAATAATTTTCAATGAAAAAAATCACTTGAAAACGCATTATAACCTCAAATGTCTTTATATTATTATAGGGATTAAAATAATAATAATTGTCCCAAATAAGATGTGCCATCTAATTAGGAAGTTAAGTAAATCCTTATGTGAAGGGGTCAATGTGCTATATAAGAATATTTTATTAATAACTATTTTAATTATTATTTTATCAAGACATGATTATCCAAAGTCAATTAAAAATTTGGAAGCACCTGAAATTATATAGATTTTGCAGCAAAAAGTAATTGAAAGACAAAATGAAAAATAAAAATTAGAAAAATGTGTTTCTCGATAGCATTGTTGTAATGCTGAATGCAGAATCTGAAGAATTTAAGTAGTAGTATGTTTAATAAATTTAATGCATACTTAGATAAGTTCTTCTATGTGGTATGATAGCTGAAAGCTATCATACCACATATATTCATTTTTTGTTGTTAATTATGTTGGTAATATTTATTTAGTTTAATAATTGCAGCCTGTAAATTAGATGTTAATGTTAAATAAACGTAACTCATAGTTCTACAATTTACGTATTCCAGTGATTTATAATGAATTCACATAATGTGGCTACAGCAAAGTAACTTAGCAACAAAGTAACTTAGCATGCATATTACACAAGAGTGTCTAGAAAAAAGAGTGTTTTATTAAATTTTGTTTAACCATTAACTAGATTTTAGTCGGAGAATTCTCACAGTAAAATAAATAGAATAAATTTATTAATTTGTTACCGAGGAAGTAACAGTTAGATTAAAAAAATAACGATTAATTTTAGAACTATTATTTATTAAATTCTGAATTATTATAGTATAAAAGTATATTTCCCTAATAACTGCACTTGCAAGTAATCGGAATGATCGATTTAAACAATTTTTTTCTCCTAACCTGTGATAACATCTTAACCAAAAGACAAAGATTAGTCTGCAAAAATGCGACGTCTTATTCGCTTATCAGCTTATTGATTATTCTAAGTATAGCGCAAATTATAAGCTGAATGAACGACTTTTAATTCCGATCTCTGAAAATCTGAGGACTTATCATTGTCGACATACATCGCACTGAATTCTTAATTGATCGATCAAAAATTTTAAAAACCTTATCGTTATATTGCAAAACATAGAACAAATTATAAATTGAATGAACGATATTTGAATCAGATATCTAAAATTCTGCGAACTTCAAATCGCATTTAGTTCATAGTAGACCTTCCAGAAATTGTCCGCAGAATGCGGTATCTTATTCACCTTGACGGATATACTCCAAAAGTAATGCAAATTATAAGCTTAAAGAACGATAATTAAATCAAAAGCCTAAAAATCTGCAGATTTAACTTCTTCGACATCCATCACATTGCGTTCCTAGTTGGCCGATTAAAAATTGTCCACAAAATGCAGCATCTTAGTGACCTGACACTCTATCGATTATTTTGCCAAATATAGGCAAACCATTTTAACTGTTACCTGCATATTTCGAATGTTTACAACGTTAACTTTAAGGTAGTTTTTAAATAAATATATTCGAGAAAGTGTAGCTCTCCGCAACCATCCTGAAGTGGTGAAGATTTTTGCCGACAAAATCTCAATCTCTCGCCGACGGGGGAGGGGGTACGGGTTCCCCCCTTTGCCCCCTGCTAACGCCGTCTCTGAATAGGAGTTCTCCCTCCTTAAACTTTATTCTTAGAAAATCTAATATCATCTTCATTTATCTTTCTCTAAATATATAATGGAGTAAGTAATATCTCTGACTCTCCGATCCGCCCGAAGGCACACGGATAAATAAATACTGAATTAACGGTCCGCCACTACAGCAACAAAGATGGGAACTATGTTTGAGTCCTAAGGTCCATCACCGGCCACGGTACCACCCTTCCCTAAGGAACTAAGGAAATACGTTCCGTCATCGATGGGAGGAACCCCCACCCACCTTTTCGTGCACCCTTCAAGGTAGCGAGAACCAATTACCATGCCAGAAGCTTCTTATCCTCAATTACGAGGTACTCCCAGGGGATTATATAATGGGGTAAATCATACATCTGACCTCCGACCCGCCCCGAAGGCACACAGAATAATTACTGGATGAACGGACCGCCGCAACAGCAACACTGGAAGGAACTGTGGTTGAGTCCTAAGGGCCATCACCGGCCACGGTACAACCCTCCCCGAAGGAAGTGCGTCCCGTCATCGATGGGAGGAGCCAGATCCCCCACCTATTTGTGTACCCTCCAGGGTGGCTAGATCCAACCACCATTTCGGAAGCATTTCATCCTTATTTCGAGGTGGCTTTTGAAGATCACAACAATCTGTAAGATGGATGCCTCTCCTCCTTGTCTGCCGTGTGTAGTGGCGCAATATAGCGCGTTCTGTTTTTTGTAATGTAATAAAGACAGTGTAATATATATTTCGGACGCTTTCCTTTATACTGGTTGAATCTAAAATTGGATGCAGATGTTCATTTTGGTTAAAAGAACATAAAATTTTTATTTATTTATCTTAATTGTTTTATTTTTGAACCTTTACATGCGAAGATCAATAAGTGGTTTCCCTTTGACAAATTTGATTCAAAATTTTATTTGCATCTACAATTTTGATGATAAATCTCCAAACCATTTTTACCGATATAGGCGTTTCGGTTTTGAGTTATCGCGTTTTCATGCCACGGAAAGACAGACAGACTTCACTTGACGGATATTAGTGATAAGATTACATACCGAATATTATCGCTTTAATTCAGTGCGGTTCTGAATAAACATGATGAAAAATAAACAAAATTCCAAACACATGATTTTCGGATTTATGAAGGTCTTCAAGATTCGTTAAAGTCTCGAGATTGAATTTTTTCGGTGATTATAATACATTCTCTTTGTATACTTCGGATATGAGGCAACGAAATGTTTATCGATTTTGATAAAGCACACTTCAAACTAAAAATTTCAAATATTCAAAAGGAAATATATTTTGAATACTAGTAAACAAAATATAAAGATTTTTTTGTACAAAATCCTAACTATTTTGCATTTAGCTTGTAATTCATTCAAATAAACATATTAAAATTGTAAGATTTTTATAATTTCTGAAATAGTATCATTATAAATTAAAACTGTGCAAATTTTCTGTTCTAAACTTTCTCGTATCTCCTTATAAAAGTATTCCCGAGGTAAAATAGTATACTTTGGGAGAAACCATGGGTATTATAAGTGCACAGATTTTTATTTTTAAAGTCTTGCATGTGGATGATTTGTGCTTACCAGTATATTGAAGAAAACCAGTATGCACTTTTTGTTGGTTTTTTCTACTGACTGAAACCAAAATTTGACACAAATCTATAATTTTGGTATCAAAAATCACATACCAAATTTCATTTATATAAATCTCTGGGTTTTTGAGTTATTGCATTTACATTCATATGAATGTGCAGAACGAAAAATAAATAACCCTTTACGGTGTTAGTTCATAATGCGAGCATTTCTATCGTATACTTTGAATTATACAAATTTGTGACCAAATTTAAATGAAATTTATACAATTATACAATTTGTGCCCAAATTAATTTGCAAGTTTGTATCCAAAATTTCATCCGTCTAGATCTTTGGGTTTTGTAGATATCCTTCTCACTCAGACAAAGAGCCAAACAAACTTCCTATGAATGGATTTCCTTCAAGATTTTGTACAGATCTAAATTTGGAGAAAAGACCACAAACTAATTTTTATCCCTCAAAGCTTTTGTGAGTTCACAAACATAAAATCAAAAATGTGGGAGGATGCAGGGAGGGATAAAACAAGCAGATTCATTAAAATCTCGAATTCGAATTTTTTGACGGTAACAATACTTTCTCTTCATATACTTAGTACAAGAGAAAATGCAAATATTTGTTAAGGAAAACCAAGCGGTTTAACATTTAAATTATCATTTTTCCACAAGTTTTTCAATTGTGAATTTGAATGTTTTATATTCAATAGTTATATTGAATATTTTATATTCAAATTCACAGCTGAAACCATAAGATATTTCATTCAAAATAATCACCATAAAATATTTTGTTGGTTTTAGACAGCAGTGCAATATTTTAGGGGGAAAAAATGAAATGAAGCTATACGCGTTTTTGAACAATATATGCAGATGATGACAAAAGGTTAATTTCACTGAAGCATAAGCATACATTTAAAATAATAATTAATCTCCCTCCTTCCCTCCAAAAAAGTAACGGCATACTCCGCATAAAAATATGCATTAAATATATTTTTTATTGCATAAAAAAAACGGCATTTTTGAAAATATTATGAATGCTACATAAAATCAGTATAATTGAATTGGAAATTTTTTATTTGCTTTAGTAATAAAAACATTTTAAAACAAGTAATATATATATAAAAAATTAAGTCAATTCCTACTTAGGTCAACAAAAAAAATTATTATAGTTATTTTTGATTATTTATATATATCTTATTGATTTATGATCGTGTGTCGTGTCATTAATCTCAGAGCTTGGCGACAGATTTGGCGACTTTGGCAACCAAATAGAAATTACTGGACGCATTTAATAAATGAATTAATATTTGAAAATAACTGTTTTAACATCAAGTGTCATCCACTACAAGTTTAAAAAAATGTATTTGAACTTGATTGGATGAATAAAAAGTATTTTATTAACGAATGAAAATTTGAACAAGATATATAAATATGTATAGAGAGAGAGTGTGAACTAATAGTAGGGATTGGATAAAAGAAACATAGAACAACAATGCCTAACTGTTCAAAACCAACAGGAGTACTCTCTACATATTTATCTTGCTTACTCCTTAACAAGGGTGTCACTTCTTTGCCCTTGTATAATTATTGTAGATCTTTAGTAAGAACATAAATGCCTGGAATCCTTAGATTTTACCTTAAGAGTTCCGTACATCAGCGTTTTGTGCTGTACAGTATAGGGAAGAAAAACCAAATATACAGCTCTTTACATTTTGTAATGATGCTAATTTGCTTTGAGACACACAAATTCCTAATAATGGATTTCATTCAAAATTTGATAGAAATCCGCAAATAGATTTACCAATAGATAGACCAAGTACAGAATTGTACCGACCTGGCTCAAAGGGTTTTTTGGAGTTATCTTGTTCACGTAGAGACTTAATTTCAAAAATATGTTTTCCGGACTCAGGGAGATCTGATAAAATTTAGAGTTCGAATCTTTTAGCTTTTTAATACTCGCATACGAGAAAGTAAAAATTAAAGAAGTCTCAAATACCTCTAGTCCCTAACATTGTACATTCTAATGTTTGGTTCGAAGAGTCTTAATTTTGCTTGATTATAATAATTGTTACATTTTGTGGGCAACAATCTTTAGGCCAGGAAATTTTCGGAAAGACTGCCCGACTAAAACGTTTGACAACAAATTCAAATCACAAAACCAGAGGCGGCGATAGCAGGGGGGCAAGAAGGCAATTGCCCCCCTGTCAGCAGACTCTTGCCCCCCCCCCCCCCGTCGGCGAGAGATTGAGGGTTTCGTCGGCAAAAACGTTCACGACTACAGGATAGTTGTACAGAGCTGCGCATTATCGAATATGATTATTTAAAAACAACCTTAAAGTTAATATTAAGTTGTAAACAGTCGCAATAGCCAAGTAATGGTTAAAGCGTCTTGACTATGTTTAGTAAAATAATCAATAGGGTGATAGGACAATGGATGTCGAAGACGTTAATTTCGCAGATTTTTAAACATCTGAATCACATGTCTGTTCATCCAGCTTATAATGTGTACTACTTTTGGCAATATAACCGACAAGGTAACAAATGAAAAAGATATCGACAAGGAAATAGGTGCATTTTGCAATTTTTGGTCTGTCGATTGTGAATTCAATGCGGTGAGTGTCGAAGACTATATCCACAGGTTTTCAGACATTTGATTCAAATGTCTTCAAATTGCACTGCTTATGGCAATATAACCGACAAGGCGACAGGCGAATAAGACATAAGATATGTCGCATTTTGCCAAAAAAAGTCGGTCGACTAAGAATTCAATGCGATCGATGTCGATGACGTTTCGTCCAAATTCTCCATCATCTGATTTAAATGTTGTAATGTTCATTCAGCATATAGTTTATACTATATTTAGTAGAATAGTCAATAAACTGGCAAGTGAATGAAACGTCACATTTTCCCCAACTAATCTTTGTCCGTCGGCTAAGATTTTATCATAGGTTATGGAGAGAAAAAATTGCTTGCTTCGAGCACTTCGATTATCTGCCAGTGGAATTATTACAGAAATTAATACTTTTATATTATTAATGAATAGAACGATAGAATTGTTTTGAATAATTCATCATTCAAATTAAAGTTCTAAAATTAATAGTCATCTTATTCATTTGATTGTAACAGTAAAATATCTGTTTTATAGTGCAGTCCAATTTATCAGGATACGATTATTACACTAAAGAAATATTACCGATTACAACTGACGATAAAAAAATAATATTAAAAGAGTTTATAAGCAATAAATTAATTAAATAAATTACTACCTAAATTCTTCAGACTCTGCATTCAATATTATGACTATGTAATCGGGGAACGTATCTTTTATATTTTTTTCCTTTCAATTATTATTCGCCAAAAAAACTATATAATTTCAGATGTTTCTAAATTCTTAATAGGCTTTTAATAAAGATGTCTTGATAAAAGGATGATTAAAAAAGTTATTTATAGAATATTTATGTATAACACATTAATCCCTTGACATACAAATTTGCTTAACTTCCTGATTAAATGGCAGATCTTATTTGGGTCAATTATTATCATTTTAATTAGTAAAATAATATAAGGGTAAATAATATAAAATATATAAAATAATTTTAATTCCTAATATAATATTGAGGTAATGATGCGTTTTCAAGTAATTTTTTCTTTCTAAATTACTTAATATTTTCTCTTAATTTAAAGATTTATAATTTAGTAACCTGATACTCGAGTCAGACTCGTCATTGTTCATGAAGGGGTTAAAAAAAAACCCAATGTATGCAACTGAGGTGATAAAACTCACTTTTGGGGAGGAATATTAGCTTGCAATAACTTAGAATTAAAAAAAAAAGACAGAGGCCTAAAAATGAAAATAGAGGAATTCATATTCAAGATCTAATTGTTTCTTAATAAAATGCCCTGGTTTTTAAAGCCTAAATATAAAATGAAACATTCAATTTTTCATATCTCACATAAAATAGTAAATTTGTACATATATTTACAAAATATTTTCCCCGGCCTTTATAAGAAACAATATCTTTGTATCTTTTCAATATTCTATATTGTTCGTATCCGAATTATAATAAATTTTTGTAGAGCATGCGCACTTATTCTCCTCGGTTTCGTAACACATCTGAATTCCTACTCGTTGCTGTAATCTTTATTTAACAAATATTTTAGGTAGGGGACTATACTGAAAAATCGGTTTTTAGCGAAATCGTCGAATATTTTTTATTATTTCGAATTTCTAAGAAAAGTTTCTTTTATAAAATTTTTTGTTTCAGCATTCATTTTATATAGCTTCTAATATAAAATAATAAGAGCACGCATTTGTTCATTTAACATGACACGCCATTCTTACACAATATGTGTTTCTGTCTATATACTTCAATTTAGAATGCAATATAACCATATTTTTTTCTAAAATTAGATCTCAGAGAAATGAAATCTCAACAGTCTCATAAAGAAATAGACTCAAATATTGACAATATTTTGATGGTCAGTAAAAGAAACCGAGAACAATTTTTTACAAATACCTTTGTAAAGTTTTAACATTGAAAGAAAGGATCAGCATTTGAATAGAAGCAAAGCTAAATAATACTTGAATTGTTTTAAGTAAATGTAAAATTAATTACTATGAGTTATTTTGAAGCCTAATTAGAGATATTGGGCTTGCCCCCCTGTCGGCTTTGTCTTGTCCCCCCGTCGGCAAATCTCTGCCTCCGCCTCTGCACAAAGCATATCATTGGAGATAATTGATCATCACTGTATAAATTGCTTTCATTACATAAAGCAAATAGTAAGGATTATTGGCAATAATTGTCATCGTTTCTGTCATACTGATGAATTGAAAAGAAATTCATTCGCAAAACTAAAAAACAGCGGGAATGACCTTCTCAAAGCTTTCTCACATACTCCCTAATAAAAGAGTTATTCCAGAAAAGGCCTTGTGTGGCACTGGCGTTCATTTGTTACGAAATATCAACATTTGGCATGGGTTTACTATTTTTATAAATCTATCGTAGGATCTTTGGCGATATTTTTGGCGATAAATCCACGGCATGCGATTAATAGCATCCAAAAATCTAATTTGTGTTTTTCCCAACCGATTTGAATAACACTTTGACACAAAACTACACTTAAAGTTACAAACTCATGTGCCTAATTTGATATATTTGTCAATGCATTTTTGAGATATCGCGTTTACATGTTTTTGCAGGTACAGACCTATAAACAGTCAACTTTGCCTTGGATTTCACTTAAAATTTGATAGGTGTGAACATTAGAGTGCTCACCTGTTGCATTACATATGTGTATCGAATTGTATCCATCTAGCTCTCTTCGTTTTGAAGTTATCGTGTTGACTTTTATTCGAACAACCGGACAGACAGACTTCCCATGAATGGATTTTGCTCAAAATTTTACAAAAATCTACAAATTTGAACTAAAGATCATATAAAAAAATTTCATCTTTCTTGCCCAAAGCTTTTAAGATACTTAGATTGATCAAAATTTCAAGTTCGAATTTTTTGACGAATACAATACTTTCTCTCTACATCGTATACAAGAAAGGAAAGAAAAATATATATGTAGTGACGAACGCCTGATGACGAGCGCCATCTGCTGGCCAACAGGTGTTGATGCTTGTTAGACGGAGTACAGATAAGACGGGTCTGAACGAAAGCAAGACGTGTGAGACGAGACGGGTCTCAGAACGAAAGACGCGACGTAATATGTGAATTAATCCTGCGACGTATTCGACGAAATCTATTTAATGTTAATTTCTTTTATGTTGTCCGTCCTAAATGTAATGAAATGTGCGTAATTCTAAATAGTAGTGATTCCTGAGTTCTACAACAATATATATATATATATATATATATATATATATATATATATATATATATATATATATATATTGTTACAAACCTGCAATTCGGCTTCCCAGCATAGTTTATTCCATCAACAGAAAGACTGTTTTAAAGTCATCGGTAATGGACAGAGTCCGGGACAGTCCCAGAGCTTGGCGACAAACTTGGCGATCATTTGGCGACTTTGGCGCCAAAATGGATTATACCCGAAACATCGAGAATTTTCCCGATCCGTCCAGTAGGAGATACGCCAAGAACGTTCCTGATTGGTTGAGAGGCTTCTAGTCCCGCCTCCTGAGACCTATAAAAGGGGCTACAGCTGCCAAATGGAGTCGACGAAGTCCAAGTCAGTAGTCAGAGTGGTCGAAGAAGAGTAAGCGGAATCGACGGAGCGGAGTAGTCGGAAGCGACGGAGTCAAGC
>JAPMOR010085249.1:718138-773626 GCA_026543865.1 Argiope aurantia
TCGAGATTTTGACGAATTTCGAGTTCGAATTTAGAACTCCCTGATTTCGCAAAATACATTTTTGGAAGATGTCCATCTGTCTATGAGAAAGATAACTCAATAACATTTCGAGCTAGACCGATGAAAATTATTAAGCAAGCTTCAAACAAAATTGTGAATTTTATCAAATGTTGAGTAAAATCCGTTGAGGAAAAGTCTGTCTGTCAGGCCATTTGAATACCCGGTAACTACAAAATGAAGAGAGTTAGACAGATAAAACTCAGTGCGGAGATTTAAGTTCTATAGTGTTAGACACCTGACAAATTTTGAGCCAAAGGTTGACTGTCTGTCGGTCTGTACTTTCAGAAATATGTAAAAGCGATAACTGCTAAATTCACGCCAAAGGTTTATGTATTTCGTAACTATTGTACGCCATTGCAATGTAAGGCTTTCGCTAGGATAACATCTTTATTAGGAAGAACGCAATTTAGGAAGACTACTCCTGCTGATTTAATTACTGAGTTCACAGACAGTCAATATTCCATGAATTTGCTTTTCGGACTAAGGGAGATATGAAAGATGAAGATTTATAAAAATTTTAACTTGAATTTTTGACTATCATATTGTTTTCTATGAACTGTATGTGATACAAAACCCAACTAGAAATCGCCTTAAGAAGCTCCACATTTATCAAAGGAGAAATAGAATCATAACACGTTACAAAATTTATCATAACAATTTTGACATCACCCTAGGTACAAAACAAGATGAAAAAAAAATAAGAAGAATTCTTTTTTACTTGCGTTGTTGAACAATACTTCAGCGTATATTCATTAAATCAAATTCAGTATCTTAACAGCTATTTTACAATCGATCGTACAATAGTTAGATAAAGCACTGAAGGGCAAATGGTAGCGGCATGTTACTCAAAAAGTGAAGAAAGAAGTTTGTCGGAAATTTTGAAATGTTTGCATGAGATAATTCAGAACTACCGACGTAAGGTGACTAGATAAGATAATATAAATTAATCAGCCATAAAAGCACTAAGCGAAATTCCTTATCAAGTATTTTTTATCTTGCAATTCAAGCACAATTTGTTTTTAAACGTGCATCTAGAAAAGAATGGTTGCGAAAACTGGCAATGCGTAGCTCTGCAGTCGATATTTCATTAGTCACAAATTCAATAAACATGAAACTGCCATTTAGGGCAAAGTTGAATTGGATTTGGGAAAAAATGTGTGGAATTCATTTTTTCTCCAGAGAACAAATTTAAGGAAATACTTCAATCTTAGAAGCAATAAATATCAGCGATAGTGCTCTTTGGATTGCTGTCAACCAGTTCATCCAATTTCTTCAAAAATTTTTGCCATGTGCCATTAAAAAAACATCTTTGAATTATTTTGAATTTGTAGGTTCTTTAAGTGGTATAAAATTTATGGAAAAAATATGTAGGCATAAATAATGAAATTATTTGTCTCTACAATATTATTCAAGAAATATCTATACTAAATGACAAGGAAAAACTTTTAATAAAATATAAGAATTAAAAAAAATTTAGCTGGAGTAGCGAATATTCACTAATTATAATATGTATCTCTATTGAAAATCTACAAGTCAAATCATTTTAGACGATTTTAATGTCGACTTGGAGGGTGAAATATTTTTGTCAAAGTAATTTTTAAAAGTTTTAAATTAGAAATTTAAACTTTATTAAATATTACTCTAAATTTCGACATCTTATCGCAATAAATCTGATAAGCACAAAGTTAAATAATGGCACTTAAATGCAAAGACCAAAGCATTGACGAATCATATATAAAACAGCCCTTGCAGTAAACAGCAGCAAAGCAGTAATGATTACCTGTAACAATACACAACGCTCAACGAGAGCTCGCATGAGATCCGTATTCCAAAGACAGACTTTGCTTAACTACTTGTTTGAGTTGAATTCAACTCCTCACATCTTTTGACCCATCTACTGATTGACTCCTCTAAGTTTTTAACAGAGTTCTGGAACAAAAGCTGCAACCCCAATCATAATGGAGCTATCACCAATATTCTAGAATATTCTGGTTCTTTCATTTTTGTCACTAAATCTGGGATTTAGCCTTCATTCAGCGGCTATTAAAATATATATATAACTACCTTCCTTCTCAGGGGATTTACTGCGAAAGGAAGCAATATTACGAATCCATCAAGCCGATCAAACCATAAACCGATGAAAGAAAGCACCAATAGAACAAAAACAACAACAGAATGTGGGTTTCACCCCCCTCTTTACTGCTACAAAAAGAACACCACTGTTATGAGAGAGCTAATATTTTACATATTTCTCTGAAATTTCTGGATTTTTACATATCTCTCTGAAACTTCACATATTTCTAAAAGTCTATTAATTGTTTTTAATAAATTCTTAGTTAATTAGAAACTTTAAAATCTTCGCGTTGTAACAGCACGAAATAATGTATGAATTCTTAATAATAATAATGATAATGTATGTAATTTTTTGTCGAAATGCTTCAGCTGATATGTACGTATTTTTAGTAAAACTCTTTTTCAATTTCCGCCACAACACTGAATAGTATAATTAAGATTTATCTAAAATATTTTTACAAACCCTAGAAATACATACAATCATAATCACAATTAGAGTCTGGCTGATATTTTTGGAAAAATAATTAAAATTAAATAAAAAAGAAATTGTTAAATTCACCAAATATAAAATATTAAAGTGAGCGAATATTTTTACTTCCTCATATACGAAGTATACAGAGAAAAAATATTTTAATCGTGCGAAAATTCTAACTCGAGATTTTGACGACTCTCTACGTTTCAAATCTCTTGAAGCCAAAGAACAAATTTTTTGGAATTACTTTAGCTTAACTTAGAACAAGATAACACAAAAACTCCTTGAGCTAAATGATGAAATTTTATACTTGGTTTTAACACGAAATATTATAGCTTACAATCGAATTTCGAATGAAATACATTCACAGGAAGTCTGTCTGCCCAGTTATTCGAGTACAAGTTCCCAATTCTACATCTACAAAACATGAAGAGCAAGACAGATAAAATTTGATACATAGTTTCAGCATTTAATCTGTCAAAGTGTTGACTGTCTGTCGGTTTGTGTTTTCTCACGCATGTGAACACGCTTATTCGAAACCCCACTAATTTAAATCAGCGAAATTAGGTATGTGATCTTAATACTGTAACTGTAATTCCGTGTAAAATTTTGGTTTCAATCGATCGGAAAAAAAGTATTTAAAATACATATTCGCAGGATAGATTCAATAAAAATATTAGATTTACGTCACAGATCTATATCTTGTGATCATTGTTCGCCAATACTATGCAAGGCATTCGTGCTCTTATTCAAGGTCCGCAATTTCATACGGGGTAGAAGGGTATAAATAAATTTACGGGAAAGTATGTGAGAAAAGTTTGGCAGACAATTCTCACTGGTTGAAAAAGACGTGGACATAAAAAAAAAATGTTGATAATTCCAACGAAAACGTATGTAAAGTAAGCAACAGACATCTATAATAATTCCAAACTAATCTTCTAATCATTCGAGCTATGGCTTCGCTGCAACTTTAATTTCTCAGTTGCGCGGGCTACTATTTTCACACAGAACCAAAATACTGCATCGGCAAATTATAAATTTATAAGTTCAAATTATAAATTATATAAGTGTAAAATTATATAAGTTCAAAATACTTTTTCACCCCCCTCCTTTTACTGCTTCTATCTTCCTAGTTGGCTTACTGCACTGCATTCGTCATAGGTTTAACAAAGAAATCTTGGAAAAAAGATAGTAATTGGACTATATTTTTTAAAATTTTGAAGAATAAAAATATTTTAAGTACATATATCGATAACACGTACGCATGTATGCATGCATACACATACAAATGTGCAGAACTAAATTCGCTAACATTTATGAAAAAACAGTTGAGCTTAGGAAAGAGACAGATCGGCTAAAAATAGGTTATTTCCAAGTTACCAGATATTTATAAAAAATACAAACTCTACGATTTATAAGGAATTAGTATAATATTAAAACTGTTAAATGTAACTGGTCCAGTAATTTTCTGTTTCACTATTCAATTATTTATTTACGTTATTTATAAACAACAACTGTTTGCTTAAATATAATTGTGCTCAAAATTAGAAATAAACTATTCGTGAATCATATTAATTAATATTAATTAATTAATAAATAAAAAAATACATTTTTATAAAATTACTAAAATAAAAAATTATCCTTAACCAATCATCAACGTATTCATTATATTAAAAATGTGATGAAATATGAAAAATGACCAAATTATTTAAAGAGAAATCTCTTTATGTGCTCTATCTTGTTTAAATCCGCTACTGCTTATTATTGTTCATTAATTCTAACTAAGTACACCTTGATTTGTATACATTAATCTATATTTTATTGCATCCTGCGACTTCCACGGACAAATGAATTTTACATATATTATTAAAAATTTGAATGCCATAATCTCATTATAACACCGCATATAAGTATTAGTTATTTCCATATCAGAAGAATTTGGATCTATTCGTAGCTTCTGCATTTAAAAATTCTAGTTGGACGTTTAGTGTATGCTGGTTGTTGGTTTAAGTAAATATCATTCATGGGGAAGGAAAAAAAAGAGAGAGAGAGAGAAAAAAAAAACAGCGTGAGTGGTTTTTCCAAAACTTTCTCGCATATCTTCTAATAAAATTGTTATGCCTTCGAACGTCTTGCATGAGAATGGCGTACAACAGTAATGAAATACTAAATTTTGGTGTGAAGTTGGCCTTTTTAATGAATTTATTGTTTCATCATCCTGGCGTGCGTTTAAGTGTCCGGAAGTCGAATTTTTGTTTTAGGTGAGTTTTTCCCTACTGATTTAAAGAAAAGTTTTACACAGAGCTATACTTGTAGCCGCAGAATCACATACCAAATTTCATATATTTAAATCATGAGTTGTCGTGTTAACCTGTTTCTGAAAGAGAAAGACAGACGGCCAATCCGTTGTTTGGTTTGGTTTAAATTTGATAGGTGTCTCCACTATAGGTGTTAAATTTATGAGTCACATTTTATTTTATTTTCTTCGTTTTGTAGTTATTGTGTTAAGTTATATTTGGACAAACAGACTTCCTCTGAATGGACTTTACACAAAATTTGATAAAAATCTACAAATTTGGAGTGAAAACCAAATTTTATTCTTCTAGCTCAAAGCATTTTTAAATTATCTTTGCCACACACAACACCGCTTCATGCCCCTGCAACTATAAACTACTGGTAATTTAAACAGTGTAATGAGCATAAAGTGAAAGAATAAATTTATCTTTGTCACAGGCATTTTTCATAAACGCGTTTTTCGAATCCAGGGAAATCTGAAACGAGGAGATTCATCAAAATCTCGAGTTCGAATTTTTCTACTACAATACTTCCTCTATACTTCAAGTACGAGAAAGTATAAATGCTATTCTGATGAGCAATATTCTGGTAAGATTATCACAAGAACAAGAGAGAAAGATTTACAAATTCCATTATATCGATGTCTAATAGCATTCAAGGTTATGGACTGGTGTTAGTTACCTATTCAAGAGATTCGCCTAAAGTAGTTTGGCATTTTATCGCGAGAAATGATCACTATTCGGCATTATTAACCAGTTCCAATTAAAAGGACTTGGTTACCTGATAGAAAGTTTCGATTTTTTTTAAGAGTCTTTTACGAACTCTGCGTAAATGGCCCTGGAGATGGTTTATTCATCAAAAGGTATGCCAAGACCAAACGCAGGAATTTTGGAGCAAATAATGCCAGCTCAAGTATCGTTCTCGTCATCTGACTATGGTTCAAAACTAAGAGCGACATACGAAAAATAGTTATTTTGGTACTTCACAACATGTGAAAATATAAGTAAATAAAAAACTGTAAACCTTTATTCATTAAAAACTAATTAAATGCTTATCGTGCTTTGCAGTCCTTATTCACTGATTAAAATCCTTAATGGCAACTTAGTTATTTACTTTAACCAGCAATCAAAATAAGAAGTTACGGAAGAAAATAATGATATATTACTGCCGAATTGGATTTTAAAGAGATATGAATTTTAACAGACAATCGTACTTTTTTATAGCTTCTTTCTGATTGTATGAACGTGGGAAGGGGCGGGTGGGGAGGCAGAACAAACTCAAATACTTAACGTCTTATATTTCAACTATTTTCTCGATGTCCCATCCATTTTTAAAAGTTCCCACGGCAGGCTGAATGGAAATGAGCTTGCTTTGCCTTGGTCAAGCCTGCTTCTGCTGGAACCATATATGGAGACAAAACATTCACTTACTCTGAAATCTCTACAATTCAAAAAAAAAAAAAAAGTAAATAAACATTGAAAAGGTCCAACCAACCACGCATAGTTCATTCCATACAAGTTCAATATTTCAAGAAACTAATAATGTGTTTTTCTTTCAAGTCAAGTTTTACCAAATAATATTTTAAAAATTGTGGGAAGCACTTTTCCTTTTTATTTTCTCGCTTTCGAAATACAGAGAATTCGAACTCGAAATTCTGACGAATCTCCATGTTTTAGATCACTTCGAGTTCGAAAAACATATTTTGGGAAACTCCCTATCTGTATGTGACAAAGATAACTCAAAAACGCTCTGAGTTAGACTGATGAAATATGGTATACGGCCTTTACATCAATTTTGTCGATTTCTATCAAATTTTGAATAATAGCCGTTCAGAGCAAGTCTGTTTGTCCGGCTGTTCGAATATAAGTTGACACGATAACTACAAAACGAAAAGAGCTAGACAGATAAAATTCGGTAGCATTTATAATGTAGATATCTGTCTCCTTTTGAGCCGAATCCAACATTTTTGATTGATTGACCGTTGATCGACAGATTGACCGTCTGTCTGTCTTTTCGTTCAGAAATATGTAAACGCGATAGTTCAAAAACGAAATTATTTAAATACATCAAATTTGGTACGGGATGTTTCGACAAGTGTAGCTTTGTGTCAAATTTTTTGTTTCAATGTTTGGGAAAAAAGCGTTTAAAATACACATTCGTTTCTCGGATATTATTAAACACATGCCAGTGAATAATCGCCAAAGATCATACGATGAATTCATTAAAAATATTAAATTCACGACAAAGGTTAATATTTCGTAACAATTCTATACCAGTGCGATGTGCTCCTTTTTTTGGGAGGGGGGGGGGTATAATCGTTATATTAGAGAACATGCGAGAAAGTTTTAGGAGTCACTCTCGATGATTAAAATAAATTTTGAGATTTCTCTCAATTTTTCGTTAACATTGCTCTAGTGTTGCATACACAATAAATGTTCGATGAATTAAGATGAGAAAAAAACTGTGAGGTGGGAAATAAATAAATAAAATTATTCGTTTTCTGTGAGAAATATTCTTTTTCTGAGAATGATTTCAGTACTCATCTTGCATCTCCATAAATATAAAACACATTTTCTACATCCTGTACAGCATATTTGTTTCATTTGGACGCTTTAATAAGTGTTTATTTAATAATAACAACAGATAACAGTGTTTATTTATAAAATAACAACAGATAGTTAAAATAGTTTGAAAATCACCATTTTGAAGAGACAAAATCAAGGAGACAAATCTAAAAATAGAAAATCGTTTCTTGTTAGAATATTGGTACTATTAGAATGTCACGCATTACAAATTAACAATGAATTCAAATTTGCACTTGAAAGCTTACGAATCTTTTACGCAAGTTAAAACAGAAGTGTTTCACTTTTTTTTCTGGACTGTTACGGCTGATGTCTGTACTCTTCGATTAAGTACCAAAAGATAATTCATTATGCGTATTTAAACGGTACCATAATCAATTACTTAGCAGGATTTTTTATAAACTCAAAATGAATTTCAAGATTAGCTATATGTTGCTCGTATAGTAGTATAGAAAGTATAGTAATCGTCAAAAAAATTCGAACTCGAGATTTTGACGAATCGCCACATATCAGACCTTCCTGAGTACAAAAAAATCTATTTTTAGAAAATGTCTGTCTGTCTGTTTGTAACAAAGATAACTTAAAAACCGCTCTTGAGCTAGATGGTTGAAATTTGGTATACGGTCTTTACACAAAATTTGCAAATACTATCGAATTTTGAGTAAAATCTGTTCAGAGGGAATCCATTTATTCAAATATAGATTGACACGATAACTATAAAATGAAAAGAACTAGATAGATGCAATTCGGTATACAGGTTTAACATCTCTATTTTAAACACTTGTCTAATTATGAGCTAAATCCAATCACGGGCTGATCGTCTGTTGGTCTGTGCTTTCATAAACATGTAAACGCGATAATTCAAAAACGAAATGATAAATATATCAAATTTAGTATGGGATTTTGTGACTACAAGTGCAGTTTTGTTTCAAACAGATGATAAAAACGCATCTAAAATACAAATTCTATTTTCGGATACTATTAAGAGCAGGTTATGGATTAATCGTCAAAAAATTCGACACGGTAGATTCGGCAAAAATGCTACGTTCACAACAGAAGTTAATATTTCGTAACTATATTATACGAAAATGTCAAGTAGGCGTCCTCTGGCGTGACAAGCTTAAAAATTATGTGAGTAAGTTTTGGGGATTCACTCCAGCTGGTTCTTCTTAAGTAATTATTAGAAAAGTATTTTGCAATAAATGTTGAATCATATTCTGATTTTTTAAAATAAAAAATAATTATTTTTCGAAATTATGGTGCAAAGATAGATGGGATGTGTATTCTTGGCATTAATATGTTTATTTTTCCTTTTTTCATTTCAATAACAAACTGAATGCTGTCTTATGTTAAGACATTCTTACTTTCTTATACGAAAGATACAAAAAGAATTTTTTTAAATCCTTTATTAATGAATTTCTGTGCTCTGAAAACAAATTTTTAAAATTACGCCTTTTATTTCATCTGTGAACTCAATAACTCATAAACGTATTGAGCAAGAGAGAGAGAATGAAATTTGGTATATAGTTTTAATACAAATTTATTCAGTTCAGTTATATCAACACATCGTTTTTAAAGCCATATCAAGGCTATTTTGGAACGAACCTCATAGTTTTGAACCACGGTCAGATGACGAGGACGATACCTGAGCTAGTATCCCCTCTCCAAACTTCCTCGCCACATCAGAGGGAGAACGTTTGGTCTCGACTGATTTAATGTGCAACAGACCCGCTTATACGACGGTTCTTCGGTGAAATCGGGTCTCGAACCTGAAAACCTCCGCTAATATGCATTACGGTACTATGCACATCTGAGCACTGAAATGGATTCATCCAGGTTGCCTATAAAATAGAAAAAATAACCTAGAAAATCCTAATATAAATCAAAACCCTTAATTTAAACTTTTAGTATATATTTGCCCTTACGATGCAAAGTAATGATTACAGTGTCTGCTCTCGTTCGACTACATTGGTCCAAAATTTTACATAAACCTAGTTTTTAAGCAGAGACATGTATGAAATTCTATCAAACTAGTTTGTATAATTCTTACCATATTCTAAAATAAATGAGTATAGTTTCAAAAAGAAGTGTTTTTTTTTTTAATTTTTTATTCAAAGAGATCTAAAAAGTGGATATTCATTAAAATCTTGAAGTTGAATTTTTTGGTGTTTACATGGTAAACAAGAGGGAAAAGCTTAATAGTAAAAGGTACTTTACATCGTTTTACAGGCATTCGATGTAACCCAAGGATAATTTTTTAAGTCACATTTAAAGAATCACAGAATTCGCTGACAATTCAGTATTTAATTATTCAAGGTTATTAATTACCAATTTCTTTTCATTTCAATTATTTCTTGGACAACAAAATTAATAAGTATCTATTTAAATTTACCTCAAATGCTATTCGTTTTAAATTTGTTAGTTTTTGATATAACCTTCCTTTTTTCTGTAAGTCATCAAACACGTGCAATGCTGTTTTCGTCTTTTTAGTGCCGCTATGATAAAGACTATCGTTTCGAAGATTGCTAATGATCCTTAGAAATCCTCTAGGAGGTTAATCTGTATCTTGAATATCCATGTGATATAAAAGTTAGAGATAAGGATTTTTGCCCCCGACCAATCAACAATTCCTGAATGAAAATGTGTAACTGTTACTTTTTTCTGAAAATTAATATATATATTATTTGAACAAATAAGAGTTGCCAGTGAATGATAACATTTAATAAGATTGAATAAAAGATTTAACAAGATTGAGTAGGATTGACCAAGAAAGATTTGCTAGCAAAAAAATAATCTTTCTTTTTAAAATGTCTTCCATGAAAGCAAGATTTCTTAATACATGTGCTAGTAACCGTACATTCCATTCGGAAATGCTATTGCACACAAAATTTCAAATATATATAAAATGGATATCATTTGGATATATATATATATTTGATTCGTAGTCTAGTGGTACAAAATTTTAAAAGAACCTCCTTCTTTATGGCATTCATCAAATCATTCCCTCCTGGAGCCTGTTTATAAAATTTAATAAGACACAAATTTTTTTTAACTAACAGGATAATACCAGGAAGGGGGAGGGGATTATATACAGGGTTGTCACACAAATATGGAAAAAAAAATTATGTGTTTCCCCTCTATGTATATGCAGGACAAGAAGAAACATGCAAATAGAGCTCATGTATTAGTTACTGAGGAATATCAATACCCCCTCCCCAATTTGTATCAATAATAAAAGCAAAAGGAATTAAGCAATAATTCAAAATTAACTGAAATAATATATCAAATGAAAATTTATATACATAAAAAACTATGTCTCTTTATTATTGCCTAGAAGTTTAGAAGGCGAATTCACATACATGTATTTATTAATTACCTCATATGCTCTTTAAAGTTATGCAAAATTAAGGACTTGGCTGAAATAAAACACACAATAACATTCGTGCTATCATGATTTAATGAATAAATATCACGAAACTATTTGATAATTATTTAACAAAAACATTACATTCTTGGTATCATGATTTAATGAATAAATACCATGAAACCATTTGAAAATTATTTAACAAAAACCATTACATGCTTTTTTCTTGGTTTTTTTTTTTTTAATCAATTTATATGTTTGACATCAACTTCTGCAAATTTTTTCAGTTCATCAGTTTTTTTCTTTTGCAATAATTTAATTTTCAAAGATGTTATACATTTCTTGGATTTTGTCACACAATCCCCCTAACGTTTTTCTATTTTTCTAAAGCTTCATAATACCTCATATACACTCATTTTGTATATTGTAGCAAAACTTTTAAGGTTGGAATATTTAAAAAACATACATAAAAGTTTAAGGCACATATATAATTCCTAATCAATTAAAGAATCTTCCAGTTTCAACATGAATATCCTTGCTGATAATAAATCCACTTCCTATAGTAGCATGTTTCAATACAAAAATTCTTAAAATTCTCCAAAAATTGGAAAATACTTTGACCTAAAAACAATAGAATAGATATAATCTAAATGAATTTCTTTATTATATGAATGAAGCTGTTTTTAGCTTTTTTCAAGAAAATGTCAAATTGAATCTTTGCATGTTCTGCACATGCAGTGGAAATTTAAGTTTTGGAATAATGAATCAAATCAACGATTTGCTGTTCACATAATACTGTATTGTTTTTCAAGAAATTTGAATTTAATCAAGATACAGCTTTTAAAATAGCAAATATTTGGACATGTATTCAAATGTTTTTCTGTAATATTCTTCAGAAATATAAAGCACTCTGCTAAAAGTTCCATTTTTAAGCTTCAGTAGGTCCTCTAGTACCCAAGTAATTGTAGTTACTATTATAATATCAGTTATTTTTCTCACTCTCTGGAAGTTGAACTGAACTATGCAAAAGAAAAGGAATGAGATTTTGTGAATGGGATTTTCCAATTTGATGAATATTATAATAAATCACTTCCACTTTCCAGAAATAAACCATTTTCTAAACTCTAGCAGAGGAATTCTTAACTTTGTTGAATATTATAACAGAATATTTCCACTTCCATGAAAGAAATTATTTTCTAAACTCTAGCACAAAAGCTATTTTTTTTTAATTTTGTATCATACAAATAAGAATAAAAATATACTATGTACTATTCACATATATGAAACAAAAATATATTTCTTTAAAAAGAACTATTTTACATTCATTAAATTTTTTTAAAATAATTATTGCACTGCCAAAAGTAAAGTAATACACTGCCCTCTAACCCTGTTCCAGTTCCTACCCTGTAAGAACAGAATACCCCTACCCTGTCTACAGAATACAATTAATTGCAGGAAAATAATGCATTAACAAACTGGAGGGATAAATCTTTCTATTTGATTCAGAATACAGAAAATGCACTTTTTAATCAATAAACAAGAAGGTATTTAATAATATGAGTAAGAAATTATTTAATTACTTCATTATAGGAAAATAAGCATACATATAATTAGAATTATATGAAATAATAAGTGTCAGGTACTATCTAAGGACATTTAATAATAAATCTAGGAAGTGCATTTCCTTATCAATTGAAATAGTAAATTAATAAAATTAAAATTTTATTCTGTATCAATAGATATAATACAAGACATGTCATTTACGTTTCAGGTATTTAAAAAAATATAAATGCATTAGGTATACTTGAACAGATTAAATTTTTAAAGCTATATTGGGGGGGGGGAAGAGATATTATTTAATCAAATATTATTTCATTAAGAAGCAAATTTCAAAAAAAAAAAAATTTAGAATCAATTTAAAAAGTTAAATAAGTGATAATTTTCAAACAATTATCATCAAAGAGCTAAAAAGATTCAAATATAAAGTGTGATAAAAGATATAAAAAAAAATCTTTTTTATTGTAAGACATATTAATATTATAAATACTAGAATGAACGAAACTAAATGATTACTGCTTTTATTTAATTATATAAACTCTGAAATCAATATTTTAATCATTAAAACATTCTCATCAATTTGATATTAAAAAAATGAAAAACATCAACAAATATTTATGCTATAAAGTATCTACAGAACAATTATTTAAAATATTTAATTTTTTAGGTTACTTGCATTAATATAAATAAGAATTCATTGGTGATTTACAATATCCAAAACAAACAGACAAAAAACTAACAGACTAAATGATTACTGCTTTTATTTAATTATATAAACTCTGAAATCAAGATTTTAATCATTAAAACATTCTCATCAATTTGATAGTAAGAAAAATGAAAAACATCAACAAATATTTATGCTATAAAGTATCTACAGAACAATTATTTAAAATATTTAATTTTTTAGGTTACTTGCATTAATATAAAAAAGAATTCATTGGTGATTTACAATATCCAAAACAAACAGACAAAAAAAGATTCTTCTGGCAATATTTTACAAATGAATTTAAAACAATTTTTTAAGACAATTTTTTTATATATTCATCAATATGGAAAAAATATCCTGTCTTCCAAAAATATTTATTTTGTTCTAAAATTTGACTTGCATACAAGTTCAGTATAAGTTGTATACAAATAAACAAATATGTCAGCAGAATATTATGACCTTCTATTCTTTTTTAAGTATATAAACAGTCAGAACAAGTATAATTACATTGCTTTTCCTGAATTAATTACTATTATTATCATTTTTGAAATTTGTATTTAATTTGTATGTCATGGTCAATAAATCTGTTTAACAACACACAATGTAAATCACCAGAAATCATGAGAAAAAGATAATTAAAAATGAGATAAATTACTTCATGAGAATAAATCTAAAAGAATAGTTAAGTCGTTTTTAAAATAAAACATTCTAACACAAGCAAAGAATTGCCCAGCTAAGATTTTCACGAAAATTACTTGATTTATCAGTTCATCTAATAGAGAAAAAGGTAAAAACATGACAAAATTAACAATTTAGCAGCATTTATTAAGCAGCAACACATCATATACATCATATATAATGATGTATCTTAGAAACAATTAACTTTTAAAAATCTATGGTAACATACATTGATGCAATAAATAGCAACCAACAAATCAATTAAGACGTTGGTATAAAAAATATAAAACAGACATTGAGCACACCAAATAAAATGACAATTATTGATGAATTAAAGAATCACATTGATTTCATCTGAGATGCTGCAGCTTCCAAAACTTTCTCACTAGTCCCTGTAAAAATTAGAAAAGAAAATGTTCATTTCATAAATTGTACAACAGACTATTTATATAATACACAAATTAATTTTAGAGTAATATAAGGTAATAATAGGGAGATTCCATTCAAAATTAGCAATCAAAATATATCATTTAAAGAAATGAAAATATAACTTGGCCTGCAAATAGTTAAAATCTTTTTTGACAAGTATTCCCGTTTTTCCCCTACAAAAAAATTTGGTAATACTTCTAAATCATTGAGTGATCTCCATCTTATTTGGCTTTAAATAACAATTTTCAAACTAAGCGTAGACTTATTATAAACAGTACATAATTTATTTCATTCAAATTCTAAATGTTTTAGCTTTTTAACTGTGTAATTTCCTTTATCATCTAATAAGATGACTACTTTTTTGGAAATAAGCCACATTGATTTGACTAAGAATACATAAAACAGTTGAATTTTTCATGGATTAAAAATCATTTTTACAAGTTTTAACTTATTGTTTTAAAAAAAGTAATCCAGTAACTTTTAAAATGCAATAGTTCAATTTATCACTGAAATTTATCAAATATCGTTGTAAGTGATTAAGATTTGCATTAGATCATTAATGACTGACAAAATCTTTTAGTTCAAAATTATGTGAATTCTGATTACCGACATTAGGCTTTCCATTCAGACTGTATTTACACTTTCATTACGATTTAAAGAAATTCACTCTACATATACTATATAGTCATTCAAATGAAATACTAAAACATTTTGCTCAATGCAATGCTACTTTGCAAGATGAAAAGATAAAGACAGACTTATGCAATATATATAAAATCAAGTTTCTGAACATTTTAATTAATTATTAGTTCCAGCAAATCTTAAAAAATAATTTTAATTTAATCACAGTTTTATTGTACAATGGTTTAAATCAGTATTAATCACACACACACACACACAAAAAGATGTAATGTTAGTCATTGTTAAAATGTGATTATGTTTGCCATTGTCATACAATTAATATACAAGTACCATTAAATCTACTAGTTTGTCTTTGCTTTAATCAAAGTAATTATATTATAGAGTACAGAAATGTTAGCACATTCATTAAAGTAAGATGCATTTGCAGCAAGAATTTGAAATTTACAGCAGAAAAAGAAGAAAAGTATAAAAAGGAAAGCAAAGCATAAAAGGATTTTTTTTCTAGCATTTAGGAAAGAAAAGCATAAAGATTTCTATATAACAAATATAGAATATATTGTTCTTTATAACAAATATAAATAAGGTCTTTCCTTAAAGTAAGTTTGGTTTTAGAGTTTTATAGATCAAAACCATAATTTGGTCATGTTGAATAAAATTAATAATAATAATCAGTGCTTTGCTTATAAAAAAATATAAAAAAATTGCTAAATCTAATATAGTACAAATAAACACAATTGATTAAATAATTCCAAGAAGTAGAAAACAGATATATAATATCAGAAACAAAATATCAATATCATACACTTCTTAAAATTTTAAAATATGGTCTACATTTATACTGAAAGGAGCAACATTTTAATGATTTTTACAAGATCAAACAACTAAGAAAAAATACAGTAAAAAAAATGAAGATAAAAGGATAGAAATGATAAGAATATTTATATTAAATTTTTTTGTACAGAAACCTTTTATCTTGATTAGGAGACATGCAATATCTATTGTTTCTTAAATCATATACAAATAAATCCATTAGTATTCTTTAATACCTTCTAATATTCTTGGATATACTTTCATGACTTGCCTGCCATAGAGATTTAGAGACTGTTGAAAGAAATTGCCAAGACAGCTTTTTCTTACTGTTAATTTATTACATATTAGCCAATTTTACTCTCTGATCATCCAATTACTGTGATATTACAGATTTCAAGATATAAAAGCTTTTAAAGCAAATGAACTAAAAATTTTTTTGTATTTTAATTATGTTTCTAAATTCTCAAGTAAATTTTATTAAGTGGATGAATACTTCATAAAATATAGGAGGGAGAGTATTTCAAAGGATACTTCATAAAACATACATATAAATATGAATGAGCTGTTTTTGAATCAGGGAAAAGGCCAACTTTGGGCTCAAAAAAGGACAAAGGGCATAAAGGTTTAATGTCATGCTGATCTAGAGAAAACAGTGAAGGTCTAATAATACTTCTTTCTGAAACTAATAGAAACTAAATAAATTTCAAGAGAAGATCAGAACAGTTTCAGAAGTAGAGCATCAGATCTAAATATTTCACCAGATTTCAGAATTTTACAAATGGATTTTGAGGCTAAGCTGTTTTACAAGTAATATGAGAATAAAGGTATGCATTTTCTTAAAGTTTATTGATGCTGGTAACTTTTTTTTGAAGAACCTAAGAGCAAAATGGAATACTATTTGAGTCCTGATCACATCAGTTCAATGGAGCTTCAAAAAGGAAAAGCACAATTAGCTTTAAATATTTTTAACATTGCTATTAAATTTGATACTAGAAAAATCCTATATCCCCAAGCTGACTTTATGAAGCATATTTAATAATAGTCCCAAATGTTGACAAACTTAAGTGACCAATAAAGTATTTGATTGATACAACAGAGACTTAAAGTGCACCATAAAATCAAAAGATTGTTGTCTATAACAACATACAGAACATTTAGTTCATGAGAAGAAAGAAATAGAATGGTAATATTTACTTATGAAAAATCCCTAACATGCCAACAAGGAAGAAAGAAAAAAAAAAAAGTGTCAGGTGTAAGTAAACTGGAAAGAAGATAAGATAAAATAATTGGGAATTGAGATGTTATTCACATCTAAATGTTCACCTCTCAAGTCTTTCTATTAGCAAATCTTGCATCAAAATTACTCTTTAAGAAACATTCTGAAACATTTGCATGAAAGAAGCATTCATCAAAAAGAAGGCAAGAATCACGTTTTTATTATATCACTCATATAAAATCTCCAATTACTTCAACATAAAACTTGGTGTGCTGATCTTTAAAAAAATGTTAATTAATTTTTAAAAAATGCTGCCAAATAAACTTTAATGAAAATTACATTTTGTTGTTGAATTCAGCATTAAATTCTAGTTAAAATGATATATAAATATTTGTATTTTATATTGAAGCTGCACAATACACGAGTATATAATGTTGTTTGGTAAAAAATTTCACTAATTTTGACCAAAATATTAAAATTTCATACACTGATGGAATAAAGGCAAGGCAGTGCAACTACTATTAATAATAATTTTAATATAATTTTATATTTTAAAGTTAATTCTAATATCAATATATTATAAAAAAGATTCATTTCATCCCATTTTAAGAGAATATCTACATAAGGCAAAGTTAGAGAACAGGATATAAATAAAGCATGCAAACATATTTTGAAGATAAATTAATATGTTTATGAAATTTTTTTATATACTGCTAAATTGCTTCAATGCTTTATGTACAATAAATATAAATACATTTCTTATATTTAGAACATATAAATATGAATTAATACACACACATATAAATTAACTACCTGAATCACCAGAAATCTGTTCAAATTCTTTCATAGTAGCAGTGGAATGTAATTGCAGAAAATGGGCTTCAGAAGGACTTAAACCATCTCCTAGTTTCTTTAATACAAACAATATCTCAATTTTCTGTTGGTTCAGAACATCTTGAGACAATTTACCAATTTTTGCATCTCGTTCTAGCTGCAAAGAAACAGCAATGTTCATACATAGCTAAAACATAATTAATATTTCAATTTATATATAATTGTTTCCTGAACTAATTAGTGTCAATATTACTTTTAGCTTTCTGATAAATGTTCTTTTTATCAGAAAGCTCTCAATTTTTTTTTTTTTTTTTTTTACATGACTTAGACAAACAGAATTATAATCTTTTCTCATGCAAATGATCTTCAAAATCCAAGAAAAATTTAGAAACTCAAACCTGTTTAGTTGCTTTACATTTTTTCTAAGTATTTTAGCTTTCAGAACTATTAGAGTGATGGAACTAAGTATTCAAATATCAAATTCTGAAACTTTCAAAAATAAATTTTTTAAAATAAAATTATTTACTAATACTAGATAAAGGATTATAAGTAATTCTTCCATATTTCATTCAAAACATTTCAAATTATCAAATAAATGATGTATTAACCACTACCCATTGGCAGACTTTTGGCTTAACTGTATAATACTCACAAACTTTACACTTAACTGCATGTCACTAGAGATCATAATCAATAGACTAATGTTTCTGGTGATTCTTTTAGCAATTAATTGCTAGTTGCATCAAACATAACATAATGCCATCCTGTGCCCCAATGCCTACACTACAACACTAAGTTATCTAACCAGTTGGATGAGCACAAGATAAAAGGAAGATTACCTGATTAACTGCACAAATATTTTAATTTATTCCATACAGTAAAATCCACATTGATTCATTTTTAAAGAATAAAAAATTTTAATCATACAAAAAAGAATGAATAAATATGATTCAAATTGATGCTTTTATAAGTTTTGGAGATTTTGATTTAAAATGCAAGTATTTAGTTAAATTATTTTAGTTTTAGTGCTGAACATAAAATGCATTTCATAAGTAAAAAAAAATTTCAAATGCTTTTTATTCAATTAGATATTTTAAAAAAACATCTGACGCATTTTCTATCAGCAACAAAACAATTCAGTTAAAAAATTTGTTATAGATCCTAGAATTATTAAATATACAAATATTTGTTTTATTATTCATAAGAAAATATTTTTTAGGTATATATTAACAAGAATTAGTCTTACTTCAGATAATTTCTGTCGCAATTGATCAGGTTGTTTCTTAACAAACATCCTTATAACTTCAGGGGTTCGGAAAGCATTACTAATTGCAGCTTGAATAGCCTAAAAGAAAACCAATAAGTTGAGATAATCTAATCTATCCTCTGAACATATTGCATTAATCAAACAATTTATGATACACATGCCTTATAAATGTTATATGATGATTTTTAGGGCATTTGCCTTGTATAATTCAGCAATTGCATGAGAAAATATTCCGTTTTCACACGCAATTGCTGTGAATCATTTGGGTGAGCAAAAAAAATTAGATCTTTATCAGACTAATCCTTTAACTGCTAATGATATACACATACCTTGTCATGTCAGAGTGTTAACTGCCACGAGCATATTTGTATGGCAAATATCTGTAATTATTGTATAACTGCACTCACTGTTTTGAAATATAATAAATTGGTCTAGAAGAGAGATTTGCCTAAGATATAGAATAAGAGAGAGAATTATGTAGAATCCTAGCCCTTTGCCTGTGATATAGAATTATGTAGAATCAGGTGGCAATAAGAAATAATCATTTATTATTTTATCAGCAATTGAAAGGTTAAATAACCATTTCAAGTTATAGAGGCAAAATTTAAAGAAGCAGATGATTAGTCAAAATTTAAAAGATAGATTTAAGGAAGAAATATTTATATAAGGAAATTTAATTAATAAAGAGTATTACAAAAAGAATAAATTGTTATGTCAACAGAAAAATATAAACTTAACATTTATTACATTAGATATACACATGTTATTTTTTATTTATTTATTTTGCCATTTGTTCATTTCAGTTCAGATTAGAGAATTATAGCTAAACTTTAGTTGAAAAATCAGAATATAAATATATAATAGGCATTAAAAACATTTTGCAATAGTTGCTTACTTTCATAAAAGCTAAATCTATTTTCATTCATGAAAGCAATAGATGACAAGTGAAATATAAAATTTCTTACTAAAAAAATGTGTTGTACACAAATTTTTATTCATTTACTGCTTTGCCTTAATCTTTTGCAAATAAATGTATCAAAAAAAAATAATCAAATCTGAAGTAAAAACAGACAATTATATTAGAATTGCTGTAGATCCTTTAATGTTATACGAGCTCCAACATTTAACCCCCCCCCCCCAAAAAAAAACTTATTAAAATATAAAAGGACAATAATGGACGAAGCTTGGTATATAGTCATTATATCAAAACTGTAAACTCATATCAAATTTTTGATAAGAACTATCAATAGAAAGACCATATCAAAAGTTGAACAAGCCAGATAACATGGAAACTTTAATTTTATATTAGATTTTGGATATCAATATCTTTTATTAAATTAAAATGCACATATGTAGTGCAATAATTTTTTCATTGGTAACATTTTACAAAGCGGGTCAATTTAATTTCGACAATTATTTATTTATTTGGAATACATGTTCTGTTTGGCATCTTCTTTCTCAAGAAAGAGAGGGAGAAAAAAATCCCACAAGCAGATTGGGAAAAGGGATCATTGTGGTTTATTAATACTATTTCATAAATCTCAATTCAAAAAGAATTGGTTGAAAGGTAGTTTAGTATGCCTTCGAGCTTATTGCCAATATGGTAACCCAATAAAACGATTTTATAGCAACCCTAATGCTGTTTTATTTACTACTTTTTACAGTGAAATCATATTGAATTATTTAAATTCTTTGGTAAAAGTGTAGTTTAGTGTATCCTTTGCTATGCCAAGTCACCAATACTGATGGCGTACAATATAAGCAAATTGTACATGAACTACAACTATTTTATTAAAAACATTAAATTAAAAAAAATATCATTTAAAGATTTTAATTTAGTTTTTTTTATAATTAAAAGATTTTTGTTAATAAGACACTGTAATGTTATTTTTAATGTGAATACAACCAGAAAATATTTATTCTTTTGCAATACTTAACTTATGGTATGCGTTTTAGAAATTATCTGAATTATTAATTTAAGAAATCGTCTGCAATGGAATTCCTTGCACTTTTCGTAATTCTTTTTCTGATTTGATGGTTTTCTTGACAATTCATTATATCACTAATTGTTCAAGAATGGATGTGTGGTGAATCAGATGGCAGTAAATATTTTGAGCCTGCAAAATAGATGAAGGGTGAGTGGAATATATATATACAAGTTGATGAAGTTGGGAAAAGGATGATTGTTTGAAATTTTGAATGATGAATGGTTTGATTGCTTCTTTCTTTTTCTTTGATTATGTGGTATACCTGCTATCCACACAGTTCTAATGTTCAATGAGCTACTAGGATCACGCTTCCGCGCTGCTAGCGAAGCCATAAGATGTTTTTCTTAAGTTAAAAAATTCTGCCTGGTGCCTTCTTTAGATGCCAAAGACATCACATGCTCTAAATTTTACTCTCTACACAACAGACCAGTGCAGCCAGTTTGAAAAACTTGCTTACTTCAAAATTGTTAAGATAAGCAGCAAATTGATCCCATAGGTTAAAAATAAAAAAATCTCAGATAAAACAATACTAATGAATAAAGGTCATAATTTTAATGCAGAAAGTGGTAACCATAACTATTTAGCAGAAGTGTTTGCTTATATTGTCCACCATCTTTATTGGCGACTTGGCACAGCAAAGGGCACACAAACCTACCCTTTTATCAAAAAATTTAAATAATTTTTTAATACGATTTCCAAAAATTATGACCAACAGCACAATTCCAAGTCGATTACTTTGACCCTCCGAGGCACATGAATAAATCTGAATAACTGGACAGCCGCAACAGCATTGGCAGGAACTGAGGATGAATTCTAAGGGGCATCACCAGTCATAGTACAATTCCTCCCATGGGTTCTTGTCCCCCTTGTTGTTGACCCCACACTCAACCACTTGGCGAGAACTAACTACCATGCTGGAAGCTTCTCACCCTCATATATGAGATGTCCCCCTCCCTGTTGGGAGTGACCAATAATATAAGAAAGATTTAAAGTCAGATAACTACTGAATACACAACAGAAATTTGATGAAAACAAAATCTTACAAACAGCAGATTTTGATCAACATAAAATTCTAAATGGAAAGACTCAAGTTTTCATAATTCTAACCATATTCTCAAACAAATATATAAATATTACCAGCTGCATGTTTCCAAGTTCATCAACAAGAGTCATGTCTCCGGACATAATTTTTGAAAGTGTAGCATTAAATTCTCGGAGCTGGTCAACAGTTTCAGCTTTGGTTTCTTCATATTCATCCTCATCCATATCAGATCTAAGATGTAAAAAATTAGCATATAGATTTCAAATAATTTTTTAAAGACATAATTTCTAAAACAACACTGTCATTAATAATCAACAGAAAGAAATCTTAGACTACCTCCATTGATCTAATTGGTAGATGAAAAACACCATAATGCAATTCATAAAAGTGAGAAGACAATATGGAATTTGGCAAAATCCTAGGGACGGGTACCGCCAAATTTGGTGCCAAACTTTAAAGATAAAGTCGCCAGCATTTCTTGAAAATAGTCATAATATTTAGAAATAAAATTCTGAAGATTACAGCTTCTGTGGGGCTTGGTGAGAAAAATTTGGCTGAAAGTCGCCAAATGGTACCTGTCCCTAGAACTGTACCTGGAATTTTCTTCTTATTAAATATGATATAGAATAATTTTAAACATGTTAAGTTAAAAAAACACATTACTATAGGAAATATCATACCTATATTAATTAAGAGATGCTAGAAGAAATTGTAAATTTGAAAATAAATTTAACTATTCAAGAATACATTTTTTCCAATTTATAAAATAAGTAATTCACTTAATTAAAAAATTCACTTAATTGAAACACTAAACAAAAAAGAATAAAAAGGCTTATGCATACAAAAGGATTTATAAAACGCATAACGTAAAATTGGACTCATTGAAATGATTAGAAAAAATCCAAGTATTCTTCATTCAGATGATTATGCATAAAATATAGTCTTACTTGCATTCTTCTAAATCATCAAGTTGTGATACAAGACGATCTAATTGCTCTTCAAGATTATGCTTTAATTTATTAGTTTCGGATAAACCCCGAGAAGACATATTAAATTTGAATTGAAAGATGTTAAACTTTTTGAATCTGATCGTTATTACTTATATACAATAATTAGTACAGTATATGATACTGTCAAAACGTAACCGAAAGAAAACGAAGAGGAAATTCTCACAAGATTTGATTCCGTGGTTACAGTTTACTAATCATTGTTTTGAAAAATATCACTTAGTTAATGACATTTTGTAAAATGTTTAACATTTTATTTACATTTCAAAATTCGAAATGTGATTTAGAATGTTTAAAATATCTAAATGAAATGATGAGTACGGAAAATGTAGAAAAAGAAATGCGCAAAACACGGGATCCTTTTAGTGGTGCAATCAAGTTCGTGTGTGGCAATCGAGACAGCTGTCTTTTAATTGAGTTAGTGGGCGACGTTCACCGCCATAGGTGCTGTGAATTTGCGTAAAGCATTAGTTTTTAATTTGAATATATTTGTAACTTTCATAACAGAGTGTTTCACTGTGCAACAATAAAATGTAAGTACAAAATTTAATGTAAAGAAAACTTTTCATTGCTGTATTTCTTGTAATGCTATGTCCTGTGCTTAAGTAAAGGGAAAATAGCGTGAGTCATGGGAAGAATGACACCCGGAAAGTTTTAACAAAGATCTTTACTTTAATCTTCATTCGGTTCATAACAAGAATTGAAAATGAAATAATTAAACTTTCCAGTGAAATCTTTGATTTATTAAGGGTTTCTTTGCTTCCAGTATTGTAAAATTTGTGGCTTGTTTTGGTATATTTATTTTAATGTCAAGGCAATGCCAGTAGCTTGCCCTAGTTCTTTATAATACATCATATTTCACATAAGAATTTTGATTTATTGGATCTTTTTCCTTCTGAGGCTGAAATCTATACTTTCTGTGACTTTTATAATTTTCTAATTGCTGTTTTAACTATTGACACGATTTGGACGTATTTTATGTATAGACGTTATTCACCATAGTAAACAGCTCTAGACGTAAATGTAAATTAAAAGAAAAAAGAATGCAATTTTATGCACATTTGGTAAAGTTTTCTTTTAGTAATTGCTTAAGTAGTTTGCTCTTTCTTTCCATGTAGTAAAAATTTAATAAATTTGAAAATCAAAACTGAGAAATTTAATTAGGATTTATTGAACAAAATCTGCATCTTAATTTTAAAATTAGTTCACGTTTGTTTTGCTTCTTAAATTAATGGGTATGGAATAAACATGAAACTAAGCATGATTTTTTTCGTGATATAAACTTTATTTTATAAATCAGCTTTATTAAGACGTTTTTGATATTTAAAATTCTTTTAATGTCATTTGAATTCTTAATATTGATTTAATAAACAAATTAGGAATGTAAATTTTATTTTCAAACTTTTAATAATAATTAATGTTGGAATTTGTCACACTATACATAATAGCCTTAATGTTGCATAATGGCACAAAGGGTATATTTTATAAAAATGGATATAAAATAAGTGTATGAAAGAGAAAAAAGAAAAAAAGGTGACACTGAAAACTTTGGGAAAGGGGGGAATTATCAATTTAAGGTGTATGTTTTATTGTTTTTTTTTACATAGATTTTTTATAAAATTGAGAATACTGTTGATAATTCATTTTATTAGATAATAAATTTGTTATAAGTTGTGATATTGGATATTAGCTACCTATGGGGGTAATTTAATCAATAAATACTAATTTTCTTAAATATTTGTTGTGCTTCACTGTGCAAATTAGAACAAATTTGACAGAACTTAAAATTAAAGTTATTATTGCCATGTATTGTTGTTTACAAAATGCTCATGACTCTTTAAAGACTATACAGGAGAATTAGGTACATGGTAGCAAATAGCACCAAATTGTAATAACTTATCAAATATGTTAATCATTTACTCTTAATTTCTTATATTAATTAGTCATGCAAGTTTAAATAGGTTTGGCTGGAATTTTTCTATCTTGGTAAGAATACTGATATCTGATTCTCCAGATTTACCAGTTTTAAAATGTTCTTGATGTCAAAATTTTGAAAGATTTTTTCATGTGAATATAAAATGTAGATATTAAGGCTATTACATTTTATTCCTGATACTTCTCTAGGTTAAGTTCTGTGTTTTAATTGATTCTACCTGATAAGTTTTTGGAACTGATTACTTTTGGGAGTTTTTCCAATGACATTTGAATACAAAAATAATTGCTGTGACTTCATTTAAATACTAAATATCTTTTCATATTTTTAAAAACAACTGGAAACAGGATATTTCGCAGATTGTTCAGTGATTATTCTGAACTAGATGAATATAAATGTGAAAGCTATCAAATATTAGTTAAGTAATGAGAGAAATATAAATGAAACCTAATCAGGAGAAAAGGTTTATATTCTATTTCTACCATACCTTCCATTTTCTTCTTTGTTTTCTCCATTAAAATAACCATAATAATGTTTGTTGTGATTAGCTTTATGTACGAGAGGAGCATCAGAGTTCAAATTAGATATTGATATAGAAAGAACTGGTGTATACTTATAGTAGATGCATTTAATATTTCTTTCATTATTGAGCCAATGAATTAAATGGATATCAAGTATAATATTTTTAGGTATTTCTGTCAAATAACACCTTTCAATTTTATTACCAAGCAACCAAAATATATTCCCAAGATGTTTGTATTGTGTATAATGGAGCTTGGCTTAGTTTCACTATCACAAAGTAAACTTTGGGGCTGCTAAGCATTCATTTTTGTATTATTAAATATTCTACAAAATTCCTTTCATTATTTTGTAAATGTTCTATAATATATAATTTTAAATGCTATTGTCAGCTCTATTGATTAATATTCATGCTTTGTGAAAACTACCTTCTAAACCGATATATATATATAATAAATTTTTGTACTTAAATAATTTTGACCATTGATGTAGTTCAAGATAAATTAAGATTGTTTTGCCTTCAATATTAGAGGAAAGGCTTGATTTTATCAGATTTGTATTGTTTTGTTGCAATTTAAGAAGTTTATAATAAGAAACTTTTTTCAAACCTCATTGCATATAATTTTTTTTTATCAAAAAGCAAAAAATACAAGATTGACTTCATTTCTTTGATTAATTTGTAAAGCTAAAAGTATCAAAATATTCGTCAATACTGTTTTTTTCTCCCTTTAAAAAAAGATATTTCAGAAAAAGATAATTAAAAAAATGTGAGAAAAAAAAAGATTTAAAATATTGAAATTTAGTATCGCAACTTACAAACAATCATATGAGAACATAAGTTAAAAAAAATATTATGGGTATTAAAAATAGATTTTTTAGATCATAATGAGTCACAATATATGCGATGATGCACTGGAATATCCAAAACATTCCGAAAGCTTTATGCCATGAAAGCTATCTATATAAAATTGCTGATTAATTCTATAAGATGCAGAAGTTGAAGGTTCCGATTTAGAATGAAGTTTAATTGTAAAAGATTTTGCATTTTTGTTTCTGACATTTTTTTTTTTGAAAAGATGCATTTAAAAAGCTTTAAAAAATGCTTTCAGTTTGCTTCCAAGATTTAAAAAAAATGCTATTAAAGGAAATAAAGCACTTAGATTCAGGAATTTTCTAAAGCTGTTCATTTTTATGTTATGTTGTCAGTAAAGGTTTCTTTTCTTTTATATAACTAGTTTGCTTCAAGCTATTAAATTTTAGTCTATGTGCATTTCATCATTTTCAAAGAATGGAAGTAAATGAAATGAAATAATTTAATAATAAAATAATATATATAGCATAGTAATATTTATATTTTGTTATTTTTTATCTACATCCCAAATTTCGTTTCAAAAATATGCTCTCGTGTAATAAAAATATTTTTTAAGAATCAGCTGTTTGAGAATTATTGTGTTTAGTAAAAACATTTGTAGTGTGGGACTCCTGAGTTAACAAGGAATTTTTTTTTTAATTGCACAAATAGAGTATTTGTGGAAAGAGGGTAATTCATTTATTTAGCAAATTTAATTATTTTAAATCAAAGTAGAGTTTTAAAAAAATATCTCAATTTCATTTGATACAAGGGTTTATAGTTAGACTTTTTGCAGTGTCAGAATTTAAATTCATTCATGACCTTTAGCTTAATGATTCAATTATAATGTGTATAGAAAAAAAAAGGATAATAAAGAAATGGGTATGAATTAATATCAAATACTTGTTGCTTAAATTAATTTATTTCATATGGATGAAGATAATTAATATTTCCTTCAACAGACTGTGTATTGTATACAAATGTTTTCACCCTCTCAAGTTAGATACTAAATTGCTTACAATGGTAAAAGCTTTTTTAAATTTAATTAAAGACTTATTTAATTTTATGTGTATTTGTCTTTGATATCTGCTTACAGTTTTGTGAGTTTTTTAAATTTATTTATGTCATCATAATGTAGGTCAGTTTTGTGATAAAATCTTGTTGGGAAAACCTTTACTAATTGCTTCTTGCATGGCAGTTAATTTCTTTCTTCCAGACTGACCTTGGATTCGAGCCAATAGCCCATTCTTAAGTTTTTATGGGACAAAAGCCTTATTGACATCAGTACAATACAATGCCGAAGAAAATGTTTCTGCATTTTCTGTCCTTTATTATTTTGTGTATTCAGGTTTTTGGAACCTAAATAAAATCTTGTTATATTCGCCTCCCCCCTCTGTCTCCAAATTTTACTCTTTTCTGTTTTGGTAATGTATATTCTAGAATTATTTTTGCCCATATATTCAATTGGTATATAATAGCTCATTACTTTTTGCTTAGTATTAAATAACTATTTAATTTAATGTTTATACAAATCTGTATTTTTAAAAACTGTTACATGTTAATAAGACTCGAATCTGCTGTATATTTTCTTATTGAGTTGTGGCTATTCGTTCTTTGTAAACTAAAGAATTATACTTTTTAAGATTATTATGAGAACAGTTACATAGTGGTTCCATGATTGAATAGCATGGATTCAATAATACATATATTTACAAATGCAAAATAGTTTATTATAATTATTAAACCTACTATGTTACATGCCTTTTTTTTATCAAAATAAAATTATATTAATACAATTTTAATAAGATATGTAATCATCAAAAATTATAAAATGCTTAAATTGCATATTAAATTGTTAATTACTAAGTCATTTTAAGTTATAAGAATTTCTAAACATTTAAAAATGTAATTATGAAACATTGTCAATTCCTGCAATAAAAGAAACATTAAGCACTAATCAAAACATTTTAAAAATCAATTGATGTTTAAGACATTTAAAATGTTTAAAATATTTGTGCATTAAAGTTCACACATAATCCTAAATCCATGGATTATTTTATGTGTTTTTCATGCTTAGCTATTAAAATATCAGTCTTTGGAACAGTTTTACAAGTGTCTCATGTTTTTTGTACATTTGCACCATTTCAGCATTCAGCTATCATTTGTTTATGGTACATCTGACTGCTACTTGAATTTTGATCAGGTCTCGAATAAATCTTATTTCTTTTCATCTGTTTTAATGAGATATAAGCTTGATGGATCCCCTTTTTTAAGGATTTTTTTTTATGGATCTCATCTCTGTAACATATATAGACATATATGTGTTATTTTGGTTTTAAAGACAAATTTTTGGTTATCTTTAAAAAATTCTTCTGTGTTGTTTGAGAATTTCGACTTTAGTAAATATTTTTTGTCAATATTCTGACTGCTCTTTCCCTAAGTATTTCAGTAGGTTAAAATAGATTGAGTTTTGATATAGTATCATATTCATGACACTCAAGCTTAGAATATCTCCTATTATAGCTTGCATGGTTCCTATATCTCTTAACCATTTCATTTGACTTTTAGACTCGTGGGTGAAAAGGTTATATGTTAAAAATGTGACTATTCTTAAATAAATTAAAACAGGATTTAAGTCTTGTCAGTTGAATTGGAGTAAAAAAATTATTTTAAAGTAATTTTTACATACCTATTTATTTTTAAAAAAATTTTCTTTTATATGTACATTTTTGATGCATTTTGTAACCATTGTAAATATGTGTATAATTTTGTTTAAGCGATATCGATAAAAAAATGTGTTTTATTGAAATATATATATATATATATGTATGAAGATTAAATTGCAGTATGTTTCATTCTTTTTTAGGTCCACTGAAGGTAATGAAGCTCTGTCCCCTCCAACGAGGCAGCCAAATCCACAACAGTCTGCAGCTTCCAAAAGGTTGCAGCAAACACAGGCACAAGTTGATGAGGTAATTTATTTATAATTAACTTTATTGAAATGGTGCATTATAAATTGTATTATTAAATGTTATAAGCAAAGCTTATGTGGAATTTTTCAAATAAGTTAATTTATCAAATTTTAGCTATTGATTCCAATTTATTTACTGTTGAAATTGAATTTTATAGCATTTTTGTAGTATGCATTTACTTAAAATGCTTTATGTAAAAGGCTTTTAATCTTTCTCAAATTTACCAGAATATATTTGTTGTAATTGAAAATCAATTTAATTTTTTACAGATTTATATTTGTATATAAAATCTTATTACTAAAGGATAACAAAGTTATACAATTAGAGGGGGAAAAAATTGCTTTAGAATTATGTTTTAGAAAGTTACGCAATGAAAAATGTTTTAATACACAGGTTCAAATTAATTGCCTTCATCTTTAGTCGAAAGCTAAAATAAAAATTTCTGCTTAACCTCAAGGGAATAATATTTTAAATTCTTTTATTTGCATTAATAACTAATTTTAATTTAAATAGCTATTTTTATTCAAAGTGTATATTATAAAAGATTGTTCATTTATGCATATATATATATTATAAATAAATATATCCTATAAATGTTTTGTATATTAATATAATGCACATAAAATATAAGCTGCTTATTTAAGTAACATTTTGCTGAAATAATACCAGGAAAATTAAAAAGAATTATATTACCATTAATCTGTGTATTTTTCATACTTAAGAGTTTGGTTATTAAAATTTTAATGGCTAACTGTTCACCTACAAATTATGTATTTTAAAATAATTACCAAAACCAAAGAATCTGTTGATCAGCAACAACAACTATACTGATTTTGCCACTTTTTATCGCATATGGAAGTTTATATCTAGGAACATCATCATGGGTTGTTATCCTCTCTGCCTCCATTTTTATATTGCAAAATAAAATGTGGACAAAGCTCCTGACTTAACAACTGGACCAGTTTTGCCTATTTTCATCATCTTGTATATGTGGATTGTGACATTTCTGTAGTGCCAATGTCTTTGTTTTCAAAAAGCTTCACATTCGAAATCCAATTTCCCTAAAGATTTGTTGAATGTGCAGACTTGGTGCACTTAAATCTGATATCATGGGTCAAACGTTCTTCCATTGATGTGGTGCAGAATTCTGGATAGGAGATGGCATCTCTAATGTCATTCTTATAATCAGCCAGCAATTGAAAATAGAAAGATCCATCCCAATATAGCTCTCATGTTGCTTACAAATGGGATTTTAATATAACCATACAAAACTTTGCATATGCAAACAATTAGCGTGCTCAGTATCAGTAATCAATATAATTTTTATTTAATTATAATTTAAAATTGTACTTTTTTTTTGTTTTGATAAGATTTATTTCAATCAAATAGATTGACTTGACCATTATCAATATGAGACCAATATTAATAAGATTTAATGAACTGCATTTTATAACAGCAAATGTGTAATTAAACTTTAATTATAATATAATTATAATAATAAAAATAAACAAGTATTATTTCAAATTATATTTGTGCATTAATGATTTTAAAAAACTTAAATTTGTTAGCTGTACTTCAAAATTGCAATAAAAAATGATGAATTTGGTCTAACATTGGAAGTTAATATCTTTATCAAAGTCTGATTTTGTAATTTAAAATGGAGAGTGTAGAGTACTAATGATGCTATGTCTAGGGGTCATGAACATTCATATGAAACAAGTATTTTTCAAATTGGTGCCATGTTTGGCTCGAAAACTCCGTTGATATCTTTTCCCACAGAATATTGTGTGAAGTGTTTTTTTTTCAGTTTATCTCATAAATGGAGAGTAATGGGAAGAAAGGCAACCATTGATGATATATCTCAGAGTTGTGAGTTTTCATATGAAAAGAACATTTTTGAAATTAGTTCTGTGGTTATGGCTAGGGAACTCTGTTGTGGGTTTTCTCCATGGAGAGTGTGCAATGAATTTTTTTATTTTTCTCAAAAGTGGAGTATTGAGGAGGGAAAAACAACCTTCACTTACCCTGGGATCTTGAGCTTTCATGCGAAATAAGTCAGTGGTTAGAGCTGAGTGACTGTTTCTTTGATTTTATTTTTATTTTAAATATCTAGATTATTTATTAAAGATTTTTCATTTAAAAGTATATTGAGATTTTTTTTTTTGTTTGCATTCATTTTCCAGTTGTAAAAAAATGTAATAACATCATTTTCCTATTTAGTGTGGATATTTGATAAAAATATAATTTTCATAACTTAATTTTTTTAATAATTTCAATAATTTTTAAAATATGAAACTATCTATGAGTAAAAAAAATCAGAATGTTTGAGAAAAAAAGTAATTTTGAAACTTCTGAATTATGAGACAAATGCGTTCGTTTTAATGGAACCTGGCTTGCAATATTTTTATATAGCTGTATATTTCTAAAAAGTACAATAGTAATTAAATGTGTATTAATTATATTTTTTATTTGTTGCATTTATTTTAATAATTAAATTTAATATAATGTAATGGTTTACTTTTTAGATATCTTTAAAAATTCAATCTAAAAATGCAAAATTTTAGTATTTTAAAATATATTTATCCATTTTGGCAATATAATTTCTTGTTGTTATATATATTATGTATCTTGCTTGCCCATATTATTGTGGGTAAATATCAGGAAAATGTGGAGAAATTTTATTGCTGCTATAGGTTGTTGGAATAATGCGTGTGAATGTTGAGAAAGTTCTGGAGCGTGATCAGAAGCTATCTGAATTGGACGACCGAGCAGGTGAGATGCTGAATGAACTGTGCGAAAGAATCAACTTGGTCTCTGCTCAGTTGGTCTTTTGAGGGTCATCAGGGTTAATGATTGACATGAAGAATGAATTACTAAAATAATTAAAAATGTTTTTTTCCGTGACTGAATGAGTCCAAGTTTATTCTTTTATTAATTGTAATTGTATATGTCTAAATTATTTTTTCATTTTTGTTCATTGCTGCAAACACCTAAAATTAGGTTGTGGATATCATGCGTACAAATGTGGAGAAAGTATTGGAAAGGGATCAGAAATTATCTGAACTGGATGACCGTGCAGGTAACTTCTTTAAAAATCCTGGGGGAGCAACTCAGTGTCTGTAGTCTAGCATTCTTATTTGATGTTGCATGCTTGTATTTAAAATTGCCTTTATAATTTTAAAATAAAATTTTTCTATTGAGTTTTTTAAATTACAAATTTTTTACCAGCTGTTTTGTTTGCAATCAAGATTATGAATTCAAAAAAAAATTAAACCCAAAATTTAAGATAGTTTTATGTAAAATATTTCTAAATCTACACTTTATTTTCGTAAAAGCTTATCATTTATAAAAGAGATATGCTCATTCTTTGAATCCAAATTAATATTTATTTAGCGTGTTGATCTGTAATGGAAAAATCATTATTTTGCTTGCTTGCTTGATTAAAAGATTGGGTATTAGTATATAAAAAAGAACTACAATTTTATAAATCATGTCCTTCTTATATGTAATAACCAGTATAGTTTTTTATTGTTAAAATTTAAAAAAATGCAGATTTTCTTTGAATTTTTAGTTAATATATTTTTTAAAAGTTGCACATTTTATCTTCCATTTAACCATAAAATTCAAGTGAACCACAATACAAAACATGCAAGAAATAAACTATAGATTTGCTTAGGTTTTTTTAAAATCACTTTTATTGTTTTTACTGTAAATTTTTAAAATATGAATTAAGAATTACATAACTTATGATTGAAAAGCATAATTTTTTTAATTGAAGATAATTAATAGCCTTATATGATTTGCAGAAAATTTGGGATTAATATTTTGGAACTTAAGTGTTTATTTCAACATAAAATTAGACTTGCTTTATATATAATATATAATATGGATTGTAAATAATTAAAAGATTTATATATAGGAATATCCAAAATCTTAAGCTAGGTCAGATTTTGTAAAAATTTGTATGTAGAGATCCATAAAAAATGCAAGTCTTCTAAATTAATCAAATTAAGTTCATTTTTATTATTTCTTTCATAATAGAAATAGTTAAAATGTATATGTTTTGAAGTGTTTTTGCTTCTTGTGGTTACTAGTTGTATGCTTTTTATTTGAATTTGGACAATGTTTCTAATATACAAATTAAAAATCTGTCTAATCTTGTTTCGTTTGAGTAAATGTGGTTGCGGTTATTGTAATTGTTTTTTTTTTTTTAATATTATAACTGTAACTTATTTTAGAAATGATATTAACACTACTATTTCAACCTCACTTGTTTTTCTCAAATCCCACTAGATGCTTTGCAACAAGGAGCCTCACAATTTGAACAACAGGCAGGAAAGCTTAAAAGAAAATTTTGGTGGAAAAATTGTAAGGTAAGAGGTTGCAAATTTAGAATGAGTCAAGGAAAAAAAAAATCTTTGGATTTTAAATACATTAACATACCTTGCTTGAGTAAAAATATGTAAAATAATATTCAACAAACTTCTTAAAGCAATTTTAAAGTTTTTCTTCATTTGCATTTCTGAATCTTAAGAATAAAAATAGAGTATTTTCTATATCTTGGGTCTAAACTTTTATTTTGTCTGGAATGCATTTTTTCCTCTTTATTGTTGTTTTTTTCTGCGAAAATTTTGCAATGAACTTTTTTCTATTAAAAAAAAACTTTAAGGCAGTTTGTAAATTACATTGTATCTAGGGTCACAATTTTAATCCTTTAAATAAAATATTTGGAATTTTTTTAAAGCAAAATTTAATTGAATTTTTCCTGAGAGGAAAAATTGAAATAGTTTTGCAATATTTAAGCTTGAAATGCATTATAAACAATTGTATTCTAAAATAAAATATCTGCGACAAATATTTCATTTATATTTATAGATGCTACTATATTTCTGATTAAATGAATTATATTAACATCTAATATATTTCACATTAAATGAATTATCTTATTTATAACGGTTGTGCATAGCATCATGAAAAGGGCTTAAATTTGAAAATCACTTTAAGCACCTTAAAACTGTTTAATTTTGGGCAAAAGTTCTTAAAAAGTTATGAATTTTCTCATGAAATGTGAAGAAAGCTTTTTGTTTTCTTTCTCCAAATGTTGAATGTAATAATTAAGAAACATGTTTGTGAAGGCTTGTTTACTGGATATATCAAGAGAAAAAACTAATAAAAGGGAAGAATTTGGAGAAGGAATCAAGGGTGAAATCAAATCCAGGGGTCTTAACAAATATTAAGATAATTCTTAATGAGCTTTTTTTTCTTCTTTCCCACATTCCCTTTTTCTTCAGCAATGCCCATTGCTTATTAAATATTCAAACAGTTATCTGGAAAGGCCAGTATAAAATGTTCAGTGTCCTACTTGTTGCGACAAAAAGAAACATTCAAACTTAAATTTTTAATGTTTTAAATATTGAAGAATTTATTTAAGTTATGCCTGATAAGTATATTTTTATTTATTTTAATGAAGAATATGCAGAATACTATAATTAAGGGAAAATAAGAATGCAGCAGGGTAAATTTGGAGCGCTAATGATAAATATCGAACATGGAAGAACCGGCTCTAAAAATATTTATAGTGAAGCTTTATAATAATTACACATTCAGTCATTATTCTCATTAATATGATATTCTGAAGCAATCTCTTGAATGTTGTATTAAAGGATTTTACTGTACTATTAGAGAATTGTAATTAATTTGGTATGTAAATAAGTTAGTCAATTGTGGGAAATTTAATATGAGTTTTAACTTGACGCCATAAATTTTCAATATCCGTAATTTCTTTCACTTTTTTCTATGTCTCCATCTATTTCAAAATTATTTGTTGAACCAATCTTGCGACATTTTTGTTTGTACAAATGTAGGGAGGGGAAAAAAGCCTGCTGGATCTTGTACTGCAAATTAATAATAAAAATAAAAGTTTTTCAATCTTTTAATTTTCCAGCCTTTTAGCAATTTCTCACTATGCATCCTATGCAAGTATAGAAGCATTCTGTTTTAAATAGGAAAAATATATTACATTTCTACCTTTTGTAATATTTGTTTTTGCTGTAAACTTAAGATCCAGATGACTTAATACAAAATAACAAATGTAAAACTTTCATTTATAAATGTGTCTGCAGAAAGTATTTTAGTGTGTTAAATCTTTTTGTTTAACAAATCATTTTCTATTTTAATTTTTTTATGAAGAATTATTGTAATTTTTTTCCACTGTTATATTTTTAATTTGTTCCTTTAACCCTTACAAGTGAAGTTGTATTTCATATGTCATTGTGTGAATCATTTCTACTCTTACAATGTTTAATTGTTGAATCATGGGTTAAAATTGCCTAAATCTTTGCTGAAAACTTTCCTAATGATTGATATATGTGAAATTTTATATTTTGAAGCAATTGATAAATACTTTTGTTATACACATGCTGTTATATACAAAAATAAGTAAAAGCTATATGAATTATTTATAAATCTTTAATTTATGTCTTTTTAACTGTAGCATTTACCAGCCATTGTCGTGGTTTAATAATAGAATAATTACTTTTGAAGGACCCTATAAATCATGATATTAAATATGGCCTTGTAAAGCTTTTTATTCCAATCTAAATATAAAGAGGAAATGCATTGAAGTTACTATGAGAAATAAAAGTGCATATAAAAAATTGAAAGCGAATTAACAAACATATAATTAGACCATCCTATTTACTTTATTCATTAAATTATTTTTTACTATTAAACTTTCTACAGTGTGTTAGAAGATTTTAAGTTATTCAGAGTAATTTTTTAATACTTTATATTTCTTTTTGTATGAAAAATTAATCTGTTAACTATAATTTATATTTTCTAAAAAATGATAAATTGCACTGTATTAGACAGCTAAATATTAAATATTAAAACTAGGTGGCAAGTGGGGTTCCATTTATTTAATGATTTTTTTGGTTCTGTGAAAATATTTTTTGTTTCTACTTACCATGAAATAATTTAATCTACTTTAATTGTTATTACTATATTAATTTTAATGACTTGTTTTATTCATTTTACTTAAGAGATAAAATAAAAGCAAATAGGAAATATGCTATTTCTATTACAGCATTATACCTAATTTTCGCATTTCTAATAACTTGAATGAGCTGTTTGAAATTCTAAGGTTTTATCTGTTTGGTTTTAGATGATTGCCATTATGGTCGGTATTGGTTTAATAATCGTTATCATTATTGCAGGTAAGTTTACACTTTTAGAGTAGCAGAAATAAATCCCTAGGCATGAAGAAAGGCTTTTCAGTATTTTTCGTTTTATTTCTGAAATCTGAGATATATTGGGTGGGATTAGGAGAATTTTTTTTATTTTGTGTTACTGGATTTTTATAAAGCTATATATTTTTTTCTTCATGCCTGTTTCAATTTTATGATTTCATTATTTCAGATGTGGGCAATCTTAATTGGAGTAGTTCTTATTATAATTATTGTTATTGTTGGTAAGTTTTATTTTTATTTTGTTTAGTTTTATTTATTTTTTTTAATTTATTATTATTTTTTATTATTTTTTTTAATTAAAAAAATTGTATACTTTTCAAGCACACAGCTAGAAACAAAAGGAATAGAATATATGTATATATAATACAATATTTCTAGGCTTAGAAGAAAACTTTACTAATAAAAAGTACTGAAACTCTGAAAATGAAATCTTTTGATTGAATTCATTTGCATTTATAATTTTTTATTGTATATGTAATTAAATAATTAATTTTTATAATATATAAGTTAAAAAATTAATTACAGCTCGGATGCTAAATGAATAACTACTTTCTAGTTCAATAAAATTGAAAGTTTTATTTACAATTTTATTGATAAAATATAAAGCTATATATTTCTTAGTTCTCAAAAATAGAATATATGGATGTTCAAAAGAAGTTTGCTCAGCTAATTTAAAATTTCATACTATTACTTGCTATTACTTGGATATATTATGTAACAAGGAATTGCAGAATTATCTTAATGCAAGTAACTTTCATTCTTAAAGAAGTTGGAAGTGACTGATTCCTTTCCATTCTTAAAAAAAAAAAAAAGTTCTTGCATTTCTTTGAGTGTGTGCTATAAATATTTAATTTTTATTTATTTGTTTGTTTGTTTGGTTAAACCCTGTTAGCATAAAATATACAATTTCACCACAATGTTACTTTGATTTTCTGAATGCCAGACAAAATCTTGAAGATATCATAACATTGTAAGGCATTTTATGTTAACAGGAAAAATTGTTTGTTCAATTCTTTTCTTTTCTTTCTTTTTATTTTGAAGTCTTTCTTTGCTTTTATTTGTCTTAGTTATTTGCCCAATCTGAGTGAATTGAGTATTATTCTGTATTATTTCGATTAAATATGAAATAATCAGTATTATTCAAATTATCTTTGCTGTATGTCTTGTATCTGTATGTATGCATCTTTTATATCTTTATCTGTATGTCTTTTTTTTATTATTAATGTGCAGAGTATTCAAAAAAATATTGAAAAATGTTTTCACTTTTTATCTATTGGAGATAAATAGGCACAGTAAATTGGAAAAGTGTGTTAGTAAAATAACTATATTAATTCACAAAAAGTTACTTTTTAACCCGTTAATGCCCAGCTTAATTTAAAATAGAAATTTTGTTAAAAACTTTTAAAATTATGTTCTAAACATTTAAATTAAATATAATGTGCAATTAAACTCCACACCATTAATTTAGGATCCGAGATAATTACTGTCCTATAAATAGGATGCTGGGCAGATATGGAAGTTTTTGAATACTTAGTACTTCTCCTTTGTTTTTAGTTACTTGATTATGTTTCTGTCCCCAAACAATTGAACCTTAATATTTAATGTAAAATAAAATGAAACACAAATAAATTTGACATTTTTTATTAAGTTTAAACATATTCACACTATTTATGCTAATTTGGAAAACATTTTGTACATAGTTACATTGCATTTCATTCAAAATGTAAGAGGTTTTCCCAAACAATTTTGCATTTGACATCATCTTAGTTTTGCTCTTTTACCAATTATATGATCAACTCCATCACGTCTAACAGTGTCCATTTCCTTCACTCGAGATGAAATTGTATAACTTGGTCTACCAATTTGTTTTTGTCCTGTTTTGCCTTTTTTTAGATAGGCCAGTGCAATATGTCTCCTTATTTCTTTGATACTCCTTTTCTCTGCATTTACCATGTTGTAAATAACCCAGATATTTACAACAGCCATGTCTACAATTCGGGTAAAAATTGGCCAATACCATTTTTTTCCACAGATTTTTATGGTATGTTTCTCTAAAAGCCAATCATGAGAATCTTCACCACCCATGTTTTTGTTATAATTGTTTACGAGACATGGCTGTTCGATTTTATTTTTTTCAGCCTTTCGTTTTACACGCCTTGAAACACATGTTAGTGGCTCAATTATGTCAAAATTTGTCGCAAGTGTAACGCATTTGTCATCATTCCATTTTTACCGCAGTAATTTTATTTTTCACATCAAAGTAGAAATCATGTGAACCATGGCTAGTCTTTTTGAAAGTAGAATCAATTTCAAGGGACAATGCTGTATTCTGTCACTTCTTATTGTTCCTGTTGATCAAAATCCACTCTTTCTTAGGTCAACTTACAAATTATAGGAATTAAAAAAAATTATCAAAATAAGCTACATGACTCTTGGGATCAGTAACTGGCTGAAGAATATTTTTTTTACAATTCGAGCTCCCAAGGACTCTTTTGAAAGAACCACGGTAGAAGTAGCATCAACAACTTCCTTGACGCAGTACAAACCAAAATTATAGCAGTAGCCATCGTTCCTACATAATGCCCACATCTTATAACCGAGTTTCAGTGTCATCAAAACCTTCTTCATCTGTTAATTCATCTACTTCATGTGGCAAAGTAATCATTTCGGACTCTAATTCCTCTGAAAATAGATATTCTACAGCTTCCTCGGCAGTTTTAAAAACTTTTCCGCGACATCTTGAGCACCTATGAAATAAACTAAATATCAAAAAATTGAACGAATCCGCCCAACGTCCTATTTTTAGGACAGTAGTTTAAATTTGTAATTAAAACTAATACAAGTAAAAATCATTTTAAAACGTTTTAAGATATTTGTTAATAGAATATCTGAAATATAAATTCTGAAAAAATATTCAAACTTACCTTTAAAACCTTTTCGTACGATTACAATGAAATCAAGCAAGAAAAAATCATAAAAATGGCGAAGTTTACGTGTCTGCAGCTGGCTGAAAAATGCTTCCATCCGATCCAAATCGGTTTAAGTAAATAGGGTGAAAACATTACTCTTCAGGGGGTAGGCGAAACGTTGAATAGCTTTATTTATAATGGTGAAAATGAACTGTCCTATAAATATGACGCTGGGCGGTAACGGGTTAATTGAAGTGGATGAAATTGGTCAATTGAAAATAATTTCGTTTTTCTACTGCTACAAAAATTGAGTAGTTAATATTTTAAAACTAAACAAGTTGTTTTTAATTGAACATTATGCTGAGTGTGTATTAAATTAGAATGGTGGTGTATTTAGAACTGAAAACAAAGATGATAAACCAAGTCTTGCGAATTTTGCTGCTAGAAAGCACAGTAATGAATTTTCATGTTGAGCTATGGCATTTTTTAAATTAAAGGGAAAAAAGAATTTATATGCATTTTAATGAATTACAAAAATTTGCTTAAATGATTAAAAGTTAATAGAACATTTTAAAATTATACAGAGTCAATTTGTGATCGCATGATGAATGAAAAATGATTGGTTAATTGAATTTGAGGATACAATTGATTAGAGGAGCAGCCCTCACCAGTTGTACATCTAATGCATAGGACTTGAGAGAGATGGAAATGTATTTGATAATTTAAAATAGTAGAACAATGAGGAGAACATTGTAAAATGAGAGCTGGAATCATCCTATCATAAATGGATCTATCAATCACATGGTGATGTTTTTGCTCTTTGTTCTTTGATCTTTTTAACAGCAAATGTTAGCCCACTCTTGAAGCAGTGGCTTGATTTCTTTTAATGACTGTAACAAATGTTCAAAGGTCAGGATGCCCTGTATTTCTAGAATTTTGGAGAACTTATCTTCAGGGATCCGAACAAAAAAAAAATTTTTTATTTCGATGGTCTTGACTAGTTGATGATTTTAAAGTGATTGGTAATGAATTAAATCCTAAATATACTGCATATCTCTTATGCTTTCCCACGTTGTAAAAAAAAAAGGGAAGAAATAATTTAGATTGTGCGTTGTATTCTCTGCAATAGCTTCATTTTATTTGCATACATGAAATCTGAATGAATTTTATTGGCATTTTATTTTTCTGATATTTTTTTAATGAGTTTTGGTTTATTTTGGAAACTTTTACTCTGTTTTGCATTATTAGAGCACATATAATTTAAAATTTTGGAATTGTTTCAATTAATAATATGGTTTTTCTTATTTCTTCAACGTTAATTTTTGTTTTTATAGTTAAAAGCTACATATAACTGTTTATTGAATTGTTAATTGGGCCTAAAAGAGGCAGCATTCTGTTGTAGGTTTAAAAAATTCTCTTTGAAATTTCACTGTCCAAGTTAATTTAGGATTATGAAATTAGAAATATAAAAATGTCATTTTGTTGTTTTTCTACTTAAAAAATTATTTAAAATATAACAAAAAATAATAATCAGACTCATTCAATTAAGTGAAACAGATGTATTTATTAAGGATATATGCAGCTACATTCACCTTTGAATTGTAGCCTAACATAATTTTAATTGGCTTTATTTCAGTTATTTGTAGCAGAATAATTTTTTTAAAAGAAATAACTAAAATGATTAATTTTTTTAAAGATTTGTATATTTACATCACTAATAATCTTAAAACATGCTTTGAAATGAAAAAAAAAGATTAATCAATTACAGAAATGTAAAAATATTTGTACTTGCGATTCCATGAATTAACATTAAGCAACAAATTGTTGTAAAGTTATTCAACATATATTTAAATTTTACTTCGAACATTCTTTGGGGTCATTTATTGTTTATGGAGGAACAGAATCAACCAAAAAATCGTTTCTGGAACATTCCTCTCTTCCCCATCCCCCATCATTAAATAATTTTTCGTTTTCAAGTAGTCTGAAACTTGGGGGGGGGGGGTAATCCCCATTCTATATAAAGGCACCCTTACAACTGAAGAAAAATATATCCAGCAAATTTTAATCTGTCCTGTAATTTATCTACAAAATATCAGTTTAGGTTTGTATATAGTCTTTTTTTCCTATTTAAATGATTTAAAAAAAAAAGTAAAGGTCATCTTTTTTTCTTTTTCTTTTTTTTTTCCCTCTTTTTTTTTTCTTATTATAATTCAATCAATTTTAAAGATGAAAATTTGCAGCATTTTATTAACCTGATTGGAGGAAAAAGAATTGACCAATTCGATCTAGAGAGATCATATAAAAATTCGTAACAGGGAGATTTTATTAAAGCAATTATTTGCCTTATTTTAAATGCTTAAAATTTATTGTGCTTAATTATCTCCAGTAGGTAAAAAGTTAAAGCTTTTTTTTTTTTTTTTTTTGGAACACTGTATATGCAATTGCATATTTGTAATATATTGTATATAAACATGCTTGAAAATATCTTCAGTTATTAGTTAAATCAGAATATAATTGCGATAGAGATTGATAATTTGTGAGTAGAGATTGATTTCGAATTGCAAAATATATAGCCCTTTCATTTGACACATTTGGTTGGATTATTATGTTTCTATTTACACTTATCTGGTTTTATTTCATTTTCTTTCATCTAATTTGGTATGGTTTTTAGTCCTTCAAACTGAATAATTTTAATCTAAATCATAATATGATTTCGGTGTATGTTTCATGCATTCTGTCTTATTCTATTCCATTTTGGCTGTCTAAGAAACTTTGTAACCAATTATGCGTTATTTTCTTTTGACAGCCGCTTTGTCTGTTGATCTTTTACTTCTCATTTTTTCAATGTTTGACCATTAATAATTTTACTATACATAAATGAATTTTCCCAAAGAAAATGGAACACAAATTTCTGGAAGAAATTAGTGATTCATTGTTTTCTAGTGGATTTGTGTTAAAATCTGGATCTATATTTGTATGGAAATGAATTGAATTTTTCCAAATGAATTGCATAAGTAATTCAATAATTCCAGAATAATATACTCATTTTTATCTTTCTATTGCAATGGTACATTTAAACCTTTTTTTTATTTTTATTATTATTATTATTAAAGTAGCATCTTTTCTGATTTTTTTGCTACTTATTTAAAAAAAATATTCTTTTGTTATTTATTTCCTCTTTCTGCTTTCTTTAACTTCTTTATGTTAAAATTTCATGATTGAAGCTTCAAGTTTAGCCTAAAGCTGGATGGAATGGTATTCAAAGAAAATTATCTGTGGAGTATTCAACAAGCTAGCAACCTTTTCTTGTAAGATGCTGATTGAGCTTAATTATTCATAGAGTGCTGTGCTTCTAACACAAATCTGGATTCTTGCATGGATAGTTTTCTGTAATAACTGTTTACAGATTGTAAATAAATAGCCTTGTCAGTTTGAAATGATTTTTGAGATTACTTAAAATGTTATTCTTTTTTTTTTTTTTTTTTTTTTTTAACTAATAGACTGTTATTTTAGTTTTTTTGTTTGTTACATAATTTGAGAAATTGCATGGGTTTTATTATTTCTGTCAAAATAAATTTTAATGGGTTTAATATTTAAAACTTGAAGGCTATGTTGATTTCAAAATTAAAATCCTTGCTATGAAAATCAACTTGTTCGGAAAACAAAGTGTTGAATTTTCTATATTCAAACCCAGTATTAGTTGGCCTTTATAAATTTTGCATCCAATGGGGTTTTTTCTTACTTTTAAATTTTAAAAAAAAATGATCTTTTTTTAAGTACAGGGAAAAATAGACTTTATTCCAAGCTTTCTTAAACTTCTTCCCCAGCTACATTTGTTTTCGGATGGATGAAAAAAAAAACATTTCTAACTTCATTAAATTTTAGTGCAGTTCTAAACTTGGAAAATTAAGCATTAGTTAGTGATAGTTATAGGGAAATTCAATGCAACTAATCATTCAGTAACTTAAAGAAATCTCGAAATAGGACAAAGGGCTTTATGCCTTTATGAGGCCCAAAAGATTTAAAAACATATTGCAGAAAAGTGGTTTTTCCAATATAAAAACTTCAATTTCACAATAGCTGCATCCAATGTCTTTTGTCAGCTGACTATAGATATTTCAGGAATTAAAGCTATTTCCTTTATCAAAGGGAACAAACAGGTGGACTTCTAAAATCTTGTGTATATACTTGTATTTGAAATTGAGTTATTAAATTAAATTTTATTTCAAAATTAGTAATATAATTTTTTTATCATTAAATAATAATTTCTGTCTGGTCTTGTATGTGCCATGCATTTCTTACTTTAATGCAATAACTAAAAAAAAAAAAGTTTTTTAAGCACTAAACATATAAAATATTTTCATAGATGAAATTAAAAAATAAGATTTCTCCAAAATCTATTCTAATGTATTTTATATATTGTACTTTTATGCAACTTTCTGTTAACTGTTTCTTTGTGTTTTATTTAAAAAAACAAACAAAAAAAAAACTGCGAAGCCTGTTGCATGTCCTCAGATAAGTGCAAGAAATGTGTGTCTTCACAGATTCAGATTCTTTTCTAAACCATTTTTTCCCCTTCACTTTATTGAGATGACTACCCATATAGTTAAAGAAACTGATTTTTTTAAAAAATTAAATTGAAAAGAAGCATTTTGCACAAAACAGTATCTAACTTTATTTATTTGCTGGAAGAAAAATTAGTTTAGATTTTTAAAAAAGTGTAGAATTTGTAATGCATGTTTCATTAATTATCTGTGTGTTAAAAAAAATTATAGAATTGGGAAACTTCTTTATATTTATGTAATTTATTAGAAAAAAAAAGTGTAAAGAAAAGGAAATTTTAAAAAATATTTTCCTTTTCAATTAATCATAATGGTGAAGTGGTATTATGTATGTTATAATCTGGTTTCCATTTTTTCAGCTTGGGCATATTCTTAAGGTTATTGAGCTGCTATGGTTTCCACACCTTATGTGCTCACAGAATAACCAAACATCTACAGATATTCACACCCTTAAGAATCAGTCATGTTGTGTGCATGTCTATTGTTTCTATGTGTATTTTCTTATGCATTTTGCTAGATATACAAAGTATTAATGTCAAACTTTGTTCGCGGCAGTATCAAAAATATATAAATTATTATTACAAATAGTATTAGCTATTATCTATCAAAGCAGAAAATCACAGCCATGCTGTAAACTTATGCTGTGGGTGTTAGAATTAGATTATAGAAATTAAAGAAGAAAAAACTATATATATATATATATATATTAAGAGATATTATGCAGAGTTATTTTATGACTTCTAAACATATCGTTTATATTACATAAAAATTCTTCATTACCTGGATTAAACTGTCCTGAAGAGAGAGAAAAAACTTCAAAATTTTACATCCAGATTAATAAAATTATTCTTAAAACATATTTTTGGAACATATTAATTTTAAAGGTCTGTTTTTTTATAAAGTAGTTTAGATTTTTAAATATGGTGATATATTTTATGTAATGCAATATTCTTAAATAACACCCTACTAAAACATTGTATAGAGATTAAAATTTACCATCTTCTTTGCTAAACCATTTATGAAAATTTTCTTCTTATTGAATTTAATATCAGTAAATCTTTATATAAGGACCTGTTTCAGATCCAATTTTTATATCAAGTATGGGACTCAACAACCACACACACAATTTTTTTTTTTTTTTTTTTTTTTTTGTCTAACAAATTGATTTCTTTTTTAGGAATCATAAAAAATTTGTCAATCAGTATTTGAATACCACTTTTGAATGTACTGTTATTTCTACATCAAATTTAATGTACATAGCTGGTGCTTGCATTTTCAGACTTTAATGCTATGTATAAAGGTTAATTTTTTGCCCTTGCTTTAGGTTTTTCTAAATTTTAATATATATGTGTAGAATTATGGTTTCTTTTTAAAAGATGACTCTGCTCTAATATATGTATGTAATTAAATATCTTGCAGTTGCCTGTATGCTAGCATGTATGAAATAACAGCTGTTGTTTAAAAATAAGATTTGTATAGATTTATTTATCAAAAAAATATGAAAATTCTTGGGAGGCAAAACATATGTCAAGTATTAATGGCTTCATATTTTTTCAAATTGAGTCTTTACATTACATGAGGAAAAAACATTCTAATTTTTAAAAAAAATTTATATTATTTATTCAAATTTCTCTTTAAAATAAGTCCCTGTGGTGTGAGTTGTGTATTTTTTGTAGATGAAAAAAATATTTTTTGATTGCAACTAAATCCTTATAAAATGAATAGCTTTATTTACGAAAACTATAAAGATGAAGCCAGTTTGTTGGAATTTATTTTCACTATTTCGCATATTTTTTATTAAATTGTACTGATATATTTGCCAAATAGCCATCTTACTTTTCAAGGCCCAAACTTCAATATCTAATTATAAAAGAGGAAGTTTTTAAAATTTGTATCAATATTTTTCAAGGTGAATTTTCAATAAAATTTTTTCAAAAAGTTAAAAGCAGTTTTAAAACATAACAAAATGTAATTTTCATTAATCTTTATAATACGAGATTTAATATTCAAAAATGTTTCCTATCATTTTAATAAAATCTTTGCAGAAAATTTTGTACTTTCCAAAAAAGCTAAACATAAATAACTATTCTTATAGCTTATGTATAGGATTCTTTTTTCTATCTTGTCTTTTGAAAGGCAAAATTGTATACGAGGGTTTGAGGACTTTAATATCCAACCCTAATTTTTGAATAGAATTTCCCAATTATTTTTTATCTATAATGAGAGATTTACATTTATTAATGTATTTTTCAATCTAATGTGTGAGCTATAGGCACCGAATTTAATAAAATGTTTTCTCATAAATCAGATCAAAATATCATCGTTTTAAAAATCTTGAAAAAGAAATATTTTTATATCTTAAGAAATGTAATCTTTTATTGTATTTAGCATATTTCTAATTAAAAACTTCTGATTAAACAAATATTAATTTTTGAATATTTTTGATACTCTTGTTATATAGTAATAGTTTTCTACTGATAAAATTTCTTGAATAATTTTTTCAGGAAATATTTACAGTTTAAATCATTAATGTACAAATAAAAATCTTACATTATTTAGAAAAATGTATTATTTTTCTTAGAAAATCAACCTTTCATAATTCAAGTTCGGTGCCTATAGTTATAGTTGTCATTTGAGATTGGCTGTCGTTAATACATATTATTTAGGAGTAATTTATTTTTGTAAGTTATCAATGGTAAGCATGCATTTGTAAAAAAATAAAAAGGAAAAGTGTAATATAAAATTGTATTTAGAAACTAACTTTTTTTTTTTAAATCTCATTACTCAAATACTATAAATAATTCAAATGTTGTTTTCATAGCTTTTGTATGTTTCTCATGATTTTGCAGATTTGATTTTAAAAATATTAAAGAGCAAGAATGGTTTTTAACAACTAAAAAAAATACAAAAGTTGTGATTAAGTTAATAGATAAGTAATAATTTGAATAGTAAATAAAATTTGATAAAATCATTTTGCATGTACAAAACTATTGAAGAAATTCGTTTATTACTTATGATCTTTCCTGATATTAACTATTCTTTTTTGACGAATAAATGCAAATTATTTTGGGATAAAATTAAAATTTTTAATCCATTAATTTTAATATAGTAATATGTATCAAATAATTAGAATTGTTGCTAACAATATTTTGTCTATTTTTGTTAGGTTTATAATTTGTAGCTGTTTTTTGGTTTTTCGCAAGGAAAAAAAGAATTGCAGATTTTTCTGTGATTGATATGTTTTTTTAAAACTCAGTTTTTAGTTTTGCTTGAATTTAAACCTTTTTTTCTTTATATTTTGAGAAAGTTAAAATTTTGGGTATAGAAGATTGAATAAAAAAATATCCATCTAAGAATTTTATTGCTGAAACTTGCAGAATTCCTGTGGTATTAAATATAAATATATTAATAGTGATAAAAGAAAGCATATTTATAATTTATCATGTAAACTTTTTCCTAATAATTTCAGCCCCTCAGTAGATCCATAATAACATATGGGAAGTGAAAATTTCTTTTTTAAATACCTCAATGATTCATTTATATTAAAAGTCAAAGTATATAGTTTAGAAAAGCTATAAGAACTGTCTAGATTGCTTTTTTCAACATAAAATAGTGTAATTAAAACAAATTTATTTTTTGTTTTTTTAAACGTGGTTATTGTGATTACAGCAATCGAATGGGGGGCCTTTTTTATTCATTTTTGCATGGAATGTATTTATTATTTTTATTTTGAGTTTAACCTTTTAAAAAATTTTATTTGCAGTTCTGCTTTTTAATTTATTTGCACTTATATTTTGTTGCTTATTTTATTTTGCAGTTGCTAGTTTATCTGGCTAGTTCAGGATTCTGCACCATGAAATTTTAAATTTGTTTAAAATGCATGCAAACAATACACATAGATCAGCCTTTGGAAGTGGACAAATTTATTGAAGCTTTTGAAACCCTCTATTGACTGTTGTTGCAACATGTTCCCTTCTGTAGTAACAGTGTTCAATTTTTTTTTTTTTTACTGCTCCAAGATTATTTATTGATTTTTAAAACAAAAAAAAAATGTTATAAAATGAGATTTATTGTATGTTAATAAAATTTTTGTTCTTTTTGCATGTTTTATTTGTGCATTTTTTTTTCATAAATTCATTGATAGTATTTGCTTAAATATTAATTTTGTTTAAATTTATTCATTTTCTTAAAATATGACTTCCTGTTTCAAAAAATGTTTAAAAATTGCAAATTTCTGTTGCTTAATTCTTTCATTAGTATTATATCTACAAAATTCCTTTTGCTTATTTCATATTGTTTTTAAAAAAATAATTTGTGTGCTAAGTTTTGCGATAAATTTTTTTTATATATTTGCATATAGTTCTGATACTAATCTTAATGATTCCAAAACTAATATTTAATAATAATATTCTTTCTTATAAATTCTTAGTTATGTATTTATCCATGATATGTATTTGTCTTAGAGAATTTATGGCTTTCATTTTGACTGTTATTTTTTATTTGTATATGGTAAATTGTTTCTAAGCATTTTATACGATTATCACATAGATACATATATCTGTGAACTATATCCCATTTGTATAATATGCCAGTTTGTCAAGTGATTAGATTGGTGTTTGCTCTATTACGATTGTTTTGTCAATTGTACTAAATGTTTAAATGTAGGAAAAATGATGCGGATTTGTGAATAGCAAACATGAAACGATCTGCTGACATCTTACTATTCGTGTAGTTCATGTGCTTGGATGTATTAAAATTGAGCATATAGACATCTTTGCAAACAAAATGTGAATTAGTATCATACTTGTATGTTTCAGTTTTCTGCACTGTATTATGAAGTTTAATATACATTCCTGGAGTTACTTATCTTAGCACATAATGACACATTATTTTCTAAGTTGTATTCAAACCTCGGTTTAAACATTTTAAAATTACATAACTGTTGGCTTAATCTTGAATTAAAAATTGTTTAACATTTGTCATCTGAAATTATAAGCTTGATTTTAGAGTTTTAAATACTTTAATGTTGCAATGTTTAATTGTTTTGAAAAATAAATTGAGAAAGTATGAAGTGTTGTATTGGTCACATGACAGTTTATGAATTATTCAGCTCTTTCTCACAGTCATTGTATCAGAGATGCTTGGAGTTTCCATTATTGAACAGAAATAGTATATTTGATATTTAGATGTATAAGCATAATTTACCTTATTATTATTAGTATTTATATAATTAATACTAAAATAAAGATTTATGATGCAAAAATGTTTATTTAATCAAATAATTCATAAGAATTGGGAGAAATGTCTTTCTCTAACCCATCACTTTATTAACTATGCAAACAATCTTCGGTAGAAGAGATAGTTTCAAAATATTGAATGGGATGTTTCCATACAAGCTGCCTATGCAACATTTTTTTTCCTAAATATTAAGCATTATTAAATAGTTTTCTAACCAATTAAATTTAATAAACAGCAAATTTAGTCTTTATTATATTTTTAAAGCACATTTAATAAGATCTGTTTTTAATATTTAGAAATGAATTGTTACACTATATATTCATCTGCAGCAAAGCCATCAGCTTTTGCTTTCATGTCATTATGAAAAGTGTATGTATGAATTTCATTATTATTTTGGAATAATTGGTACAGATTAATGCTGTGTAAAAGCCTTTCTGTAGACTTGAATGTGTTTTTTATTCTTGTGTATTATTCATGCAAAATAAATTGTTTTAATCAATGCTTTTGAAATATTGGTTAAGTTTTTTTAAATAAAAAGTTTAATATTAAGAATATATAATAAAGTGTAAATTAGATGTAATAATAATTTGCTGACCATGATATTGATAATTTCTTGAAGTCCAGCGTAACAGGAATTGGAAATCAACAGCATAAAAACTTAAATGTGTAAAAATAGCCAAAATTATCCAGGTTACTCGGATTTATTATTATTATTTTTTATTATTTATTTATTCTTCTGACTTTGAGTGGCAGACAATTGTGGAAGCTGTTTCGTAATCAAATATAAATGTTTCATTTTTTATTGAAATGTTATTGGTAAAACAAATGAGCTTAATTAATTGAATGAAAATTTTAAGAAAAAACAACTTGAGGATATATTTGTACTAAATGTGACACATTTTCCTTATGCTTGTAGTATTTAACTATATTTAAGAATTTACCAATCCATTATAAAATTTCTATGTGCTTATCTATTTTATGCATACTTTGTAAGATAAACAGTTTTCTTTTAAGCCTTTATCCTATATGTATACCAGATATTAATCTGTTGATTGTCTAAAAAACTTTGTCAAGTATTCTCTGGTCCATTGACTGCAAACGTTTGCCCTATAATAATGCAAGAGAAAAATCATGTGTTGTTGGAAATAGATTGTTGAAGTGTAAAGTTATTGTGTTGTTTTTGTAACATAACTATTGCATATTGTCATTGTTTTGAGATTTGAGAATGATGAGCACATAAAATGTATATAAATATATGACAGATTAAGTTATTTATTAACTTTTAGAAATGGGATTTGAAAAATCATTGTTTTGGACTTTATTGAATGAAATAATCAGTATTATTTCAGTATCTGTGTATTATTTGATGAATGTTAATAAATTAATTTATCTGCAATTTTTTCATTTCTGATCAATGACTGCAATTGCACTTCCTCATTCTGAAGCTTATTAAGTATATAGTTGTATTATAAAGTTTGTAGAACTTTTGGCATAAATTATATAGCCAAGTACACAGTGTAAATATTCATAATGGATTTCTCAATTTTTAGCTTAATTTCCATTACTATTTATTAACCTTTCCAAGTTTTATGGAATATCTAACTATAGTTAAATCAATGATTAAAAAAATCAGTTGAAAAGATTAATATTATAAATATCTATTCCAAATAATAATAAACATGAATATGACAAGTACACAGTGTAAATATTCATAATAGATTTCTCAATTTTTAGCTTAATTTCCATTGCTATTTATTAACCTTTCCAAGTTTTATGGAATATCTAACTATAGTTAAATCAATGATTAAAAAAATCAGTTGAAAAGATTAATATTATAAATTTTTATTCCAAGTAATAATAAACATGAATATATGTTTCTGGGTGCTTTACAAGCCAAGCCATTTGATATAGAGCTACTAAATTTAGTATAAATATCCTATGGAGAGTGAGAATGTGCTCTGGAGCATTTTTTAAATATGATTTTAATTAAATAAGTTAGTTTGATAATTTCCTGCATATGTGCTAAAATATCATAAAAATATGATTGTGTAAGTTATTTTCACCTGAATTATGAAAATTTTTAATGTTTTTTTGCATAATATCCAATAATATATTTCTTCACTGCAGTGAAACTCAAATAATTAGAAAAAAATTTTCCATTAAATATTTAAACATGCTTTTTTTCTATTTTTCAAAGTTAAAGGATCCTTTTCATTCTATAGTCAGTTAAGGATGTTCATGAAGAATAAGAAATTGAAACAATATGAATTAGAAGAGATATTACCTGAATACTTATGTCTTTAATGACATTATAGTGTCATGGGATTCTTATAAAGTATGTTCATATGCATGATAGACAGAACTTTTATAAGGCTATTAAAATAATATGCTTTAATTTTTATAGCAATTTAATGCTTGAAAATTTTATTAAGAGAATCATGAACATTAAATTATGCATAAGAAATTTAATCGAAATAAAATATAACTAACATTTCCCGATTAACAATTAGTCGCCTAAGGGTGCTAGTGTTGTAACAAAGCGGTTTTTTTTTAAAATCAAAAATCAACAATACAGTTGTGGCAATCTTCAAGAGTGTTGTTACCTGTTATTAACACCAATTCTAAACATTAAATTTTTTAGCACCAGCAATGAATTAAAATTCAGAATTTTTGAGTAAGTGATGAAAACAGATGGCTCAAGCAGTTGAAGATCTTTATATTTTATAATAAAAATAACAGGAAATAGCTAAATATGGACACATATCTTAAGAGTTCATGATGTGATTCTAAATCATTATTTTTATAACTGATGCAGAAGGCTACTTAGAATGTATATTAGGATGGAAATACTGCTTTAAAAATGGATTGAATAATTTCTTTTTATTGTTCTCATCAGCTGTAACTCTGGTTTCAAAATAAGAAAATTGTTGGTATTAACATGTTGAAAAGTTACAAAAGTGCTTAAAATTGAAGATACAATTCATATTACTTCTTAATTTTTTCTAAATGCTTATATCTGACTTTGCTTATAAAATAAAATGATTCAGAACACAAAATCTTATTATTTTTCAAATTCCTTCAAATATGTCTTATGAAGTGAAAATTGATTTATTTTCTTTTAGTGGATCATAAGACATGACTATGTTTTATGAACCACAAAGATACTTAATAGTAAAAGTTTTATATCTAATGTTTCTGTGAATTAAATCCAACATTACATTTAAATTTGTCTATGAGTTGAAATAGAATTTTGTAAAAATCATTAATTTAATCAGAATGAAAATTATTACAGCAAATGACATGTAAAATGCAGCTAGATAATCAAGTTTTAAAGATTAGCTAGACTTTCACCTAATGTAAATATAGGGGTATTTACAGGTTTATTTTAGGAAAGATGGGGAGAAAATCTTAGTAGATGAATTGCATATTATGTACATGTCGGTATCAGTATGTGAAATACTTGTCTTTCATATAGAACATTACTTCTTAAACTAGTGGTCTTGCAAATGTATACAGTATTTATGTTAGTTCTCTCAATTTAAAAAAAAAAACATCTTTATTTAAAAATTTCATGATAAGTTTACAAACAAGAGGATGTGATCTTCAAATTTTTCTTTAAAAAAATGCCCACTTCTTTACTTGCTTATAAAAATTGTGGACCTTGGACAAAATAGTAATGAGTGATCAAATTTTTATTTCCAGAATTCTACATATGAGTGTTTTATGTTTCGTAGTATAGTGAAGATTATCGAATATGCATTTTGTATGGCTTTTTTTTTTCAATCGATTCAAACAAAAATTTGATCCAATTTTTTAAGCAAAATTCTTTAACGGATTTCAGTTTTTCTAAATCGTTACGTTTTTCGAAAACATGAAAATGTAGACCAGTAGACCGTCTACTCGATTACAGATTTCATTCAATGTTTGATAATGACCTATACTTCAGATATTAAAACTGCATATAGGTTTTAATACATGAAGCTCTTTCTATTTGTAGTTATCAAGTTTAGTTGTACTCGGGTCGATAAACAAACTATCTTCCTCTTCATGAATTTCGCTGCAGGAGTGGTCTCCCTGAAAATTTCTCGTGCACTCTCTAATAAATATGTCTCTGCATTATTAACTACATACCATTGGCGAACAATAGTTATGAAAGAACTTATTAGTACACGATCTTTGGAGATTTTTTATCGATTATTCTCTGGAATGCTGTGATTAATAAGCACCAAAACACCAAATGTTTATTTTGGACGCCTCACCCCGCCTTTCCCGACAGTTTGAAATCGAAATCTGACACAAAATTAAAATTACAGTCCCAAAATCACATACCAAATTGCATATATTCCATCCATCGCATGCTTTACTTATCGAGTTTACATGTTTCTGAAAGTACAGACGGTCAATATTTTAACGGATTTGGTTCCGCGCACTCTTGGTTTCCACTCTTTGGATCTACACTTTTAATGTTAAATCTGTGCATTAGATTTTATTTATCATTTTACAGCTATCACGCTAGCTTCTATTTGTGCAGACTTCTGCATGAATTTTGCTCAGAATCTGTCAAAAATCTACATATTTCGTTTATAAACTATATGCCATTTGTCTATCCTGAAGCATTTTTTGAGTTATCAAGTTCACAGACAGATAGATATAATTCCCAAAAATATTTTTTCGGATCGAGGAAAATCTGAAACGCGGAGATTCGCTAAAATCTCGAGTTCCAGTTTTATGACGATTAGAATATTTTTTCCCTTTGTATACTTCGTTTATGAAAAAGAAGGTAAAACGAAATAAATAAATAATTGGTCACAGCTTATAAATAACATCCTTATTGGAGATTAAATGAGAAAATTGAGAAAAGAACACTTCAAATTTCTCTCTCTCTCTCTCTTTTTTAAAATAAAATTGCAGTAAAATTAAAATTATAAAAAGAGAGAAACACGTTTATTGACTAAAATTCACGCGAGTCTTTTGCGCAACTTTTAGAGTCAATTTTCAAAGGATAAAATATGAATAACAAGAATATTTTCTTTGTTCTACTGGAATTCAGCACTCTTTTATGTATGAGTTACTGTGCTGAATTAATAATATTACTTTTCCAGAGTAATTGGTTTCCTGATAAGGAAGGGAATATTACAGATATCTCTAGCACCTGCTGAATGTATGCAAGATCAATAACTTCCCGACCTTGTTAACCATTTAGCGATAAAAACGAAAGGTCAAAAATATTTGAGAATCTTGGTGGTAGATCCAGCGTTTGCTCTAGAACGTTTGATGTTCTGCTATGGAGCTTTAAAAACCTGAGAGACGAATTTACTAACAGTCAATCTAGTCGATAGAGTAGTTGAGTTGAATTGAAAAGAGTAATTGAACGAAGTCTCTATCTGGAGAGTTCAATCAAGCTTGTTCTCTCTGAGCGCTTTGTGCTGTTGCAATTATTTAATAGCTATTTGCTGATAGGACTGCTTTTACATATGCTTCGGCTGTGTTTTACTTCTAATCATCCGTGTTTTACTAGAATAAAGCGTTGTTATTATTCGTTGAGTCTGTTGAACCTTGTCACCAAACAAGGTGAAGATAATTACTGAGACTGTTAATTCTTTTTTTCAATTTATTATTTTAATTTTTAAATTATTACTTTTATTATTTTAATTTTGATATTGGATTAATTGATAAAAAAATTGCGATTTTTTAAAAAAATTATTATTATTAATTTGTATTAAAAATAGCTGTATTTCATTGAAGTCTGAGAACATAACATTCTCACGGAATCTGATGTAAAAATTTAATATGTGCATAAAAAAATATTTTAGGAAATTAAATGTTATGCATTCCCAGTGACAATTAAATTCTTTTCAATTATATTGCATTCATTTTTTTCTTCCTTTTTTTTTTTGCAAATTTTAGGGAAAAAATCATGTTAATTCTATGTTTTTAAAATCAAGTAAATCAAAATGTCATCTAGTTCAAATTCTTCTTTTATCACACATACACACACACGCATGTATGCACACAAATGAGAAACATGAAATCGAACAAAAGTTTGAGTATTAATTGTTAAAATATTTTTTACCTGACAAGTTACATGGTACACGCTCCTCCAATGCCATAACAAGAATTAATGATGCTTGCTATTCCCCCCCCCCCCTTTTCGTCATATTTGGCTTTAAAAATGGGAAATAAACGCACTAATATTTCGTCTCCCCGGCAACCCTCAAGTGGCAACTAATATTCAC
>JAPMOR010085249.1:777519-812936 GCA_026543865.1 Argiope aurantia
AACTCATATATTTTCCTTTTCAGGTTTGAATATTTTTACTTTTGTAAATATCGTCTGCGCGTGTGGTTAATTTCAGATAATTTCATTTTCCAGTCTAAATATCTGTACTTTTCTAAATATCGTCTGCTTATTAATTGCATTTTTCTCTCTTTTGTTTTTGGCAACTATTGAAATGTTATGTTTACTTTTGATGTGTTTGTTCTATGTAGTACTTTTGTATGTGATGTATATTCGAGTGGATATTAAGGTGAATGCATACACCACAAGAGAAAGCACATATTTTATGGTGGTCATAGAGTTAATTTCCAATCAACTAAATCACCGACTTTCAAGAGTTAATTTCCAATCACTTAAACTGACTGATTTAGGAAAATTTGAATATCGCTATTCAATAAAAAAAGGATAATTTTAGATTTTCCATCGATCGCTTCAAAGAAAATACGCCAATCAGCGCGCAGGTTTCTCAAGATTAATTGGCCTAAGATTATGAAAATGTTGAATTTTTCTAAATTTTTAACATTTAAAACTTCATAAATAAGTCTTAGTGGATCGTGGAAAATAGAAACATTCATTAATTTATTTAAAATTTGGTGTGTCCAGAATATTTCTCAGAATATGATAACTTACTGCATTAAATTTAGACTTCATAATTTTTGAAATATATTTATAGGCCGGAACAAAATATTATTATTGATTTCATTTCAATCCTTTTGAAAGCAAAACTAAAAACTGAATTTTATGCTGAATCTCAGAAATTTTTGTTAAATTATTGTTTGAGATATTACATAAATTATGAAAAATATTTTGTAGTTAACATAAGACTTAAATACCGAGCGATTCTGTTTGCAATACTCACATTCAATAATAATAATTAATAAATAACAATAAAGATTATAAATAAAATAAAACGCTTGGTTTTATTAAAAAATATCTTAATATTAATTGCAATTTCATCATTTACATTTTAAATTAAAGTTGAAGTTTTGCCGGAAATAACAACAAATTAGCAAAATATATATAGTAAATTGAACGAAGCGATCTAAACAGTATAAGTTTGGTATGACTATCAAAATTGGAAGATTAAAAATGTTTTGTTTGAGAATCCTTTAAGAGACCAGTTACTTAAAATATTTAATTGAAAATTGTAGGGAGCGGTAATACTGGCGAACCGGCTGGTCGCCAAAGGCAGCTAGTAATTAATAAAGCAGAAAAATACATTAATAACTGGAAAGTTCGGCAATATCCACAAGTATATCGACTTTTATACATTTTGAATAATAAAGATAAATTTATAACACATATTAAAATAATTACTATGCTATATCATTTACATTAAAATGATAATATTTTTTTTGTTATAGATTTTATGTCTTTAATTGAGCATTATTTTTTCTATACGTTTCTGGATGAAATAACAAAAAAAGCTTTTCTTCTTAAAATTTTCATAGAACACAAAAAATTTCTAAAGTTATAGCAATTAATCTCACTTGTTAAAAGAATCTATTAATAAAAACGGCTCAATACATAATAATAATAAAATGAATCATTAAATATTGAAATAAACTGGGAAAATAAATGCTCTTTTGCTTTTCCTAAATTGCACTTTTGAAAGTCAGGATTTCATAATCATTGCAGAAAGACTCCTCTCTCCATTAATTATTCTGCAGATCCATTTTTTTCGTCACTACTATTGCATCAGGCCTCTCAATGCTGTTCAATTATTAAAGAGATAAAACAAGAATAGGCATGCTACATATAAAGTATAGATGTTATAATGAGAAAAAGCAATTTCTTACTTTTTCTTCCACAATTACTTTTTAAAAAAGGTATATTCGTATTTTATCATACTGTAAATACCAGATTAAAGAATCTATTTGAAAAATGCGGAATCCAGACATATTAAAATAAAATTATCTTAAGACTAAACGATGCTTCGTCATTCTTCTTATTTACGCATAGTTACTTCTTCTTTTTTTTTATTGTCATGCATTCTAAGCGATCAATCACAATTTGAAGCAAGATTTTTTGTTAAATGAAGATCTATTTTTATCTACTTCTCCATTTGAATTAATCGATTTTTCATTCACAAACTGAGATTATGAGAAGAATTTAACTTAAGATTTCATCTTTATTTGTGCTAGTTAACAGGGTTTTTTTTCCATTTTAGGAAAAGTAAGATATATGAAAGGAAAAATTTGTTTCTGAAATCATTGTAAGGGTGCTGCATATTTTCAGTTAAAATGAGAAAGCCGCACTACATATATCTCGATTCATCAAAAATACCTTACTTTGATTATAATACAAATTTCATTCCGATTCAGAAAGTCTATGAATGATTAAAGATTTGAGCATAACAATGGCAACACATCTTTTATTCATGGGAGAATGCTCTCAGAAAGTGAACAGATAATGGAAACAATGATCCTATTAAGAACATTCATGAATTTATCTATTTCTGACATTTTATGAAAAAAATGACAATACCAGACTGAAATCTGTTACAAAATTATTACGAAGCAATGTATTTACAATTGGTGCAAGTGCAAATACATATAAAAGGTTTTTTTTGATAATGAATTCAATAAAAGTAATGTCATATTCCCATGAGAAATTTAACTGCTCTGTTTAGGTTCACATCCTTTAAGCCTCCGGAAAGATACAGAATTTATAAGTTCGAAATAAAAAGACCTGTTTGAACATAGTATGGTATGATTGATTATGGTATGGCACATTAGTACTTATTGCACCTAATACAAGATTAATTAAAAAATAAAAATACTTTCAAGGGCAGCATAATTGTATAAAATAAATAAAGTTAAATCATTGGTACAACCATTAAAACAAATTGGGGCTTAGATAAAATATCACATTTTCAAATATTATGTTAAAAAGACAATGGTTTTATGAAATTCATACAGTTTTAGTTGGAGTTTGTCTCTTAGCTCAAACAAAATTTAAATAGATGTATTTTGTTAAAGAGATGTTTGAAAATTTGCGGTATTAAAACTCCAAATATGAAAAGTCTTTATGTGTTTCTAATGGGATCATTGAGCAAATGACTTAATTTTAAATTCGTGAGCTGAGGATAAAATGGACATCATATTTACAAATGGTTTAAAATTAAATTTATAATTTAATTATTACCAATTAACATATTCTAAACCATCTCATCACTTCGCATAGATTTACACATACGATTCTAAGCGCACTTATCTCTAGCATTATAACTCTCATTTGAGATAAAACGGTTAAAAATGGAATAATAAATGTCATAAAAATTGAAATAAATAAATATTAGAAATTGTATATATAGATACAAGATATTATTTCGTTTAAATCAATACTAATAAAATGAGATTAGTAGATATAAATAGAACAGTTCAAAATATGAGAATTTTTTTAAACAAAATAAGCCAAAATAAAAATTAAAAATGAAGTTATTTAATCATTAAAATAAGTTAAAATTAATCGGATATTACATGAAAGGAAAATAATGATTTAAATAACATATATCTACTTTTTTAAATATCTATAAATTTCTCTATTTTAAAATTCATAAGAATCTTTTAAATGAATAAAGACACATTATTTACATTAATTGAATTATGCCCCGCTATTTTTAAAATATAAAAACTGATAAATAAATTTAAAACTTTTAATAAATCCGACCATACCAAATATTTTTTGTCTAATTTCTTAGAACGTAAATAATGAAAATATTTTAAAAAGGTTCACAGAATTTATTCATCTAAACTCAATGTGATAAATAAAATGTTTTAATATCCTGCCTTAAATTCAATTGATGGAAGTTTTAGATAATTTTTTTTAATATTATATACGCAAAAAGTCAATATTAATTGCTTGAATTGCAATTTATTTTCAATAAGCAGACAATTTAACTTTCTTAGTTTTAAGAGAAGGAATCGATATAGACACAAGTTTTTTTTTTCATTAAAAAAACTCATTATTAAACTTTTCTTAAAATGAAACTAATCTCAATAATTTCTGGCAAGTGCAGCTCGTCATTGTCAGTTTGCTCAAGAAAATTCATAACCAGTTGGAAACGTCAATTCAGTTCAAGGCATTGATAACCAGGGCATTAACATTCTGATTTAAGTTTTCATTTGATATTTTACATATTACAAAGAATCTTTTCTTAAAATGGTATATTTTTGAAACCGAATACTTTTTAAAACTATAATATGACAAAACGCAAAATCTAAACAGCAAAGATTATACTGGATATTTTATATTAGTTAAAAATATACATTTGATAGTTTAATAACCTAATTTTCAACTGAAATGTATAATCATAAGAAATTGAATGAAAGAATATATATATATATATATATATATATATATTCTTGCATTTCTTAATGGTTCATTACTTTCAATCCTTGACGAATTTATAAATCTAAAGACCATAAAATCGCAAAAAAGATGCCAATTCATTTTTTGAATCAAAAAGTCAATTAATTAATAGCTTCATCCAAAAACGCAGTCGAGAATTAATCATTATTTGTCAAGAAAAATTATTTTGACAAAAAAATTAGAATTTTTGGAGAAAAAAGACATAAATTGTGTGTTTTGAAGGTAGAAGAGGCACATTTCAGTAATAACTTCTTTAATTTTTGAAGTACTACAGACAATTTTTAAATCTAATATGAAAAATAATAGATACAACAATGTTCTGGCAAGAAAAAAGTTAACTTGTTATTTTATTAAAAAATAATAATTGTTTCTCTTGAAAAAAGTAAGCAGAAAAAAGACAAAAGAACAGTCCAAACACACAGAAGCTTGTGCACTTTATATAACTATCTAGCAACATACAAATTCTTATATCTCTGTTAACAAAATGCAATATAACTAAAATAATGCTTTTTTTTACTACACTTACTTTACATACCATTCACAGTCCTATTCGTATTGAAGTAGTGTAAGTAATTTATAATATAGTTTGATCTTATACAATATCGACTTACAGAATGTAGATATTTCCCAAAGGTCTCTTTTCAAAAGCTCACGAAATCATGAACGTATTGCAACATTTGGTTCTTGGCTCACATAAAATTATTCAGTGGAAAACAGAGGCACGCTGCAACTTGATTCTTTTTCTTCCGATTAATTTTTTGTACAAGAGTCAACAAGTTGAAGAGAACAAAGTCTGAAAATTGGGCTGGTGTAAGAAGTGACTTTTCAACTCTATGTTATATACAAAACTCCTATTGATCTCGATGTGACAATTTTTTTTACAATTGAACAGCTTCTTTTTATAATTTTTTGTGCTTGAGCGAGATTTTATCACCACACAAGCTCTTCTTGAAATATACGGTTGGGCCTTATTATAATAAAGAAAACAATACGAGAAAAATGTATCTAAAATAGAAAGAAGGTTGGAGGTAATAAATTCTATCTTTAGAAATCTGCTTTTGGAGGCCATTTTAAGGCTACATTCTAAACAAGATTTTTAAAAAAAACGTGTGCGCTTCAATTATATTGAATGGTTTTCAACAACTAAATTTAAAAACAGATAACTTTCAAAAATTTATATAAAATTGGATATCAATTTTTTTTAAAAAAAATTTTCAAACAATTTTTCAACTTAAAATCAATAAAGATACGCTACAGATTAAAAAAAATGCATAAAAAGACATACAATGAGATTTCTTTGAATTTTAATGATAAGTATTGTTCTAAGAATGCTTAAGATATCTCAAAATTTAAAATTATATATATATACATACATATATAATATAAAATAACTCCAGAAACATAAATTTGCAAGAATCAAGTTTAAAATATATTTATATATATATTTGTTATTTTGGATTTCAGATAGGAATTTATACCCTCCAGTTCAAAGAAAATACAACAAAAATCAAGACAGCTAAATCAATTGTCTTATAAAGGATATTAAAATTTTACAAAAGATTGTATTCAAAATTGGCTAAAGCAGAATAGATAAATAGGCAAATCTAAAATATGGAAAGAGTTTGTGTGTTATATCAGAATTCCAAAACATATTCAAGAAAAAATACTTGAATGTTTATTTAAAATACAGATTAACACAAAGTGCACAATAGGAAAAGAATGAAATATCTACACATTATTTTTTGAAAAAATAGGAAAAATAATGATTATCTGAAATACAAAAGTTTTTTATTTTATAGTCTGCGAATTTTAACATTGAACTTTTTTTTAGCTGATTGTCCATGATGCCGATACAAAATTTCCGATAGAATTAGCTGCTTTCATTTGATTCCACTAAAAATAGCAATAGTAAAAAATATCTTCATGTGTGTGTAATGTGATATATTATTTTATGTCTAATAGTAGATAAGTATACTTTCAAAATAACTGAGATGATACAGAAACTTATAAAATTATGATTTGAAACTTATTTTCAAATTTAAATTGAGGAAAAACAAATCAATACATCCATTTGGGAAGTAAAATGACTTCACTTATTGGTTTTAACACCAGAGAAAATAAATCACTGCAAGAATTCTAGCTAAGCTAGGAGAGAATTTAATTTCTGTCGAAGATTGAAGAGAAGAAAAACATGATTAATGCTTAGAATGAAAAACATTCCTTACAGAAAAAGAAGTGTTTGTTTTAAACAAAATAAAAATAATAATTAAAAAAAATACAAGATGCTTGTTATAAATGTTCACTTGTGTAAAAGAGCTAAGAAAAAAAAGATACTGTCCTATGCCCTTTTATTATGAAATCACATATTCACTTATTAAAAATTAAGAGGAAATAATTCAAAATTTGAAAAACAAAATTATTTTATCCAAATGACATTTGTTATAAACTTAACATTTCCTTAAAGCTCTTGAACATAATACTCTTATATTTTAAATATGAGAATGTTTATAATTTTTATCAATGTAGAACATTCTCTCTGTAATTATTTTAGTAAACAGTACGATTAAAAAGAGAAAATTTACGAAATCTTTCTTCCTGTTAATTTCTATTTCATGATTTTCATAAATTGTTTTTGATATTTTGATAAAATCTTCAAATCCATTAGTTTCCTCAGGATTGGCGAACTTTAATCACAAACATCCTGTATTTTTCCAGTACTTATAGAAATCATAAAATATATTTCTTTCTTTGATATTACATTTTGAAAATGCAAAAAAGGGGCAACAAAAAGTTTAGATATTATATAAACTGTTCTAATAACATAGGAGATGCTTGATTTCAACAACCATATGGAGTAATTTTTTCGTGCTAAAAATTTTTAACACATATTTTAAACAACAACGAAACTGTTGCAATATAGGTAATTTTAAGATTATAATAAAAAGTAAGCTATAATTTTTTTAAAAAATACAAAATATTCATTTTTGTTTTTGAGGTTTATCTTCAAATTAGAAGAAATAAAGAATTTTCAAAAATATACATAATTATTTAAAAATACATTATATAAAGGGATATTTTCTCAGTTTATACACAGAATAATAAACTACAAGCAACAAGCAACAAATAACTTTTTACGATAGATTCTATAATCATTTATAAAAAAGAAAATACACCAAGAAGTTTTAGTGAAATAATGACAAGATTTAGAAGATAAATAAGCTGTGATCACAAATACTTACCGGCCGTCTGCCGTTTCTAATGTATCTGTACGGAAGACTGTTTCTTACGGATGTAAATTAAAAATGTACACAATTTGTTCACTGAAACTGCAAAGCCCAAATTTTCATCTTATACGCAATTAAAAAGAAGATGAATAGAGAAGATGGTTAAATGCTGTTACAACACGTTCACTTTTTTTTGTTGACGAACAAACACTTTTCGGAAGACCACACGTGTCGTCAAAATCGGTACCAATTAAGAAAAAAGTTCACTCCAGTTTTCCGATTCTCGTCATACATTTAAAGAATAGTAAATAACTCCTTCGTCTTTGTGAGGTCCTCCAGAAGCTATTGGATCAGGCACAGGGGAATGGTACAAGGAATCCGACGAAATCTTTGGCGACGAGCTAGCACCTTCCGGAACTCCTCTCTCGTCTTTTGAAGTAACAGGATGAGGAGGAACTTGAAGCATCTGAGAAGACACAGTCGGTAACTGAATCTGCAGAGTCTGGTGAGCAGCAGCAGGATTTGAAACGTTGTGACATGATCTGGGATCTGGTGGTACCCAGCCTTTTGTGGGTAATGTCCTGGTACTGCCGTACATGCTTTCAGCGTAAGAATGATACCTGGTATCTGCTGGGTGAGGTTTTCGATGCGTGTAAGGGATGGTGGCATTGCCTGAAATTTCTGTCAGGGCCACAGAAGCCCTATGTATATGCATGGGCATTTGGGACCGACTGGATTGAGCAGGAGGACCATAAATCGGGCACTGAGCAGAATTATCCGGTCTCCAGTTTGGGTCCCTGTTCCAGACTCTCATTTGTTCGATAGCATAATCAGGTCCTCTGGGATGTACTAAAGGTGGTCCCTGTCCAGATTCTTCACGTGTTAAGTAAGGATCCAGTTTATTAGGACCTTGCATTGATTCGGACGGGTTGGGTTGGATTCGGCTTTGCACTCCTCGAACAGACGGTCTTCTAGCAAATCCAAATGTGGGATCATCGTCATCTTCAGCTAAACTATATCTTTTGCGCAACTTTTCGATTCTTTTTGAATCCTGCTCAACAAACTGTTCAAGTTCATCTTTGTTTGAGCGAGTAGGTGCTTGTGAAGTTCTGCTAACATCTGGTGGAACGCTTGGTCCATAAGCAGATGCACCACCATTACAGCACCGAACATAATCCGCTGGCACTGAGGATTGACGGCCATCACCATTTCTATTAACTGTGACTCTTTGAATCACCCTCCAGTCTCGAAAGTTCCTCGGAACTGTCATGGATCCCATATTCCTCTGATCAGTCCATTGTCCTTGGGGACCACTTGGATGAGCTACCATACGAGTAGGAGGATACTGCATGTTGTGCGATCCCATTTGAGATGGATGCCCTGGGCACGCCATTCTTTGACGAGGTAAAGAAGGGTGATAACCATCATGACGTACATAATACCCTCCTTTAGGATTCATTGGCATAGCAAATCTCTGTACTGGATGAAATTGTTGCTGTGCATAAGACATTGCACTTTGGTTATGAATATCACTTTCTGATGAAGCACCATGAGGTACAGAACCATTAATGGGAATACCGCCAGTAGAGAGGATAACATCTGGCGGTTTGGAATGAAAATTCACAGCTCCTTCAGGGTTATCTTTATGCTCATCTATTGTCGTCAACCATTTCAATTTTTCCACAAGAGATTCTTGGGAAAGCAAAGGTGACTTGGGACGAGGATATTTAACTCCTGGTTGCTGACGACGCTTGGCTTCAATACCTCTAAACAAAGTGCATTGCAAAGCGTTCTTTTTAATAATTCGTCTTATTTTTGAATTATGATGTGCCATACCCCTGAAACTTTCTTCATCATAATCTTCTGCATCCTCTTCGTCATATCCTATATCATCTAGCCTTATTTCTTCTTCTACTTCTCCACTTCTGGAATCAGATGATGTCGAATCATCGGCATCTTGTGGGAGATCCTGAGAAGCGCCACTATTGACAGACTGTTCACCAGAACTTTGCCTACTCAGGCTTTCTTCATTGACTTTATCCATTTTAACAGCTGCTTGATGCATTTGCATATTTTTTATCATTAGTGACTCACGAGGTACCGGCTTTGGTTTATCTTCCGTAAGAGTTTCATCTAATCTTTCATTAAAAACTTCATCAAAACTTTCTTGTTTTTGAATAGAAACGGTGTCACTTCTTATAGTGAAATTTTCTTGGTTATCGGTATCTCCAGTTTTTTCTGGTTTTTTATTGGTTAAATTAATAGAATTGGATTCATTTTCATCCTCTCCGAACCTGACAATTATAGTATCCTGAGAGGATATACTGCAATCACTATCTGCCTCAGAAAGAGTTCTAGAATGAGTTTGATTGCTATCGTCGTCTTCCGTTTCATGATAAACATCGTCGCCAGAGTTAGCAAATTTAGTAGAAGAGAATAAGTCGCTGTCTTCCACGCGAACATCTCCTTCAGCAGAAGATAACAGAGTGATGAGCTTCCTAAAGAAATTATCATCCAATGCACCGTTTCTACTATCGCTGGAGAAATCACTATCCAATTCTTGGAATACGCTGTTTAATTCCTCGTCAACAGCGAATTCTCTTTCAGCTTCTAAAAATCTTTCAAACATTTTATCACTCTCTTTGACAGAATCTAACTGCACATCGTTTGCATCAGGTGTTTCATTTTTAATTTCACAGGAGACACTGTCGGTATTTTCCGTTTCCTTAGAAACACCGACGTCACTACTTTCTTGCAATGGAGCCGCTTGCGGCTCTGTTAAATTTTCAGTAACATTCGGAATCATCATTTCAATAGAACAACACTCACCACAAAGGGCATCCTTAGAATCTGGCTCATTCGGAACAGTTTGGTCATCTATGGGGGCCGGCGGCGGCAATTCCTCCGAATCTCGATATTCAGCTGGAGGTTCGAAAGGTGGCACATCTTGGTATTCTGCTGGGGGATCGAACATATAGAACTCAGCACAGATAATGTCAGGACCTGTCGTGAGAGCCAGTAGCTGAATATCTTCACTCTCATCCGAATACAAAGTAACTGCTTCATCGAAAGTGACCCGTCCTTTGGGTTTCTTTCCGGGTTTGTTGCTCCTCTTGAGGAGGGATTTGAGCTCCTTCTCAACCGGGCGGTCATCGCTGGACGAGATAGCAGAGTCGTCGAAGCTAACCTGCCGCTTGACAGCGTGGCTCTTAGCCCGTGCGGTGGAATCGGACTCGCTGCTCATGTTGTTTGCGTCGCGTGTATGGTGCTCAGCGCTCACCTCTGCCGGAGGGTCGGCGGAGCCCAGCTGCTGGTCCTCGCTGGGTCGGAGGGCGACATCGCCCAGCGTCGCTTGGTCCTCCGCGGCATCGGCCTCTTCGTCATCAATGAACTGGAAGTGCTCACAGTCGAAGAGGGGATTGTTTTGGTTGTTAGCGAGCGGCAGAGTGCTGGAACCACACCCATCGCATCCCGGCGATGTGAGCCTTTCGGGGCGGCCGATCGATGATCGCTCGCTGTCCTGCGCAATGGAAGGCAGCTCTCCGACACTCACGGAGCATCCTGTTGACGACCCTCCTCCCCCGCACTTGCTGTCCGCGGAAGTGAACGTATACAAAGAGTTGTGGACTTCCGCTTCGATCTTCATCTTCCGGTGACGGCTGTGAATGACCACACACGATGACCTGTGCCAATGTCACTTCTGTCAATTTTTTTTATATGGAAATGACTGCAACTACAATTTCACAGTAATATGAGATGCACCTTAATTTTTTTTTGAGGAATTTCCTTTCACTTCTTTTTTTTTCCCCTCAACAGTTGCGTTTATTTTTATTTGTTTTAGGAGAGAAAAGAGTACTTTATAGAAGTTCCATTTCAGCTTACTAGAAAAATCCGGATTACTGAAAAAAATGAAATATTTAAATAGAAAATAATATTATGTAAATAAATTAAATAAACAAATCAAAGCAATGCAAGTATAGCGATATTAAGTATAAAATAATCTTGTTAATGATTATTAAAAGTGGTAGATAGATTAAATCTATTTTTTTATAACGAATGTTTAAAAAAATCAGAGTTTAATTTAATTAATGTAATGTACAGTAATTAAAACATACAGTAATTAAAAAATTTTGTCACATTTATTTATAAAATTAATTTTAAAATAATAGAGTAAAATGCATCTTAATTAAATTCTAATACTGATGTAGATGCATATTTGAATTAAATCACATTTCAAGCGATTTATTTCAATTTAATTTCGTTGCCCATTTTAATGCCCCATTTTGAAGTCACATGAGGGTTATCTTGGAAGAGACATTGTAATTTTGAGTCATGACCAAATTACAATGAACCATTAATAACTTAGAACCTCCTCTTTAAATTTCCCCACCACAGCAATTCGAAGATGTCTGTTTTGACGGTTTTATAGAGCGTATCATATGCACCTATGCAGTGGGCTTTTTATTAGAATCAGGAATTGATTTAACGATTTTATGATTCCAACATAGAGACTCTTTCCAGGACAACTCCCTTATCACAGTTTGAAAGAATAAGCTTGGCAATTAGTGATTAATTTTTTATATATATAAATAGGTATAGGTATATTTAATATATTAGGATAAATATTTTACAAACTTATGAAATTCGAATGCAGATTCTACCGTCATAAATATTACTAAATTTGAACAAGCATTTGAATAATAAATTTCCAGTTTCATAATCTCATTTTTAAGAAAAGTACCAGCGAAAACAGCAGGATGTCAGGATATAGTGATGGATTTCAGGCATTTTAACTTCGTCATTTACAATCATTTGTTACTCTCCCCAACTACTACCCCCCCCCCCCCCGAAAAAAAAAAGAAAATTGCGACGAGGCAGAAACGAGAAATGCGTTGTGTTGCGGCAGTATTAAACAATACCGGCACAGGAAGTGCAGTTTCCGGATTCGCCCTCTAGCATCTAAAAGAATCAAAGCACCCGAGCTATTTCCCGCCACGCGCCTATTCGTTCTAAACAGAGTTATATTCATACTTACTTTTTTCATTTGTGCTCTGTTAATCACTTACAAATTTACTATAAAAAACAACAGTGCTTTTACTTAAGTGGGTTTTTACACCAGTTAACTCTTTCGTGCGACGAAATTAAAAAAAGAGATATTGTTCTTTTTATAGCATTTAGAAAAAGGAAGGTGTTTCTTTTTGTAATGTGGTTTTTTACAATTAAAATCGCGCATGAAGAAACGAAATAAGACGAAATAACAAAATAGTAAACCAGGAATTTCATTCAAATAAAGAAAGAACCTACTCTAATCTTTTGCTATGTTAAATATTTTGAATTCTAAAGTGAGAAATGATTTTCATTAATTTGTGGACACTAAATTTTACATAAAAAAATCAAAGAGATATATCTTTGTCCCAGTTATGTAAAATGTAATTATTCATGAATTATTCGTTGTTCTCATTTCTTTCCAATAATGAAATTTTTGAATATATAAATCTAGCAAAAGGAAATTAATGTAAATAGAATATTGAACATTAAATGATTTGAATGATTACAATGACATTGAATACTGAACATATTGAATTGTGAATCAATTCATTGATGAGCTTCTTACAATAATTTCAGTAAAACGGAATTATTATTTTTGTATCGGGATTTTTCGAATATTACTCGGTCAGGTAAAAAGTTTTTAACGAAAATATCAGTATTTAATCGATGCGGTTATAATTTATTTCCATTGAATGATCTGTAAATGATTATTTATCAAACAAATTCTTTATTTAAGACAAATATAATAAACATCATGAAAAACTTCCTGTTTATGAATTTTATTTTACACACATGAATTCCTATAAACAACTAACGCAACTTTTTAGAACTTACAAAAAAGTTAACAAATGCACCATAATTAGCTGCTCAAATCATCATAGGAAATATTTTCTTATTAAAAAAAGTCTAATAAAAAACTCAAGTTTCTTTTAAATAAAACATTTATATTTTAAAATTCCAAACGTATTGGAGCATATATGTGTATTACTTCCGCTTACATACACTTAAAGATAACAAGTGAAATAAACATGCGACTTGTCTTCTTACATTTAAAAAAATGCATATGCAAAATAAATTTTAAAATGCTTCATTGCAATCATATAAAAATAACGAATTCATAATTACATTAAATTTCATGCTGAATGAAATTAAGAAAAAATTAATTCTGTTCTTAAGTTGTAAATTAAAGACAAATTGTAATCCTCCCCCCAAAACAAATGCACACTAAAAACAGAATAGAAATTATACATTGACCCGAATTTTAGCAAGCAGAACTCACCATGTTTTAAAAGTAATCAATGAATGATCTCCTCGGAGCTTTGTTCCGTCAAGTAAAATTCTTGTTTCTGAACTTCTTCTGCAATACAGGTGTTAAATAACGAAACCAGAAACCAATAAAACTTTTGCATGAATTGGAGAAGTTGCCAGGAAAAAAGGAATTCGGTGTTTTCTATAAGTTTCTTACTCGGAAATTTTCCTCAGAAGCAAATTTCAGGAACAAGTCCAGATGTTACTTCCTGTTCATTTCGAAACTATTGGCTCCTCGATGTATTTCTTCAAAAGGTGTTGCGTGCGACGTCCCTTCTATGATGAAGGGGGAGTGGCCGACACCACTTTCCCTTTCAACTGTTGTCAAGGTAACAGCGAAACATAAGAGCAGGAAGAGCAGATGCTGGAAGATATCTCAGGATCTGATCCAAGTACTCGCAAATAGAGTAAGAGGGGACCTGTAAAGAATAAAAGGAAGTTTGGGTGAGGTTCATTACATGTTGAGATATCACTCACGAGGACATAAGAGAGTTGAACTCTTAATCTAATTTATTTCACCAATTATTCTAAGACATTCTAAAACATCTATGCATTCTTTTTTATGATAGGATAGCGATTTCAACACCAAAAAAAGATTTTATGAAATAAAACTTTGTCTAACAGATATTTTCATTACATTAAATTTTATTTAGAGAGTTGGTTGATTGTTTTCATACCATGTTTCGATTTAGTTAAGTAAGAAAAGAATCCTATTTTAGAAACTACGCAAGGAATATTTTGAGACTAACTTCGCAATTTCGAGTAGCGATCACTTGATTAGCACCATATCTGAAACGACATTTCCTCCTTAAACTATCACAGCGGGAGACAGTTTAACTTCAATGAATTTAATATGTATTCACTTTCGTACTCCGTGGGTCATTAATGGATTGGAGAATCCAAATATAAGCACTCTGATCTCAAAGTAAATGCTCTTTCACCACTTCAACGTAACTTCTTTCACTTAATAGGAAATACTAACAACAATGCGTTTGCATAACAATTTCCACATAAGAAAAATAATTATAAAATCTTTTAAACCAATGACATGAATAGTGTTTGGATTATTCTAAGACGATGTGATTCACTCCTTTAGTAAGTACTCCTTTAGTTAGTCATATTACTCTTCGTTAGGTTCTCGTAGATTGAAATCAAATGAAGATTTTCTTTATTATCTTAATTAATTATTTCATCTTAAATTTAAAATATTCCTTCACATTATCTACATTAAAACAAATCTTTTCGAAATGATGAGTGAAAACACGAGATTTGTCGCATCGGAAAATGAACATCTCATGATAGACACTGAAAGTTTTTGGGATTGAAATAAATGATTTTTACTTTGATGAGTTTAATATACTTCTTAATGTAAACTAATTCGATCATCTTTATTCTCTTTTGAAATAAAAGATGAAAGTTTATTTCGATTTCTGTTTAAATAATTTTGATCGATCAATGAAAGCAACTGATTTTGGTTTATTTCCATGTATTTGTTTTTGAAGGATTCCAAGAAAGTGTTAAGGGTATTTTTTAAGGAGCAAATGAAATTTCTGTTTTTATATAAAAGCAGTATTTGGCTTAAAAATTATAAACTGCAATATATGAAGGTATCATCAAGATGTTTTTCCATTTAAAAATATCGTGATTGAATTTTATATAGCATTCAATAGCAAGAATTGTTCATTACTTCAAAAAAAAATTAAGAAAATATATCACCAGTGGCATAGAGCGCATGGTGAAAAAATTAACTTAATTTTTTTACCTAAATTATGAATTAAAAAAGAAATTTGCACAATGTCTTTAAACAAAAAATATTATTGCTTAACTTTAGCTGTCTTTCATGAGCGGTTACATAACAAATGTGTATAGAATTTCATAAAAACTGAACACACAATTTTTGAAATTTTGTTTCCGCCTTCTATTTTTTTAATAAATATTCACTTCTAAAGAGTCACAAAATTTTCATTCCCTTATTTTTGAAAAAAAAGGTAAGTTTTTATATACTCCTTAAGATGTTGAATCAGTTCATAGGAGTAAGGCTAATGTTTGACGAATTTGACATCGAATCCAACAATAGGATCATGTACACCTTATGCTAAATTACAACATATCTCACTTTCAAATTATCATTACTAGAAGACATCTATCTCTATGAGCTGGAATCGACAGCCAGGTCATTTGCATTGCATTTATCTGCTGCTTGTTGAGTTTATATTTCGATAGTATGCACGATCAGAGGACAGCACCTTCTCTCTTCATTAATAGCTTTATTAGGGTTATCGTTTAGTTTTATATTGATCACATAATTGGAATACATTTAAATGTCAAACCAAAAATTGCAGTTCGATACTCAAGACTAATTTTTTTGATGAGTTCCTTTTTATTTTTCGTAAGACTTGTATCATTATTTTACAAGACTTTAAAAAACGTAAAAGAAAAAATCAAGATGCATTTCATCCTCTCCTCATTCTTTTTTTCAGAGAATTTTCAAGTTGTCTCTTTTCTTGATTAAATAAAAATTTATGCAAATTTATGTTTAATTATCGATTTTCTTTGCATTGTTCCGTTTTTTTTTATTGAGAGCACTTTCTGTTTCAAGAAACAAAGTCATTACAGACTTTTCGATTAGTTTTCTTTTCGATTTATATAAAATGAAAAATAAAAATAATGAAATTTGCAGAAAAAATGGACGTGGAAATAAAAATAAAAAAGACACAAATCATGGTGTAAAAATTAAAAATTTGATCTAGGAAAAACTCCTGCTGCTTCCAGAAAATATATGCAAATGAATTATTTGAGAGTCAAAACCATATGAACTCTGAATTCCAATGGTTTTTGGATGGCATACATTTTTAAAAGTATAATTTATGCTTATAGTTTTTAAAATAGCTCATTACTGTGTAGACAAAACTTTTAGACTTATTTACCGCTTCGCTTCAATTTAAAATTAAAATTTTGCAAGAGTTAATAGAAAATCGGAGAGATACATAGTATAATTAACAGAACTTCGTAAAGTATCTATAATTGTATGAGTTACGTGGCTATGAAAAATAAGGCTAAATATAAAAATACTTTGCTGAAGAAGCTATTAAGAAATTAAATTACATGAAGCATTGTGATTTAATCCAGGTGAATCAATTGGTCGCCTAAGCGGACTAGCATCATATTAATCAGAAAATATTAATTTTATTCCGTATAAACAATAATTTTAAATAAATGGTTTCGTTGATGTTTGTACTACCCATTTCTGTTCTAATAAAAATGCTATACAAACAAAAACAACAAAAAATTAACAAATCTTTCTATTTTTAAAGAGACAATAATCATAACAGACTTTTTTAAAATCAAATGCTAAAATTTAGTTAAATTTATTTTTAAAAAAATTTGAGCATGTGGAAATTTTAATACAGATATTTGTAATTTGCCTATTATTTCAATATTTTTTTTATTCATCTTTTTTCATGGTTTGGTAGCATGAAAAGCACACTCTATTCATTTGAAAATATCCCCACATTTCATTAATGGATATTGCTCGTTTATAGTGTTCTTAAGAGCACAATAACAATAACTAAATTGAAGTATCAAGTATCAGGGCAAATTTTGATGTATGCAGTAGAGCTAAATAAGGAGCTCTAAAAATATCATAATATTGTAATCATAAAACATTGATCATAGTGGTGTAATGTTGTGCAATATTAATAATTAAAAAAATTGTAAGGAGCGAAAATTTCAGAACTTCATTTCTAACGAAAGAAAACTACACATTATTATAAGTAATTCATGCTTGGCAATAATAAAAAAATAAAGGAAAAATATAACAAAGTTAGCAATTTTTTTTAATTGGCTGCCTAAAAATAGTTTAAACTCGAAATCTCTAACAAGCAATCCAACATTTTCTCTTGTAAATTCCATAAATAATTTTTTTTTCCTACATCAACTTTATTGAACTACCAATGCTTCTTTTTCATATTAAATTAAAGTCTTAAAAAGTATTCAACTTCAAAACACTAAAGCAGATTCGTCTTGTTTTTGTTAAAAAAAATTAAATTATAGATAACGAATTGTCGTCGCATAGTCAAAATACATTGTTTGAATTCTAAAAATCATTTAATAACCAATTGGAAATTAAAAATAACAAATGACAAAAAGGAATTCATCATGCAAAAATAAACACGGCTGAGAATCAAAAATTACAATAATTAACTTGCTCATTGGTATCTAAAGAATTCATTTCGCTTAGAGTTTTAATCACATGCACTTCAAATTAGAATCATTTCAATTAAAAATCTTATTTCATAATCTTGTATCTATCTTATATAATTAATTGAGTACGTGTCTATTAAAATATAAAGATTTCTTTTTGTATTATTTGGAATAACTTAGCCCATGAAACGGCATTTTGAAATTTAAATGAGTAGTTTCAGATATTATTCGAGAATTCTAATAAACTCAGTAAATCTGTATTTAATTGGAGAGAGTAAAGGAATTTTGGATAAGAGAATCCTGAAGCAGTTAAGAGGAAAAGAATTTATTAATTACTCTCAAAATAAACAATAAACAATAACAAAATTATAAATCTAGGATTAAATTAGAAGAATTCAAATAAATATATGTTGCAATAAATTGGGGTGAAATTCTGTAATAAAGATTTTAAAACAAGTACTCAGCTTATATAAATAAAAATTTAACTCATAACTATTATCTTTTTTTAACACAGCGATTTTTCTGCATTTAAAAATATGAAAGATTTAAGCATTCAAGAGATTTTAGATAAAAAACAACTACGAATACAAATATTTTTTATATGTAATGATTAATGTTTGAACTAATTCAATAGCCAAACATATATAATGAAGAGGAGCTACGCTAATCAGTTTTTGTTAATATGGAATTCCTGAAACATTCAATTCGTATAGATAAACACAAATTTGAAAAGCAGGTTTACTAAAATTACATCAATATACAAACAAATCTCAAAATAATAGTTTTTAAACAGCATTTATTTTCTTTTTCGGAATCAAAGCATTCTTCAGTGAAAAAAATAAGAAGGGCGGGGATTTGAATCACTAGGTCGAAACGTCGTATGGTAATGTTGTAGGCTTGATCCATCTCTCATACTATTTTATTTTTTAAATCTTATTCTTAATCTAACAATAACATGCATAAAAAATTTGCTTTCAATATCGTCGCAAAGCGAAGTGTATAAATGGAGTAATTAAAATATTATTACAAAAAATATTAAAATTAATTAATATTGAACAATAACAAAATATTATTGTAAAAATTGGTAAATTTAAATTCCTTTCTAACTAGGAGAAAAAACTGCACCGAGATAAAATTAAAATCACTAAAAAATTCTTTTATTAAAATTTTCTACTACCAAAAAGTAACTATCGAAGCTCTTGGTTCAACTGTCAGTTCTATATAGCTATTAAGGTACCATGTTTGTCGTAATGCAGAGTAGATATCCAGCTTACAGATAATATGTACTCAACTTATAAACATATTATATTAAAATATAGGATATATCGTGAAAATGCCTTTAAAGTTAAGTTATTTTACTGTGCCTACAGAATATTTCAAGAAATTTTGGAATTAGCTTGGCAGAATTTCAAGCACAGAGTTGTATTTGCAATAACAGTACATAAAATATTGGTACGTCACCACGCCGAGTGACACTAGTATGCAACTAATAATGCTACTCAGCTTGCAAAATCCTCATTGTGACAATTTTTGATGTTAGGCTTCCGAGCATCGATTTATGGGAAAAAACAATGCAAAATATCAAAAATTATATAAGCAATGCCATTCCATAAGTTTGTTAGATAAAGACAGATTGTTTCAATCTGAATGTTATTTGAATTAAAATCTAAAAATCACATTTGAATGATTGAAATTTTATGCATAAATATGCACAAGAAATTTCAACTTCTTTTATATAGTTATTTGTTGACGGAAATGAAACTATTAAATTCGCATACAAAATAATACTGTTTTTTACGTGATTGAATTTATAAGTTTCAATTTTGGAGGACATACGATATGGATGTGCTGAGTACAGAGACAATTTTTTTGTGATTTTAATGAATCTTTTATGCACAATGTGTTAATGTAATATTCGATAAATTCTGAACATAATTAAGCACACAATGCATTTTTTTTTTTGTAAAATGTAACCGAAAAGTAAAATATATATCTTACGATGAAATAATGGCTATTGATTTGGATCATAAAGGTTATACACAATATTAATAAGACGAGAAGTAATCAATAGAAAAGTGCCTTATCAATGCCTCTTGATTGAATTTGTTTTAAATATGTGAAAAATGAAGCCAAATTACTGCATGTAAAGGAATTAATTTCATTTTTAATTTTCTCACACAAATCGAGCTCTAGAGTGGTCTCATTATAAAAGGAGGTGAAAAATTCTTATTTGAGAGTGAAAAATTTCTGGGAACAATTCGCCATGCGTGCACGCAAAGCTGTAATTAAAATTCAGCTCACTAACTGCTGATAATAAATTTAAGCAGGAACAATGTAAACTCCACTAGTATGCTTTATGGTTGCTAGCTTTGCGTGAGAAAGCCACATTACGTTCTTGTGTGATGAACAGTTACGTAAGAAAAAGGGTAAAAGAAAATATTTTGGTTTGTGTCTCGAGCAAAAAATCGAAACAAAACAATATTGCGACGTGGTGTGGTGGTGTCACGGATTAAGATGAACAATTTCCACGGTGGAGTCCACATTTAGATAAAACAGCTCCGAAAAGTCGCGCTGTTTCAACGATAATTGTTCCAATAATTATTTTCTTAATCCAAACTAGTATTAAAGTTGCATTTTTACTATTACCAATTAATAAAAAGTATTACTTTCCTTTAAGTTTTTCTGGCTCAAAAGCCATGAAATTGACTATGATTCGCCAAATAAAATGTGAAAATCATATCGATATAAAACCACGATAAAACTATAAAACGGCAGATGTAAAATGTACAATAAAACATTAACATATTTTAAGAGAGTTGATAAAATTTAGTAGACTTCAATAAAGCAAAAAAGTGAACATCAACGACAACGCAATTTTGGTCTAAATTTGATGAAAATTAAATTAAAACCCTGTCAAATGCGAATTAGCTCGACATAAAAAGATAGGAAAACTTAAACCGATTAATTGTATAAAAATAAAAATATACTAAAAACATCATAATTTTTGAAAAGTTTAAAGATAGATTTTAAATAATAACTAAGTGCCGCTTATAGTATTTATTTCTGTATGCCGTTGATGACACGGGAGAGAGTCATGTGCATTGGTCATGTAAAATCCATAACGACAATTTTTAATTACTTAAAAGTGAAATTAAATTGTTTAATGAATGATTAATAGCATCATTTACGACAAATTCTAAAAGATTTGTTTCCTGAGTTTTAAAAAATACGAAATTATTAAATTTGACAGATCTTTTTCAAGAGAACTGTCAACTATTTAAATTTTGATATGTATCATTTTATTCACATAGATTCCAATCGAATTTTAAAATTAAAAGCATGTAAAGTAAGAAACTTAATTCTCGTCTTAATACATTTAAATTAATAGTTTGATTACGCGAACTTTAATTATAAAAATATCTGAAATCGGAGAGTATAGTTCAAATTCAGTAGTCCTACATTATGTTTGATATAATCTTGATCTTTATATATTTCTATGTTTTTCATAATCTGCGGGCACGAAATAACGAAAATGAGGCGCAGGAATATTGAAAACAAACATAAGTAATCGGAAGCAATCAACTATAGAAGTTGCAGCTAGAAAGGAACCGTGCTTTCATAATAAAGATAAAATTAAATAAAAAGATACGAATAAAAATCGATCAATACATATAAAAATGAATAGCCAGCTTCTAAAATTACAAAACTCAAAAAAATCACTGGATGAAGGTCCGATTGAATTGATATGGAAAACTAGACTGAAAATACTAAAAGACCAAGAGGTTTTTACTAAGAGCAATTCGAGTTTAAGAGATGATTCCATTTTTGTAAATGAACTGAAACCTAACTAATTTTATTTATCTCTTTCACTTTTTGAGAAATAAGAGATTCTAAGATATTCTGGCAAAAAAGGTACTTTGTATTACATGACATATCAAATTAAATTTTGTTAAAAAGAGATGCGCAACGAAAGATGCATCTTCCTCAAAATCTACAAAAAAGCAGATGAATTTGTTCCTAATATAGGAAAGAGGTAATTTACACTTGCCTTTCACTGATAGCGCATAAAAAATTTGCTGATGTTTTTTCACGCGCCATCAAAACAAATTAATTGCAATGAGAATATTTCTTTCCTCTTTCGAGATTATCGTATTCAGTTTGATTATACCTTTTCGATTTGAAAGGATGAAAATTCATTTTCTTAACATTTTTTTTTACTACTGCTTTTATTTTCCCTGAACTAATGGAAAGGATTCATTCTGTAGATGAGCATTATTCTGATTGTAACTAATCAAACTTGACTTCAAAAATAACAATTCACTTATATTTACAGCAATAATAATAATATTAAAAATCCACCATTCTCTAGAAAGTATATATTACTTTTTCAATTGATTAAAATAATTTGATTTATATCTTATACACAATAAAAAATAAATTACTAAGCATTTAATATTAAAACATCTTTTTAGTCATTTTAAGTTTAAGGCATTTTAATAGTGCTTTTAAAATTTAATATTTCACAGAAAAAATTTAAAATTTTCCATATATTTACACTTTGTATCATATCTATCTTACAGAAATATAATTAATAAATAATCTTCAGGTAAAATTTATAGAAATTTTGACATTTTTCTATAAAAACAAGTATTTAAAAAACGTTAATGGAATAGTTGTCCTTTATTACAGAGTAGTTCCCTTTACCTTATTAAAATAATTTAAATCTTCTCTATCATACGTATTTGATTATAATAAAGAAATGGTTATAAAGTATTATAAAATAATGAAAAAAGTATAAATGTTTACCCAAGTATCTGCAGCTTGAATTGTTCTAATTAAAGTCGCAATTCAATTAAGAGGCCGAAATGTTACAAATGTCTTCATGCAAGAGCAACTGAAAATGAAAAATAAATAATTTTATAGATTTGAATTTATATTTATGCGTAAAAAATATCATCTGTTTTTGAAAATAAAATATTTTCATGGTTGTGTCTCAATAATCAGAAAAGAAATAGTACAATAAATTAAAAAAAAATCCACAAAATCATTGAATTTCTCACAATAGCATCTTTTAAAAAAATTGTTCAAACATTGTTCTGCAATTAATCCTTTAAATTGTGTATAAAAATTAATCCCAAACAATATACAATTTAAAAAATAATTTATATAGTAATTAAACCAGTCTAAAAGAAGAAAAACATATATCAGAGGTAAAATATTATAAAAAAAATAGTAAATTAATTAGATTTGCATTTATTTTGATTGCGTTTCGTAAATGGAGAAGGCAAAGAATAGAAAATTCTCCCTTTCATGCTCAAATTAAATATTTAAAAAATGCAACAATAGAAATTTTTTATTAATCAATCTTTTAAACAACAAATCGATTCATTTACATAAAGAAATCTGAATATTTAATAATAAATGTCGTTTTTAAGAATTAAATAATATCATTTAAATGTCAGTATCTGAAACAAATTCACACAGCTCTAGAAAGCTAGCAGTTAAGAATATTATTTTAAGAAAATATAGCTCTTGGTTACAGTTAAACATTCACATTTCATTTAGTAATTTGTCTTCATACTTTTATTTTATTTATATTTCATAATATGACTTTTGTTCAAAATACTTTAAACAAACCTAACAAAGACATCAATCGAATAAAAAATATTGGTATCATTATACTCCACGTAAAATTCTGTGAAGTAAGGGAAAGTGGCTTTATTTCTTTATTTAATATTTAAGTTGAATTTTTTTTCAAAGTCGGAATAATTCAATAAAAATTCAGAGATTCCGCAACCACTTCGTTATGCAAAGTAAGTGAATTCAGCTTTCCATAAAAAAAAGCAAGGAAATTGGCCCTTGTCATTGATTTTTAGCAGCTAACAAAGAAGTTACTTTCGAGAATGACTCTGCAGAAATGTCGCCAGTTGAAAAGAAAGAAACGAGTGGCTCTGAAAAACTCTTCAAAACACTGATGAAGACGAACATTTTGCATGTAGCTACTCAATATGAAGATTGTCAAAAAAAGAAGAGATTTTCTTTATATGTTGCCTTCTTAGTTCTGCAGCTTGCTAAAATAAGAGAAAATATATAGACGATATTCTGAAATTATTTAACTTTTTTGTTCCTAGCTAGTTAAACGATCGAACTGTACAGCAAACAACAAAAATAAAGGAGTCTAATTATGTAAGTTAAATAGTACATCATTTGCAACATGTAATCCGCATATGAAGACAAAGATCAGATATCAAAAATAAAAAAAACATGAAAATTCTGCAAGGATACAGATAAAATCTTAAATGAAATTCAAAATGAAAAGGAAACTTGGTAGAAAGCAAATAGAAATTAATTATTATATTTTTAGTTTAAAGAATAGAAGTAATTTCAGAGATACAGATATATCTCAGGAAAAAGTTTCCAGGTATTTCTAAAGATAGATTCATGAGAGAGAATTTTCATGAAATAGTTTAATCAAAAAATATAAAGGATACTGCTGATACAAAACAGTTATCTGTGTCATAAAAGAGGTAAATAGAAAAAAAAAATTAACAAATGACAAAATAATTGCTTAAGTGAAACTATTGATATAAAGGAGCGGAATTGATTAAAATATTAAACTAAATTTCATTATTTAATTCAAATTAATGCATCTAAAAATCCATTTAATATCTAAAATAAAATTACAATATAAAGCTTAAATAATGAATAGTAAAAATTTCTAAGGAAGAGCTTATAGCAGATTAAAGTTTACAATATATTAAAGAGAAAAATTATGGAATAAATAGGTGGTTAAACTGATACTGATATTGCTAGAAGTCAAACTAGGTTTGTTATTAAAATTAAAACGATAGTTTCTTAATAAATAAAATTGATAAAAACTTATTATGCTAAATAAATAACATACTTTATTATGTATCATATTGGTAGAATTTAATACGTTATCACAAAACGGAAACCGTCGCCCTACCTATGCCACCGGAGTGACTGAAAGTTTAGCTGTCATGATATATAACACTATGGCAGATGCGTAATACTTCTTTTATAAACAATACATGCTCATATTGACGATTGGTTCAGAGTAGTAATACCATTTCAGTGTTAACAAGAGAAGTGAGAGACAACCACTTTTTAGTAGGTAAACCAACTTTATTTTTACAAATTCATTCAAAATATGGAAAGTTAAAGCACTAATTGCACGCAATGCATAAAGTTTGCAAAATAAATAAATAAAAATAATCTTTTTTTAATTCACGATTTTTTTTTATCAAACTAAATTTTCACGTCTTCATATAACCTAGAATGCTATTATTCCAGCTAGAATACAGATATATGGATATATTATACAGATATGAAAAAATGAATTAAAAAAATAGAATTATCTGATGAGTACGGAGTGAAATATAACGCATCTCATCCAAGTGCCTACTCTTTCTTTATAGGTTTCGTAACAAATAACTTAGCCGCTGAAAAAAAAAAAAAATCGTCCCATTTGACATACTTAGGTCAAAAACCGTAATTTTTTATTTAAATTATTTAATAGTTGAAGGCAGTGGGGATAATCTGACTCGATTTTAGGGTTTTAGAGAAGATTGTGCTCTTTTAAACCCATTATATTCACTAGGTTTTTTAATCGTTTCCGCTCTCCTAACGAATCATTTGAGGGGAAAAAAGACAAAACATTGCAGTTGATGACTGTATAATCGATGATTGTTTCGACAGCTGGTTACAACAGTGGCGGCTTGCTCATAAAAGCTGCAACAGCCCTTGAAATTATTTTTTTAAAGTTGCACTTCCGTATTAGTGCATTTAGAACATTCTATTTTGCTTGCCTTTTCTACTCTGAGAATTTAATGACTTTTTCTTACGTTTTCCACACTAAGAGTACATTGATCAATGAAAAAAGGAAAGGAAAAAAAGCAATAAAGGCGTGAAAATAAGTTAGAAATGAATCAATATGCAAAAGAAACGAAGATTGGGATTAGTCTGCGAGTAGCTCGAAAATGCCCACTGCGCATGCAACTGACTGACTATTTGATTTGAAGATGAAAGACAATACTTTCCCTCTTTGAATTTAGTAGAGCTAGAGCTGCAATCAGATCAACCACTGCTCGGCCAATTAATCCCTTTTTCCTTTTCTTTTTTTTTTTTACTCACATTTAATGTTCACTTTTGGTATCTACTTCTTTTCTTTCTTTTTACTTTCTTTTTCTTTTTCTCATTAGTTGTATATGAGTTTTGATTTCGATTCTTGGTATCTAGACAGAAACAAATTTAGTACAATGGATATTTATTTTCTTTTGTTAGAAGTCACTTTTAGAAAAAAAAAAGTTCGGGGATAATTTTCTAAAATATTATTTAGATGAACACTTTTATAAGGAGGTATCAATTATTATTAATTATCATATGTAACAAAAACAATGAACGTTGCGGATCATTTATTACATATCTTTTTCGATTTTCATTTTTAAATGAGCATTATTGAGCAAACTGGGCGAAAATGGTAGTATGTGAGGGGGGAAGTTCCGTTACTTTTGTAGAATTATTACTTCAATATTCACATAATTTTCCATTGACAAAAGTACAAGAATTTTATATCATACTTATTATTTAATATGTTGGAAATGCAACAAATTTCATATCTTTCATCTTCAATACTTTGAAATCAATCTATTATATACTATTTATGGGTTATTATCTTAGGCTATTTATGCGTAAAACATATTTTTACTATCAAAAATATTTTAATAGATATTTTTGGCAGCACTATTAATTTCAAAACTGACGATCCGTCGCTACATTACAAGCTAATTGGAATATGTCAAATATTATTTCAAACACTCCTTCTTCCATATGCTTCTGTAAAAAAGAAGATGAAAAACGTTTTGGTTTTATCCGTACTGCAAATTTAGACAATTAATCAAAATTCAATATTTTTGATAATTTTTAAGTAATTAAAAAGGATTTACAAGTAATAATGTTTTCAATTTTTTATTTTCAAAAATATTCTTTATATATTTTAAAACATTTAAGCACAGCCTCAACTTCCTTTGAAATTGTATAACATAAATTTTCCGCAATTAAACAATAAATTAAGCGTATTTTACTTTGAAATAAAATAGTACAATTCTCCCAGATACTGACTCTTTGACTCAAAATTATTAATTTCAAAAACAGCGTAAAAGATCTGCTTATACTTCATATAGGTATTATTATTCAATATAAAACTCGTGTTTACGGCATTTTTTCTGAATATTATTATTGCAAACTGCACGTATGTAAGATAATAATGTTATTTCTAAATAAACAGTAAAACTTATGCAAAAGCATAATACTTTTATTTTTGACTAATATTTTTTTATCAAACTTTATAATATTAAACCTAATATTTTGAATTGACTTTCGAATATCAAATATTTAGATAAAAAGTCACATTTTCTTTTTCTGAGAAATGAGGCCTCATCATTTCTGTTTTTATTTCGAAGTTCTCATGTATGTAAAATAATACCACATGCTTATTGTAAATGCAGAGGTTACTATCCTATACAAATCAAGTTAAATTATTTTATTTCTACATCAACGGATATAGTAATATCTAAAATGTTATTTTAACTTTCAGCTGACAATTATATCGTATTTCTTGTAAATATTTATAAATATATCGATATTATGATTAGAAATAAAATGGAAAATGATAAAAGTTACTATTTCAAAAACAGAAGATGTTTTAAAAAATATACAAAGATAACTTTTCACTAATGCATTTTATTTATTATAAAATTTTGTATGAAACTAAAATGGAGCAGCAGAGTAATTGAGTACCTCTAATGATGCATTATAAAACTTCGATTTGCAGAGAAAGGAGAAGAATGAAAGAGAAAGTCGTTTGGAAACTCTTCTTTTTAAGCGAACTGAAACAACAAAATGCTTTTTGAAAAGAAAAATGATCCTTGTAAAAGTAAATGGAAGTTTTTGAAATGCTGGAGCATTTTATCGATAAAATAAAATACTGTACGAGTCAGGTAAGCGAAAAATGGATAGAAAATTGGTACATTTTTCACGCAAAGCAAATTCAGGTCGTAGTCAAAGTTTTAGGATAATTATATCATTAATGTAATCGGTAAAAATACATCCCTGCTTGAAAACAAAATTTATCTTTAGGGAGAGAAATGTGACGTTATGAGAAATGTGAGGGGGGGGAGGAATCTACGTTTTTTCCCCTCACAGTTTTCTGAGAATGATATATGATTGGTGACAGATTTGCTGAAAGATTAATTTTATACCAGTTTTTACATAACATTTACGTTGCATATTAGAATGTTTAGCTGTAAGAAGTCCCTTAAGTTTTTACCAGACAGTGTATTTCTTTTTCCGAATGGTGCTACAATGACAATGAATTGTTATTTTTTGACATGTGTGAGATCATAAAGCAGAGAGCATAAGCATGACAGAGTAAAATGACACTGCATCCATAAAAGAGAACACGGTCACAATCGAAGATTAAAGCTGATTAGAGAAGAACAGCGTGTGTGGTACAGAAATAAACGTGGTAAAAATTTTACACTAGAGCACTTTTTAACATCTGGATCTAATTTTAATTGTTGTGCTTTTATTATAACAGGTTAGATCTTACTTATTATACTAATAAAGTGGTATTATTAAAAATATTTTATACAAGAGGGGTCTTTGAAGGCTAATTTTTGCATGATATTTCTATGAACTCTATCAAAAGAAAATTTATAAGGATTCAAAAACACAACTACGGATTTATAATTTTCTAAATAAATTGATAAAGGAATAGCGTTTATAAGTATTCAAAATAAACATACTAAAAAATCCGTTTTTTGCATAATTATGAAGAAAAATATACTTTAAGTTAGTTTTCATTTCAAGCAAAATGATAAATTAAATTTTAATGTAAAGAATTGTCTTTCTGCATTTTAAGAGTGATGTTTATTCAGATTGTAAGCGAAAACTTGAAAACAACAATATGACACAAACTGAAATAAACAACTTTATGATGTAAAATCAAGAAAGCATTAAGTGAAAAGATTTTTAGTTGAAGAATAAGTAAAAAATACAAATCGTTCTGACCTAGTTATTTTCGGTGCTTTAAATAAAAATGTTTCAAACCTTTTTGTGAAAAACCCTGTTGATTCACAAAATAATCCACTACATCTTCTAACATCTTGTTCTGAAGAGGAGAAAGGAACAGAATTCTTAAGAAAAATGTGTTTTAGCCAGCTCTTGTCTGAAGACAGTACTTCCGTGTTTACGTGACCAATCACAAAATTGCATGCCATTTCTGGCCGTCAACGTTTCGGAAGGAAAAAGCACTTGTTCTTTCCAGTGGGTAGATTGAACACTTTCCCTTTATATTGTTTCCCACTTATTATGCGGACATTCCTCAGAAACATGGCCATATGGAATGTTTTAAAAAAGGATGTCATCACCTCAATTGAAAGATGTCTGGAAGGATGCCATCGAAGATGAGGAAGATAAACAGAGCTATTTACTGTCAGAGGTTTTATTGGAAAGTATATTTAAAGATCAGCAATCTTAAAATAGTATTCAAATAGAGCGGCGTAAGCAAAAATTCTCGAAGCTGTGGACGATGACGAGGTTTTTAGTATAACCAGGATTGCAAAAGTTTGAAGAAGTTCATATTTTGAGCCTAAGAACTTAGAATGCGTGGATTTTGAAAAAAAAAGTTGCTATTAAATTATTTAAGATGTACAATGAATTACGAAGACAGGTTATAAGAATTAGCATAAATGCATTACAGTTCGAATTTTTAACAAATTAAAAAACCTATATAGATTATTAAATTGTTTTATTATTTAAAAATAATTCAAGCTTATTTTTTAATTTACATTTTAAAGAACTTTTATTTTTCAAATTTTATTGAAGTATTAAGAGATATATGTGCGTGCTAAGATAAAAATATATCTGTAGTTAAAATTTCGTTTTATGCTGCTTCCTATTAGCCACACTCCATTGCAAACAAAACAGTGGTTGCATTAGAAGGAATTAGTTGGAGTGCTAGTAAAAGTCAAGATTTGTTAAAACTATGTTACAGAAAAAAAAAGAACTGAATAGATCCAAAATAATTTCTTAAAATTGCAGTTTTAAAAGAAGAAGGGAGAAATTATATGAATCATTCCTCAGAAACCTTTTTTTTTTCCAATTTCTAGCGAAATTAACGACCTTTACTTTATCAGAGACAGATATGAAGTCCATATGTATCAATATCATAAAGAAATAGTATTCTACTCATATTCGTCATAACTATTTTATATGATAATTTGAAGTGATATTTTTACAATGATGTTGTTGCATTATTTTATAAGCATACCACCTTGCAAAAATTATATAAGGTATGAGATAATAATCCAAAATAATTTTTAACAGAAATTTAACTTTTAATTACCCGTCTTTATTACGTGAATACCATCAAATTAGTATCCACACTTGCAAACAAAATATTAAAAAGAACATCGATAGAATTGTAGTTTTGTGAACATAAACCACGAAGAAGAAAAAATGAATGCAATGCAATTAAAATAACATTGATATAATATATATATTCATATGCATATATAAAGAAAAGTATTTTTTTTAAGTAAGCGCATCAAACTTCGTAATTGATGCCAAATGAAAAGAAGAAAGACGCACACAGAAAATATACCGTTTGTTAATAATATGGTTAAATCATGTTTAAAACCAGCCACCGTAATTTCAGAAAAGTAAACCCAATACGTCAACTAATATTTCCCCATCTGTGCAATGAAGCGATATTAAACCACACTTTCGTCCCAGAAATAGAAAATCGATTAGAAGCGTGGCGAATTTATTATTTTTTCCCACCCGCCCAGAAATTCTTTGAATAATCAGCTCAAACCACGAGAAACCAGAAGGTGTTGGAAGAACACTACGATTCGTTGTGGAAACATCTTGCGGGGAGAAGCACTATTCCGTGGAAATTCCGTTAACTCGCTTCGAAAAGTGAAAGCCTCTTTTCAAGATTTTGCGGCAAAACTTTTTCAAACAATATATATATATTTGGAGTTATTTCCTCCAGCAGATATTTTGATTTTTGTTTCTTCTTTACGACAGAGCGGAATTATTTCGGGAATAGAATATAATTCAGAAACTCCATGATTATCAAAAATTTCAGACGAAGAGAAGTTATATTTCAATAGATAGAAAAGGTTAAATTTCAAATTACCCCCCCCCCCCCCCCCCACAAAAAAAAGAGGAGAAGAATACTTTCTGATTTATTTCATTCCAATGTTTTTCTAATTTTTGGTTGCTAACTTTTTTCATTAGCCACAAACAAAAAGAAAAAAAAAGATATAAATTTAAAATTTACTCGTTTAATTTTTGAAAATAACATTAATACCAAGCAAGATTTAACTGTTTGTTGCTAATATTCCTATAATTATATAGTGTCTACACTACACTACAACTGTATGATTCAGATAAAGCACTTCTCCTTAGAATAGAGTTTTTAAACATCCGTTTAATAAAAGTTTTAATTTAATAGATTAACGACAAATTTTGAAAGTGCAACATTGGTTACCGTGAAAACACAGTTCTCATCAAGGATCATGCAATACGAGTCCCACCATTATATAAAACTTTTCTCCCGAATGTCCACATTAATGCAATGAATGAACGTGAGAAGGTTTGAAACACGGTAATTTTAGTATGTACCTATTTAATCAGAAGAAGATAGCTTTTAACCGTCAATTACATAAACAAAATTGTGCAAACGAGCTGAAACAACCAATAGATTCGTTTGAAACAAATAACAGAAAAGAAGAAAAATGCTTAGCACGAGAAGCCACTGGAAATAACTCAGAAAAGTCAGACTTAAGAGGTATTATATATAGAGTGTGAGCCAGATAAGCAACTTCTTTTATAAATAAATTAGAAGCAAACATACAAATTTTGCACAGTTTAGTTTTTTAAATTTAATTGTATTCAAATGTTTTCGGATATGAAAAATTGAATACATAGAATATTTTGGAGGCATTGCATTATTCCTATTAACAATATTATGTTCCATATTTACAATCCATGTTCTTTACATTTACCTAAGTAGATTCAAAATTTCTTTTACATTAATTTTAATGTATCAAAGACGCACGCAAAGACGCAGTATAGTAATTCAAATTTGATATTTTATTGCTCTAATGTCGTTTTTTCAATTAATAGAAGAAATTTAAAAAAATGGCTTTAAGATAGAATTTTTTCGCTTGAAGTCGATACACAATTGTTTGATAATAAATTCTAAACGCTTATAACTAATTTCAGAGAATGTTGAGATTTTTGTACAGAAAAAAAACTTTTATAGTAAATGTAATGTTACTCTAAAACTTCAAAATAATGAAATGAAAACTACAAAAATATTTCAATAAAATACTTTTTGAAATACGGATGAAATCAAAAAGTCAAGTAAATATATAAACAATTTTAGTAATACACCACTATTCATAAAAGTACAGATAAAATACAGAGAGTAATTAGTGATGCAGGTATAATCGTATGTAGTAGGTTTGAGATCTCAGAAGTTCTTTACGAGAAATGCATTCACATTGTGAACCGAAATGTAATAACCACTTTCTAAAAATAAATTTCAACAGCTGCTAAAATGCGTAAGAATTTGAAAATGGTCCAAATAATGTTATAATATGAACGCAAATGACGCTAAGCGAACTGAAAACCAAAATATAGCATCACAGATAAGGATACCGCAGAATTAACCAACGGAATACATCATTTACCTACTAAAAGTTGGCGGTGTTAACCTCAGAGCCCTAATGACAAACCCGGAGTGATTCTAATGTAGACAGATAAGTGGGAACGCAAGTAGCATTCAATTGTTGAAGGATGTGCAATACCGCCCAATAATGATGTCAGTTGGATGTAAGCGGTAAAAGGAATTGTTGTGATTGCAGAGCAAGTCGTAATCGAAGAAGATACTGAATCTGATTACCATATGTCTCTAAAAGTTTGCTGAGATTTACAGATAAACTGCTCTTCTAAAATGTCATTATAGGCGTACCTATGAAACAAACTGAAAATATTGGATTCTAAAAAATAAACATTTTTACTTTGAATGCTTATTACAGCTTTAATTGATTTCATCAATTTAACTTGAATGTATCTTTGCAGTTGATATTAGAATTATTTTTGAAATAAAGAAAAAAAATCGAGATATTTACAATTAAAGACAAGTAAAAAACACGAATTTAGAAGCAGTAATTACATGGTTCCAGCAAAAAAAAGTGAGAAACAGATGCAGTGGCAGAGTTAAACTTATTTTGAGATTTCTGTTTAGATTCACATTTTAACTTTTTTAAATTTAATCACCATATTAATAAATTTTTCGATTAATTTTTTTCTTAGGAACTATATGAAAAAATATATAATTTTATATTTATTTGTCATGACTCATGATTGTGCTTTTTTTCGCGTTTGTACGCTATATTACTTAGGCTGAGACTAAGCATTTACTAATACTATAATAACTAAATGAACGTAATGAAATAGATTGGAACCTGATTACTTTAACTAGAAAAAGATTAAATATTATTCTAATATTTCACAATTTACAGAATTTGCACTTTTTACAAATTTATTTATTTCGCAACAAGATTAAGCATTTCTAAATTCAACTTGTTATGGTTGTATGCAGCTGCCTATTTAGAAATCCATTACCAACTAGGCACACCGATATATTAGGCGTTTTTATTACTGCTTAACAATATCGAACACAGATCCGAATAAATTTTTAAGAAAGATATTGAACAAATTCTTCTTATCAACTATGTTACAGACACTTTGGAAATGATTCGCATAACAATTTATATTCATCATCAATTATTATTATATATCAAAGCAAGATTTTGCAAACATTTAAAAACCTTCTATTAAAATTGCAAAACATAAGGATTTTCTAAAATTTCCGCAATATTTATCAAATAAAGAAACTTTTGAGATGCATAGAAAAATGCGCATTTGATGCTTTATTAAACTGGTATTCTTCTTCAAAATACTTGTACAAAATACTTCTTAAAGAATATGGTTCAAATTGATAAAAATCTCATGGCGGAAGTATAAAAATCAAACTGTATCTTTCTCCAAAGGGAAACAAAATTGCCTTTCTACTGGCAAAAGTTTTTAAAATTAGTTTTTTTTTCTAAAATATAATTTTATATAAATATATATATATAATTAACTTAATATAATTTAACTAAATATTATATAATTAGCTTAATACTAAAAATATAATTTTATATAATTAACTTTTTTTGCAACTGGAATCTAAAAAATCACAAATAATTCTGTTACTTAAAAAGAAAAATTAAAAATGCATGCTTACATAAACGTTAAAGCATCCAAAAACAGTTTGTCCCCGTAAGGTGAATTGTTATTTAATCTATTTCGATGGTTTATAATGAGAAGCCAGATAAATGCTGAAGCGTTTGGCTTGGTTTGAAAAAATGATTCTACTAGACATGCATTTTTGTGTTTTTTATAAACACACAAATTATTTGAAGGGCACGAAACCATACGAAAAATCTGCCTCAGAAGAAAACAAATTTACTTTTGTACAGTATACTTTTTTTCTTCTACAGTTTACTTTTGTACCTATATAATTATATAGCAAGATTTATGCATTGAATGACTTTTGTATATAGCTATATCTGAAGATTTACGTATATTTTATACTAGCCGCCTTTGGCGACCAGCTGGTTCGCCAGTATTACCGCTCGCTACAATTTTCAATTAAATATTTTAAGTAACTGGTCTCTTAATAGATTCTCAAACAAAACATTTTTAATCTTCAAATTTTGATAGCCATATCAAATTTATAATGTTTAGATCGTTTCGTTCAATTTACTATATATATTTTGCTAATTGGTTGTCATTTCCTTCAAAACTTCAACTTTAATTTAAATTGTAAATGATGAAATTGCAATTAATATTAAGATATTTTTAAATAAAACCAAGCGTTTTATTTTATTTATCATCTTTATTGTTATTTATTAATTAGTATTATTATTGAATGTGAGTATTGCAAACAGAATCGCTCGGTATTTAAGTTTTATGTTAACTACAAAATATTTTTCATAATTTATGTAATATCTCAAAGAATAATTCAACAAAAATTTCTGAGATTCAGTATAAAATTCAGTTTTTAGTTTTGCTTTCAAAAGGATTGAAATGAAATCAATAATAATATTTTGTTCCTGC
>JAPMOR010085249.1:817207-833336 GCA_026543865.1 Argiope aurantia
TTTTTCATAATTTATGTAATATCTCAAAGAATAATTCAACAAAAATTTCTGAGATTCAGTATAAAATTCAGTTTTTAGTTTTACTTTCAAAAGGATTGAAATGAAATCAATAATAATATTTTGTTCCTGCCTATAAATATATTTCAAAAATTATGAAGTCTAAATTTAATGCAGTAAGGTATCATATTCTGATAAATATTCTGGACACACCAAATTTTAAATAAATGAATGAATGTTTCTATTTTCCATGATCAACTAAGACTTATTTATGAAGTTTTAAATGTTAAAAATTTAGAAAAACTCACCATTTTCATAATCTTAGGCCAATTAATCTTGAGAAACCTGCGCGCTTATTGGCGTATTTTCTTTGAAACGATCGATGAAAAATCTAAAATTATCCTTTTTTTATTGAATAGTGATATTCAAATCTTCATAAATCAGTCAGTTTAAGTGATTTGAAATTAACTCTTAAAAGTCAGTGATTTAGTTGATTCGAAATTAACTTTATGACCACCATAAAATCTGTGCTTTCTCTTGTGGTGTATGCATTCTCTTTAATATCCGATCGAATAAAACATCACATTCAAAAGTACTGCATAGAAGAAACACATCAAAAGTAAACATAACATTTCAATAGTTGCCAAAAACAAAAGAGAGAAAAATGCAATTAATAAGCAGACGATATTTAGAAAAGTACAGATATTTAGACTGGAAAATGAAACTATCTGAAATTAAAAACACGCGCAGACGATATTTACAAAAGTAAAAATATTCAAACCTGAAAAGGAAAATATATGAGTTATTCTATCAATAAATGTCATAAGTTTGTTTACATCTTCATTATTTTATGAGCCATTAAATATCAAAATGGTTCCGGGACTGATTAAACACCCTGTATAGAGAGTGTAAAAGATCATAAAATAATTTTTCTTGAATTTATTTTTTAGAAAAAATAATATTTCATATTTGTTTCATTTCCTACAGACACGTGCCGAAAATTATAATTTTGCATATTTCATTTCCAAAAAGATTTAATTTATTTTCAGTTAGAGCTTTAATCAATGTGATGGCAACACTTTGAAAAAAGTTATTTTTTTTTCCATGAATGCGAAACGTGCTTAATCCTCATTTTTATTTTTGACGAAAAAAATTATTGAAAAACATAGTTAAAATATTTATTTAAAAATTCATTAAAAATAGAAATTTAATTTTAAGATTAAAACAGTAGTATCATTTAAAAGATAAATTTTTTATCTTTAACTTCATGTAAAAATCTTTTTTGTGCGGTAATATTTTCGGCAGTTATAGCAGAAACACGTCAAAATTTCTCTTAATTTTAAAATAAATAAAATTCTATTTAAAAATTCGAAAAAATAACCCCCAGGTGCACATTCCCGGCCTCCAAGGTATACACGTGCCAAATTTGGTAGCTGTAGGTTGAATGGTCTGGCATGTAGAGCGCCAACACACACACACATTGAGCTTTATTATAAGTATAGATAAGTATTTTTTTACCATCGAATATCAGTCGATTTTTTAAAAATCATATTTACTTTTATTTATTCCCATGATTTTATTTAATTCTAAAATATAGCATGGCGCTTCCAAATTTCAGATTTAAACGTTTAAAACTATTTTAATATTTTTTTTTTCTTTTGCAGCTTTTTTGCACTCGACAGTACAAACCTAATAACAATAACATGATTTTTTTCAGTTAAAGAGCTTGCTTCAATCAAAATGATTTGGTATTTGAATAATTATACAAATTCCCTTAATGATCAATAGTGTTTTCAAAATAAACATATTTGTTTGAAATATCATAAATCAATTTATTCAATGACAAACTTTTTCTTACGATACAAGTAGGATGGAAAATATTGAGAAAAAGTTCAAAAAACTGATTTTATTTCATTTTCTTCTTCGACAACGAGTCGGAAAAAATTTATCATTTTCAAATCCAAGAAGATTACTTCGTTTAGTTATTGTACATGTAAAGTGGTACAAAAAGAAAAGAAGATAAAAAAAATACTGGCAACATATATAGCTGGCACATTGTCAATATCTTGATAGCAAAAAATTGTATCAGGATTTTGAAGAAAAAAGAAACTTTTGATAAGGTGAAAAAGAGCTTAAAACTGCAGCAAACCGTTTCCTTAGAGATGAACTCGTAGAATGAAAGGGTTTTTGAGATATTACAGCGAGATAAAACACGGTATAAAACAAAATGATTTTTAAAAATTGTCTTTGATAATATAACAATTATTACATAATATTATACATACAGCAGAATGCTTTCAACATTGAAAATAACTCTTGAGAAGTAATAAACATTCCCAGCAATATAATTAAAGCCCTCTCTATTGCTTGCATCCGAATAATTAGAAACCTCCCAAAATGAATTTAATGATGGTCCATCACATCTTCTAAAGTACCAATAAAACTTTCATCCTCTTTCAGCGAGAGGGAAGGCGAAAGAACACATCTCTTCTCCCTGTTTCATGGGTCGTCAATCTCTCGTTTTTAAAAATTAATGCGACTTCTCGAAAACATGCTTTGGCTTTTACAGTCGAAGGAACACAGACTGTCTCGCGATGGGGGGAACCTTCTTTAACTAAGCGGAACTCTCGCTTCAAAACTAGCGGAACCACGAAGCATTCAAGGGTTCTAATAGTATGTGAACGGCTGAACTGGTTCGTTTAGGTCTCTCTTCAATCGATGGTGGGAGCCTCTAACAAATTGCGCAAGTTGAACGCACAACCCTATTAGGAAGGAACGATGCACTAAAATGAGACCAGATGTCGGAAATTGTGCAAAGAGTATTAAATGAATAGTGCTTTGCGAATGTACAGTGGAAAAGATGCAGAGAAACAGGATATTGTAACGATCGTATCCACTAATGATATTTAGAAAAGAGATGTAACTTTTATTATTTATCACAGAAAATTGACGTAAAGTAACTGGCATTAAAGGATTAAACGTGTTTCAGAAGAAGGAAATGTAAATTAATTAATATTTTAAATAATTCTACGCATAAATCAGAAGACAGAAATTCAGAGGGAAGCAATGTTACATTCAAAATCTTTCTAATGGAAAACAGGAAATATATTAATTGTTAAATGAAATTTTAAATTAAAAGTGTAAGGAGAAAGACCGTCAAGCGACAGTTAAATCAGATGAGAAACATACAATATTTTCTAAAATTAAATAGATTTTTATCAAGAAATTAATAATTTAATTGAAAACTCTTAAGCATCGATGGTTTTCTAATTGGTAGATTATAACTTCATTATTACTGAGCAATATCAGAAAATAGATGAAAAACAATCAAATTGGTATAAAAAGTAGATTTAAGTAAAATTTTAAAGGATTTTGTATTAAATTTATTTTTACAATGAACCAACAAAGTTTCTGATAACAGAGTGTTCAATTTCTAGAATTCAGAACATATGAGAGTATTTATACATATTCAGAATACATGGTCTGTGATATACATGTATTAGTAGACGAAATACTTAAATACTTAGCACGCATTAATGAACAAGCGGAACGAGAAAAATATTTCTTAAACAACTACCCAGGAAGAATGTTTTTATTAAGAGAGTTCACTTACATCATTCACTTTCCAGGAAGAAATCCAAAACATAAACGTTTCAAAAACGTAAAATCGTTGCTGTTTGGAAAACAGTCTTCAAGAGATAAGCTCTTATTTTATTTATTAATTAAAATAATGGAAAGTAGTGAAGCTTAAATGGAGAGAAGGTATTTCAAACAGGATGACTTCACACTATATTATAAAATGGATTATCAGACCATGTTAATTGTAGTTCACAGCATTTAGTCAGCACCTGCGGTGCCAACACATAAATAGGTTAGTAACATTTTTGTCACGCTTCTATCAGGAAAAGTACCGATTGTTAATCATCCTCATCGATTCACTTTGATCGCACAGCCTCTGTAATACTCGTACTACAAGGACATACGATAGTTTTCTTTCTGAAGTAAATCATTTTTTCTTCTATGGAGAAAATAGCGGGTTTATGTGTCATGTCCTTAATTGGAAGAATTCGGCGATGTCTGAAAGACATTTGTAAGTTTTAATGAATGTATTGATCTGAGACGGAATGTCTTGTTTTAAAGACAATGCTATTAAGCAGCTTAATTTCTTTTTTAAAACTGATAATGCAGCTTGTAAGAAAAAGAAATCATTTTAGCGCATAAAACTGCAAGTTATTTAATGTGTGGTACTCAATTAACACAGAAAGAGATGAATATTATGAAATGATTATCAGAAACAAAGCAGAATTAATCTTCATATTAATTATTTAAAAGACTGTTACAATTAAATCAATTAAAGATTGTAACAGTAATTAATTAATTATATTTTCTAACAATGATTATTAGCATATGACATAATTAAACACTTAACAGAACAGAAATTTCTAATTTAGAATAATTGTTTTAGAATTTGAATCTACTAAAATCTCTTATGTGAAAAATTATTTTTTATTAAGAAACTATAGATCAATTTTTACAATTATTTCAAAGAAATAACTGTAAGAAAAGTTCCCGTTGCACATTGCTAGAGTTTAAAAGATCAAAGATTATATCATCTTTAGGAAATAAAAAAAATACTTAATCATTTTTTAATATTTAATATTTCCAAATAGTAACCGTTTCTAATGATTTTTAAATGATTTTTTCTAATGATTTTTAATGATTGTTGGAAATTTAAATGCAACATTTGTATTGTACGTTAAGTCACAATAACTTCAGATAAAGTACGACAGTAAAATTTAAACTTGAATAAATAAAATAAATAAAAATTTCAAATTAATATCCATATTTCTTAATTCTATGAATATATTTATTTAACACTTTATATACCTATCATGTTCCGTTTTTAAAAAATTCAAATCTACTCTAACATTTCGGTAAATTAAAACAAAATAAAATCCTTTTATTTCTATAAAATTGAACACTCCACTTTTAATATATGTTTAAGATAAATTCAAATACCAAGTGCTTAAACAAATTTTTCTACAATAGAAATATCAAAATGAAGGCATTGATTTCTTAATTTACAGAGGAGCATAGAGCCTCATTTTCGGCTGACTTTTTCTCAGTGCATCTTAGCTTAACATTTCGTCAGAAATGGAGTTCATCAAAGCCAAAACAGGAGATAAAAAATATATATTTGAATCAGTAATTATGCATCTGCAAAAAACATCTGAATACGCTTTACTAGAAAAAAAAAATCTTCATTCACCCTATAATAAATGAGAGAAGAAGTAAGTCATGTTTGCAAATAGATTTGGGAAGGTAAAAATAACTGATCTTTCGCAATTATTTTTTTAATGAGAAACGACATATGAGAGTTCAAGAACCGGAAGAATTTCTACCTAGTTCTTTTCAATTAAGACGATGCAGGGAATTCCGTAACGCACCCAGCATTTCAAACAATGTACAAACGTAACAATCTTTGCTCGAATCCACTTGGAAGCCAATCGTCACACCCCATATCTTCCATGGATCCGTTTAAGTACTTTCATGGTTAGTGGTCATCCAACGGAGAATGTCAAGATCAAACCTTTCCCCTCCCCTCGCTCCTTCCAGTAAGACACCCATTATTTAACTTCCTACAGGAAATTACGATTCCCCACACGCTTCCAAAGCGGTTCTTTTGTCTTGTTTTTTGCGTCCGCGTAAAACAGGAAGTCATTCGGTAGCATTGTTAATTGGCAAAGTCTGTGAAGTGCGATTTGGACTGGCTTCGTTCTTAGGCAAGGATACCGTTAGCACTTCAAGAACGGATTCTGGGAATATTTGTTGTTATACCCTTTAAAAATGAAAATTCTAAGAATGATCAAAAAATACCTTAAAATATAAATTTAATTGTGATTAATATATGAAATAATTCATATTTTCATGCTGCAATTTAACAAAAAAGTATCTTTTGTTTAGTAAAAAAGAAAGTGGCAAGAATTTAAAAAAAATTAAACTTTATAAAACAATTCAAAATAATTTGATTGGCAGTGGTAGCCAACGCGATGAAATTTTAGAATTCTATAACTTATATTCCTACACATTTACGTACAATTGTATATACTTTAGGGGGGAAATTATCTTATTTAGATAATCTTTTTAAGTGGTTTAAATAGAGTAATTTTATTATATATATATATATATATATATATATATATATATATATATATACAGTAAAACAGAAATTTAATAAAAAAAAGTAATATATTTTTTATCACTTATTTAATTCAAAAATAATGCATTTAGTTTTCCCATTAACTGTGATATCTAAAAGAAACGCATGCTGTATTATGATAATCCGTCTTGTGTTATTTTCTTCTACCTTAAATATATTAAAATTTGAGCCTTTCTTATAGAATATTCATTTCAAGTTTTATGTTCAGTACATATTTTGTAATCAAATTAAAGATGAAATTGATTAAAACTTTTGGAATGTTAAGAAATACATTTCAAACATTTAAAAAAACATAGAGTATTAAAATTGTATCGGTATAATTAAAGAAGCCGGTTTCTGCAAATGGATCATCAATTTCTTTAAAGCATTTTTTGGTCCTGATAACTGTAGCAATTAAAATCAGATGTAAATAATAGTATATTATTCATAAGATCATCAACGAATTTGCGCACTTTAGAGAAATGCATAAGCAGATCAGCGGCTTAAGGCAGCTGTCTAATGTATGTCAAATGTGCTACTGTTAAACTTCAGTTAAAATAATTTCTTGATAATATCTAAATGCAAGCACTCATTATCTAAATGTAAGTACCAAATGATATATCAAAAAATTGATACAGAAAACTATATTTATGTCGATGAACATATTTTTAAAAATCAAATAGTGAACAGAAATGCGATCACGATGAAAGTTCATCCAAAGTGGAGATACGATTATGACAATTCTCTCTTAGGTCTTTTTAAAAATTAAATTTAATAGCTTAATCCTTAAATTCATAACATTATTTGCTAGTAATAAAATTTTTGCAATAACTCCTTATTACAAATTTCTTTCTTACAACGACAAAATTATTTTTAAAAATCAATTTTAATAAAGTTGCAAGTTTGAAATTAATTTTTCCAATTTCTTTTTCTGCATTTCTTATTACATTTATAGAATTCACTGAACTGTAAATGAATAATTAATTTCAGCGATTAAATAACTTAATATGCGGTTAAAATGAATATTTGTAAGGCGAATTATTTTTTTATAGGCTTACAGAAAAAAATCCTTTATTACATAACTAAATAAAATTTAACTGTTAAATAGCATTGTGAAAGGTTACAACGCATTTTAATAAGAAGAATTATTTTCTTATCTACGTACAAGAAAATCACTTATGACATAACTGAGATTAAAATTAAGCGTAATCAAATCCTATTTATTAGTATTATTAAAAATTACTGAGAAATAAAATTTGCTGTTTTAATTCTACCAAAAAATCAAAAACTTTCATGTTCATGTGATTATTGAAAGATTTTAGATATTGAAATCATTGGCAGGAAACATTTATCTTTTTTTTAATATTGAAAAGCTGAGTTCAATGCCATAGAGAAACAGGAATTGTAAATATAAAAACGATTATACTTTGTGTAATATATTTAACCCATAAACATACTGTGATATTTTAAAATAGGAATGCAATTACTAATGTTAACACCTGAGTTAAACAGCTGTTTTTATATAGAAACCTGCATTTCATTCAAACTCAGGGCTTCTTAAACTATAAGTCATTAAAAAAAGTACAAAGTAGCATTAAAGATTGCGAAAAGTTTGGAACTGCATTTATTCAGATTCTTCAACTTTATAAATAAACAATATTAAAAAAAATTGCGTTATAAAAAATTAAATTTAACATAAAGAAAAAATATTTCGAATTTACTTTTATTTAATCACAAGGATTATTTTAATTTTTCTAATTTACGTTGAAATTTCACTCGTATAATTTTTTAAACCCCATTTTAAACTCAGTTTCTAATATTTCCGGAGTTCTTTCTTCTGCAAGTTCATCACAGTTTTCAATTGAAAACTGTGATGGGTTAATAGAAAGAAAAGTACGACCAAAAGAGGGAAAAGAAAGGAAATCATTTTCAGAAAGTGCCCCCCCCCCCCATCTTCTTTTTCAAAAAAGAGTGTGCACTTGGCACATTCTTCGAATAGGGCAGGGAGGGGGAAAATAAAGCTTTATCCTATAATTTTCCCTACGTTTCCTTTAAAGACTGAAAATCTATTTAACAACGAACTACTTTTTTTGCCCTTAAAAGATAAATATTTAATCGCCTGAATCGCCTTCATGGAAAGGAAACTATGCTCGGTATTGATAAATTTAAATTTTGCATGCAAAATAAATTATACGATAAAAATTTTAGTAAGCTACAGAGCAAAATGTATGGTCTATACGCCTAAAGATTGATTAAAATGACACAAACAAATTACAATGGAATAATATTTTGTTTCACGTATAGTCGAAAAACAATTTCTGATTTATTTGAAATCTGATCTGTTTCAAAAATCTGATTTTAAAACTTATTTTCATTACATAGCAGTAAAATATAATAAATATTGTTGGCTACTGCTATACTTTTATATAAAAAAAAGCAATATTCATGGTATTAATATTCTGAATCAGAGATTTCACATTAAGGTGCACCCTGAAAATTATCTGGCAATCCAAATATACATTCACAAAATCAATAATTTAACACTCGATAACTTGAAATTTACTGTAAAGAAAATATATATTATCTCTTTACATGTATACAAATGAATTCAATATTTCTAAACTTTTAATCTTCCAAGATTTCAATCACTAAAATAATGCTTTCAGACACAATTTATATCAGCAAATAATAAATTTATGAACTTAAAAAAAATATGGAAAACAGATAAAAGAAAATAGGCATATTAAAAAGATAAACTTAGGCATATGTATCTAAACCTGGTTCTACCATAATCAGTTAAAAATATCAAATCGTTTTAGTTAAACTTCAACAAAAGATGTCTAGGGCAAATGATAAAAATGATCGAATACACAAAAATAAAATTTCTTATAGAAGAAGAAATCCCTTCTCTGTTCAGTAAAGATAGATTTTTATAACAACAGATCTACTTTTCAGAAAGATTTCTTTCTCAAAAGAAGAATAAGAGTAGAAAAATAGAAACTGTGGCGCTCTCATCAACCAATCCTACGCAAAAGTTTCATGTTTCCCAGTGACAGTATGCCGCAAATTGAATTATCCAATCTTGCCAAGAAGTGTAACAGAAACGACGGGCATTACCCAGTAAACAACTCAAAATGACGGTAACTCGCCCGAGATTCTCAACATCAAGAGAGTTATCAGTGAAATTAATCTTCTTTCTTCCGTGTTAAGGTGCCTAAGGGAAGAGCGTGATTGAACCGTAAAAAAAAAAAAAAAAGAGAGAGAGAGAGAGCCCTGATAAATTCGAGCGACGATAGAGCACTAAGCTTAATTTTTACTATTTTCCATGAAAAGATAAAGAAATCAATACTAAATATATCACTCTGAAACACAAAGATGCTTATTAGAGTAAGCATCTATCGATTAAAATTACAATTACAGCAGGTATTTCACAAACCATTCATTTTACTGAAACATATATATAGTTTTTTCATACGAAGTAAAATTAAATAAAGTTAACATAAAATTAAGATAAACATCCAATTGATCCCACCGCCATAAAATTTATTCAAAATGCAATTATTTCAAAAAATTATTTCTGAGTACATATTATTTTCTAAACAAAATAAATCGTATTTAACAAAACTGCATTAAAAATTCATATCCTAGATAAAATTTTTTATTGAATATCACTTTTATGTAAGTCTTAAATCAAAATAAAGTAATTAAATTTTCGCATTATAGTAAAAGTAAAAAATTATTTTTTAAATATTATTTTGAATTGAAAAAAATAACAATATAATTTTTTAAAATAGAAATATTTTCTTTTGAGTAAAAATTTACGGAACAACAATAAATTAAAATATATATATAAAGTAAATTTTTAAAAACATTATTTATATTATTTTAACTAACTTTAACTATTTTCTAGCATTATAATATGATACCAAGTTTTGAATTTCGGAACAAAACATTTCATTAAATGGGAATATGGGAATTTTATAAAATATTCGAATTAAAAAGTATATTAAATATTCTATTGATAGCAAGTAATTTTTTTAGTTTTGGATTTGAAATTCACAAAACCAACATACATACATATGCAGAACATACCTAAAGATTTCTTGTAATATTTTATTTTTAAAAAAAAACAAGATCTTGGATATAAATTTTACTTAATTAAAGGAAACTAGATAATATAATTTCAGCAGCTGGTGTATCTGGCTGAAACTCAATTAAAAATTCCTAGGTAAACAAAATTATGCCATAATTATCTCAGAAACAATGGGTCGAAAATGTAATCAAAATCCAAGAGACTGGTATTCATGAAGCTAAATGAAGAGGAGATCCAAAGTCTTGCTTTATAATGATTTACTAGAACAGTAAATTTAACAAGTCGTTGCATGTTTCTGTTGATCGTGAATAAATTCGTTATCTGATTCCAGATGCCTTTAGCTACGGGAAAAGAGTCACCAAGACTTACTCACGCAGTCAAAGTATACATTTAAATTCATTGCACTTTCCAAGAGATGTTTTACTTTCGAACGCTACAACTAACGGTAAGGCTTCGCCGACACGGAAGGAATCAGTAATTACTGTTCTTTATTTATCTTTTGTACTAATGCATAATTTTCTTTCATTTCACTGTTTTAAAAAAATACAAAAAAGAATGACAAATTTCATTCAAAAATTATATACTGAACATCTCAGATTTACAGGAACTGATCATGTTGAAAATGAATTAAGCAATTTAATGACAGAGGATAATTCTGATACATGAAACCAGTTTTCACTTTTTGAAAGTAGTTTCTCTGAAAAACTTTTTAACTTAGAATTTTAGTAAATACATTTGATAAATACACTTTAAAAACTTGATTTAAATAACACTTATTTTAAACACTAATAACAGCTTTATAACCTAAATGAAATTTTTTAAAAAATATAAATTAAATAAAATATAAATATAAATGTGATACACAGCATATATAATTGTGTTCTAAATTAGATCTTACTCTAAAAAGAGATAAAAAAATCCAAACTTTCAACTAAGATTTATTTGCCAAACAAAATACACAGGTTTTCAATCGCATAAAAATATTTTCCGAAGTTTCTTCATATTATATTAATTTTTAAAGATTTCCATAGATAATTAAACAGTAAAAAACATTTTGTGGCGATATCAGTAATATTCAATTTAAAGATTAACAATCTTTAAGGATCAATGTTAGAAAATCGAATTATTTAGATTGCAAAACTTATAACTTGCTCAAAACGATAGCTTTAGCATGTACGTTACTATCATGTTAATATTTAATCTTATAACTTTTAAGAGAATAAAACCCAATTGTTATTTATTTTATAGCTGTTTTTGAATTTTTTTCTATATAATTTCTGAGAGCAGTTATATAGAGTAATCTTTATGGCAAAATTTAATTTCAATTTACTGAAAGAAAATGATTAAAAGCATTACTAAGTACAAAATGAGAAGAACTTAAACAGTATTCTAAAATAATTATTCTAGAAAAACGGAAAAACGGAAAAAAAAACGAAAGAAAGAAGGGGGGGGGGGGGAAAGAAACCATGCTGAAGACTAAATAAAATCTTTAAATAGAGAGAATGTGGTTACTTTCATAATAAAATTTACTTCATTTAATAATCTGTTAATGGATAGATAAAAGAGTATTATAAAGTAATAATTCTGTAAATATAAATTTATATTTAAATTACGGTAAACTTTTGTCTTTAAAAACAAATCCTTGTTTCATAGAAATAATATTTATTTTGATATTAGTCTTGGGTTTGCGAACAATACTAGTGATCTGTATATAATAGTGTTTATAGTGTTATTTATATAGTCTATATCTATCTATACTTATAATAAAGCTCAATGTGTGTGTGTGTTGGCGCTCTACAGGCCAGACCATTCAACCTACAGCTACCAAATTTGGCACGTGTATACCTTGGTGGCCGGAAATGTACACCTGGAGGTTATTTTTTCGAATGTTTAATTAGAATTTTATTTATTTAAAAATAAAGCGAAATTTTGACGTGTTTCTGCCATAACTTCAGAAAATATTACCGCACAAGAAAGATTTTTACATGAAGTTAAAGATAAAAAATTTATCTTTTAAATGATACCAATGTTTTAACCTTAAAATTAAATTTCTATTTTTAATGAATTTTTAAATAAATATTTTAACTATATTTTTCAACAATTTTTTTCATACAAAATAAAAATAAAATTCAAGCTGCACAAGCACGTTTCGCATTTATGGGGAAAAAATTAGCTGTTTTCAAAGTGTTCCCATCACATTGATTAATGCTCCAATTAAAAATAAATTAAATCTTTTTGGAAATGAAATCTGCAGAAATATAATTTTCGGCACGTGTTTGTAGGAAATGAAACAAATATGAAATATTATTTTTTCTAAAAAATAAATTCAAGAAAAATTATTTTATGATCTTTTACACTCTCTATATTATTAATCCAATAAATCAGTTTTATTTTAAGGCAAGTTTTGTTTAATATGAACGGGATATCCATTCAAATCAGGGCCACACAGCTAATTTGTAAACCTTTAGTAAGACACAGATCTGCTAAAATGGTCTAAATGGAAAATGATTATATTTTATGTAACTTGATTCAATAAATGCTCTAATAAATAAAGAATTTTCGATTTTACATAAAGCTTCTGCTGTGGAAATCACGAATAACAAAATGTTCTTGAAACACTAATATTTTAAATAAAAAGAGTTAATTTCCAATCAACTAAATCAATCACTTAAACTGACTGATTTATGAAAATTTGAATGTGATAAAGATAATTTTAAGATAATTTTAAATAAAACAATAAAAAAAAGATAATTTTAGATTTTCCATCGATCGTTTGAAAGAAAATACGCCAATCAGCGCGCAGATTTCTCAAGATTAATTGGCCTAAGATTATGAAAATGTTGAGTTTTTCTAAATTTTTAACATTCAAAACTTTACAAATAAATCTTAGTTGATCGTGGAAAATAGAAACATTCATTCATTTATTTAAAATTTGGTGTTTCCAGAATATTTCTCAGAATATTATACCTTACTGCATTAAATTTAGACTTCATAATTTTTGAAATATATTTATAGGCCGGAACAAAATATTATTATTGATTTCATTTCAATCCTTTTGAAAGCAAAACTAAAAATTGAATTTTATGTTGAATCTGAGAGATTTTGGTTGAATTATTCTTTGAGATATTATATAAATTATGAAAAATATTTTGTAGTTCATATAAGGCTTAAATACCGAGCAATTCTGTTTGCAATACTCATATTCAATAATAATAATAATAAATAAATAACAATAAAGATGATAAATAAAATAAAACGCTTAGTTTTATTAAAAAATATCTTTATATCAATTCCAATTTCATCATTTCCACTTTAAATAAAAGTTGAAGTTTTACCGGAAATGACAACAAATTAGCAAAATATATATAGTAAATTGAACGAAATGATCTAAACAACAGTATAAGTTTGGTATGACTATCAAAATTTGAAGATTAAAAATGTTTTGCTTGAGATCTATTAAGAGACCAGTTACTTAAAATATTTAATTGAAAATTGTAGCGAGCGGTAATACTGGCGAACCGGCTGGTCGCATAAGGCGGCTAGTAGTACAATAAATAGAGCACAGTTCAATAAAATATTAGGGAGAAAAATTCAGACTTAATTTCGCAAAGTGGAAAGAAGATATGCACCAATAAAGTACATGAATGTTTTAATTAGTTTCTAGCAAAAAACATTTTCTAAATACAACAACAAATTTTAATATTAGACGAAGAATACTTCTCGCAAAACACGATAATTGCTTATTAGTTTTCACGATAATCATTACCTATATCTGTTACTTATACTTCATACTCTGATATTCGGTGATTGATTCTTTCCAATTTTAATCAAGGAGAGTATCCATTTTAGTCCCTCTCCAGGGAAGAATAAAATTAAAATATTAGCTGAAACACTATTAGCCTTTTCCATTTTATGCTAATCAATCACTCGATCCATAAGTACGCTTCTGAAGACTTTAAAATTTGTGCATACCTTTAATAGTTACAAACAGAGAATAATCAGAAATATTAATGCTTATTAATTATTCAGTTTAATATTAATAATTAATATAATATTTAAATCGCTCGATCATTAGTACGTCGGACCATCTGGTACTACGGATGATTTTGCATGGAATTATAGTTAAAAAGAAAACTTTCACTACAGACTTCCTATTTATAAGACAGCGAGAATTAAAGGTGAATAGATGCAACATAAAACAAAATACCTAAAAATAGAAAATATATATATATATTGTTATTTTTTGTCATTTAATAAAAATTGTGGTCCAAGATGGAACAATCACTCACGCCTTCATTACATACTTACGATAAGTTATGATACTTTCCCACATAAAAATTAATAATACATTGTGAAAACGTATATAATATTTCGAAAAAATGCTGATAAATTTGAATCGAAAAAAGAATTTAATTCCTGAAAACGAATTTCAAATCGTCTTCTAACTCACAACTTCATAACTCGATGGTAAAACATGCATCTCTCTATATGAGTCTTATAGCTAAAGAGATATAAGTAAGAAAATGGGAAGTTAAAATGGTAGAATACGTATTAAGTTTTTGAAAGTAATCAAGAAATATGAATAAGAAAGAAAGTTCAGATAAGATTAGCTACAGTTGGGGATGTTTGATGTAATTTTCTTCTGCTTTCATTGTTGAATGCCGACAAAACGATTACGCGCATTAAAAATAAGCAGTAAAAAAATAGGTAAAACTTGATGTACCAATATCATGACGTCGCAGAATTGTCAAAACAGTATAAGAGCGTAAATAAAGGAACTAAATAGAGAGATGATGAAAAATGCCGCCATCAAAACCATTTCTAAGTGCAAGAAAAGATTGTTTCAGCAATGAAAAATCGAAATAACCTACATCAAGTATAGATTAGTCCTCGGAATTTTTTGTAAATGACTTTTCACTCAAATAAAAACTATATAGAATTAGCCTTTTCCTAATGCTTATCTAGTACTACTTACGCAGGGCTTAATATTTTCGTCGTGTAAAAAATAATCCGTTCCGATCTAAATATATTTGGACATGTATATTCAGAACCTCCAAATTACCATCGTCTTTAATAAAACTATGAATAGCAAATCTGTAAGAGGTGTTTAGTGAGTGCCCATCAGTCTTTGAATAGTTCAGTCAATCAAGAAGAAAGAAAATTAGAGCAAATATTCAATCGATTTTCGGTTGGAAGAAACAAGAGTACTTACTCTCATATTCGGATTTATTTTCTGAATAAAACCTTTCTGTTGAAATGAAAAACTTTATTGGCATTCTTTAAAACATCTATGAGAGAACCAATACCATAAAATATAATTAAATAAGCAAATACATAAATAAAAAATTAACATACATTTTAAAGAGAACTTTCTGTTCAGCTTCGATTTAGGAATCTGCAATCTTATTCTATTAGTCTTGCAAAGAATTGTATTCTAAAAGTTTTTGACTACTGTTAATCATTATATTCCGTACACGTCTCACTCTCCCTTTACTCCCCTTTTTGTTGGAATTTCAGTTCATCCCTAACAACCCTTTTCTTTCCATACTCTCTGAGAAATGGTTCGAATATTTCATGAGAGGGAACGGCAAAAAAGATTCCGAGAAGATTAAGCAAGGGGGAAAAAAATAGCATTCTACATAGTGTTTGCAGAAGGTTTGGAAATGATTCATAACAGAACGGCGGCTTTGTCATGTGCTGCTGAATACAAATACAAAGTGGCGTGAAAGCTATAAAAGCTTCAGTGTACAAAATAATGCGTGTCTGGCAAGGGCAAATAAAAGGAATATTAAGAAGAAAGAACATAACTTTAAAATTTTCATTTATAATTTAATATTTAA
>JAPMOR010085249.1:833346-855353 GCA_026543865.1 Argiope aurantia
CATCTTCTTACATTCGAATCCAAGGTAGTAAATCTAGTACAATGAAATCATTAAAATTTCATAAATTCTGGTAACATGGATTTTCTACAGTTCTGTCAATTATGCCTAATTTATATCACAAGTCTATTTTATAATTTTTTTAATGAAAATGCTTGAAATGATAATTTGGTGACGGTAGAATGAACATACCGAAGTTCTGAGATGACCAGTATTTCAAGCATTAAGCACAGAGACCAATCTTTCTGGACCAACACAAGGTCGCAGTAAAGAACTTGAGAATAATTTATTCAAATTTTCAGGTCACTATGATAAATGGTGACAAATAAACAGCCGACAGCGCTTCAAAAACCCGACACAGAACAAGATTCTCATGGAAAGAATGACACGAACTTTCCCATCACTTCTTTAAGGAGTGTATTAGAAATTCACTCCTAGTGAAGTCCAAAATACTTCAGCCATTTCGCACGCTATAACGAATGAGTGTTCAAGATGTCTGTCTTCACTTCAAGCATAGAAGAAATGTTCGATTTCAACTTCATTAAATCTACTTCTGTAGGAAATAATCCTCAAAAGAACACGCGTCCGTCATTGTGCTCATATGTCATCCGTGAAGGAACGTCAACCGATTTTGCACAAACATTTAACGAAACTGGATCGACCAGACTTCGTTCACGGTTCAAAGACGTTAGGCAATGTGTCGAATCATAATTGTCTGTGGAAAGAGGTACAGAAACGAAGGCCATGTATTAATATTTGATGCGTTTAAAAATATACCATTAAATGCTGTTCTCACAGGTATTATCTCATCAGACTGTTTAAATATTCTTAAGCAAAGACGTTTCTCATCGCTGAACTGAAACGTCATTAAAATTTGTGTGACATATTCTATCTGTTGTTTCCGAACATAAAATTCTAATCCTGTAATTAATGTGAGAGGCATATCAAAATGGAAGCTATTAGAATTATTTAAATTGATGAAGAACTTTTACTATTTTTCTTTGCAGACTTTTAAAGTCATCTTTCACTCTTTACTTAATTCACACTTCCATACAAAGTAATTAATAAAAATTACTGACTCACATTAAAGAGCATCATTATCGAGCTTCATCAAATTAAAAGTATTTAGCTAAAAATAACATATTTTGCAAAATGTTTACTTTCTCTGAAATCTTGTCATTGTTAGAAAATATGAATAAATATTCTAGGTCAAAATGACAATTTCAACGGAATAGAAATCTTTCATTACAAATAAAAATGAACAAGGAATTAATAAAGCACTTCGAATTTAAGTTTTCAATTTACGACACAGTCAGAAAATAGCATAATTGCTAATTAATTGTGAATAATACGCATATAACAATTACACATAATAATAATATTCATAATAATTAGAAACATATTCGATATTTCTTTTTCCAGAATCTTGAAACATAAAATGCATCTCATGTTCTTATTTACTCTTCTGAGAGGAACATAAAATCAGATTGAGATCCATAATCGAGAAAATTTATGCATTGGGATTTTAGTGAAACAGGGCATATTTATAACAGGGTATCGAAACCTTCTAACAAACCAGCAAAAATACAGCCGCATAAAACCAAGGCTTTTCCCTGAGTTCCCATGCCATAAAAAAAAACCCAAGAACACGTAATCTATCGCATTAAGCATCGGATTTTAGTCTTCCCAAGGGAAGGATAGGGTTTCTCCAGCAGTCATTTGCAGCACTGGGAGGCAAATAAATTTATATGACACAGGCCACGCGCTGTAAGTAGAAAGCGATGGTTAGTGACATGATGGCTGGCGAGCACGGCAAAAAAAGAAACGAAAGGACAGTTAGCAAATTCGATCATTAATTTCCCAGAGTCATAAATCAAGTACACACAGAATAAACAATGAACAAGCGGTTCATTTCGTATGCATCACTTTTTTGTTTATTTTAAGAAGTCTTATTTATTTACTAATTAAAAGAAAGATTTTAAACTATTTAAACTTACATTTCCGTCATTTAATTAGATATTACTTTTGTAATTGGTTTTTGACTCAGTTCCAACGGCGTAATTAAAGTGACTCTTAAAGTTGCTTTTCAAACATTTTTTTAACTATTTTATCTGTAAAGCGACATTACAGAATCACTTTTTATTCGGCAGTCTTAATTTTTGTTTCGAACAATTAGTATAGTCGTTAGCATAGGTTTTTACTTTAAAAAGAAAAAGAAAATGTTCTTCCTTCACTGCATTTATATTTCTCTAAAATCTTGTAGTAAGAATTTATATCGATTCATCATAAAGGAAATATGTTATACAAAATGTAATGATTTACTTTTTAACAATGGATGTGCTTTTTAAAGAGTTTTTGATGAGAAATGCATATTTTTATATAATATTAATTTTTACATTGCTAAATAAATATTAAATAATGATTCTTAATTCTATTGACATTGTTTAGTTTTCATTAGTCATAAAAATTGAACAGTATTTTCATAAATTCTAGAAAATGCAAATATCTCGCAAAATTTAATCTCATTACAAATTTCAGTTTCATAAGTTATGTAATTCAACAGAATAACGAAAATGCCATATTTTATTTGAATCGAATACCAAAAGCCTTGTATTTTCATAATCCAGCAATATTTTATATTCAAGTTACAGAGTAATACGAACGTTTTTTTTTTTAAATTTATTATTGATATGCAAAAAATACCACTCAAATACATCTCACTTCCTCTCATCAAAATATCAAAGTAAAATGTAATCAAATACAGTAACGTAAGTAACTAGGATGCAGTCTTTCACACTAATTATCTTTAAAATTTCGTGAAATATATGAATTTATGCACATGAAACCGATTTTTAAAAAATCAATTTTTCAATAAGTACATTTAAACAACTCAGTTTCACATTCTTCAATTAAATCGAAGAATTATTTAAATTTAATATCGTTTTCAATGTAATTAATTGTTTAATTCTTTTTAATTAACAAATACAGTTACTGACAGCAAGTATGTTAAAGATATACACTTGTGCACCTAAGTCACACAGTGTAACATTCAAATGTATATTAAGAAAATAAATATAATTATGTTTGTCATGCTATTGCGCTTTCAGATGATTTCATTTCCCTGAATTTTTTAGATATGATTCTTTCATAAAAATACTTTCTGTAAGCATTTATTGGCATATTTAATTAATAGAATTATTTTATTGACTTTTATTTTAAAATCTATACTTATAATAAAGCTCAATGTGTGTGTGTGTGTGTGTTGGCGCTCTACAGGCCAGACCATTCAACCTACAACTACCAAATTTGGCACGTGTATACCTTGGAGGCCGGGAATGTGCACCTGGGGGTTATTTTTTCGAATTTCTTATTAGAATTTTATTTATTTAAAAATTAAGCAAAATTTTGACGTGTTTCTACTATAACTTCCGAAAATATTACCGCACAAAAAAGATTTTTACATGAAGTTAAAGATCAAAAATTTATCTTTTAAATGATACTAATGTTTTAATCTTAACATTAAATTTCTATTTTTAATGAATTTTTAAATAAATATTTTAACTATGTTTTTCAATAATTTTTTTCGTCAAAAATAAAAATGAGGATTAAGCACGTTTCGCATTCAGGAGAAAAAAATAGCTTTTTTCAAAGTGTTGCCATCACATTGATTAAAGCTCTAACTGAAAATAAATTAAATCTTTTTGGAAATGAAATCTACAAAAATATAATTTTCGTCACGTGTCTGTAGGAAATGAAACAAGTATGAAATATTATTTTTTCTAAAAAATAAATTCAAGAAAAATTCTTTTATGATCTTTTACACTCTCTATATTATTAATCCAATAAATCAGTTTTATTTTAAGGCAAGTTTTGTTTAATATGAACAAGATATCCATTCAAATCATGGCCACACAGCTAATTTGTAAACCTTTAGTAAGACAAAGATCTGTTGCGACATAAATCGTAAATATTTTATTTAAAAGTAGCAAACGATTATTTTAATAATTATAAATTTTATTTTGTAAATAGTTGTGAAATTCAGATTGGCAACAGTGATATTTTTGGAACTTTTAATTTGTTGTTTAAAAACGATGCTAGAATTTTGAATGAAAATGTTGATGTAAATTTGATAATATTATCTATAATGTAATAAGATTTAGTTTCATAATAAGTTTGTCTGCATTCTATTTTTGTTGACGCACGAACACAACAGATTTACTAAAATGGTTTAAATAGAAAAATGATTATATTTTATGTAACTTAATTCAATAAATGCTCTAATAAATAACGAATTTTTGATTTTACATAAAGCTTCTGCTGTCGAAATCACGAATAACAAAATGTTCTTGAAACACTAATATTTTAAATAAAAAGAGTTAATTTCCAATTAACTAAATCAATCACTTAAACTGACTGATTTAATATCACTATTCAATAAAAAAAAGGATAATTTTAGATTTTCCATCGATCGTTTCAAAAAAAATACGCCAATCAGCGCGCAGGTTTCTAAGAATAATTGGCCTAAGATTATGAAAATGTTGAGTTTTTCTAGATTTTTAACATTCGAAACTTCATAAATAAGTCTTAGTTGATCGTGGAAAATAGAAACATTCATTCATTTATTTAAAATTTGGTGTGTCCAGAATATTTCTCAGAATATAATGCATTAAATTTAGATTTCATAATTTTTGAAATATATTTATAGGCTGGAACAAAATATTATTATTGATTTCATTTCAATCCTTTTGAAAGCAAAACTAAAAACTGAATTTTATGCTAAATCTCAGAAATTTTTGTTGAATTATTCTTTGAGATATTACATAAATTATCAAAAATATTTTGTAGTTCACATAAGACTTAAATACCGAGATATTCTGTTTGCAATACTCATATTCAATAATAATAGTAATAAATAAATAGCAATAAAGATGATAAATAAAATAAAACGCTTGGTTTTATTAAAAAATATCTTTATATTAATTGCAATTTCATCATTTTCATTTTAAATTAAAGTTGACGTTTTACCGGAAATGACAACAAATTAGCAAAATATATAGAGTAAATTGAACGAAACGATCTAAACAACAGTATAAGTTTGGTATGACTATCAAAATTTGAAGATTAAAATTGTTTTGTTTGAGAATCTATTAAGAGACCAGTTACTTAAAATATTTAATTGAAAATTGTAGCGAGCGGTAATATTGGCGAACCGGCTGGTAATAAATAAATAAATAACTTAAAATACTTAATAATAATACTTAATAATAATACTTAATAATACTTACTTAATACTTAATAATAAATACTTAAAATATTTAATTGAAAATTGCAGTCAGTGGTAATACTAGCGAACCGGCTGGTCGCCAAAGGCGGCTAGTATAAAATATATCCTAAATATTTACTGCTAAAATATATCAGGATCAATCATAAAAATTCTGTAGAGAACTGAAATTTGTTTTAAAAGTATTCCAGTTATTAGTGATGAAATTATTGTTCCGTTATCCATTTTTGCATGCTGTTCGTCATTCTTTTTTGAATACAAGTGTTAGATAAATAATAATGCAAACGAATTAAATAAATAAATTTAGAACGTAAATATTAAGTTGACATTAACAGAAGCGAAGTATATTCTCCAAATAAGCAACCACACATAAAATTATCTTAATTTTTCTAATGTTAAATATAAATTTCCTCTGTCTTCAAATGAGGAATAAAATGCGATATTAAGCAAACGAAAATTGTATAACTAATTATGCACAAATTATATTATATAATTATGCAGTATGATAGATTTCAAATAATAAATTGAAAATGATAAATGGAAATGAATGATAAATTTTCTATCTTAAATCTATTTGTTTTCCATCAAATTAATGCGAAATAACAAGAAAAAATAATTAACAGAGATTTCGAACAAATGAAACAAGAAGGTTCTCTCTAACCTCATATCAATTCCACATGCTTTTTATCAACTTTTTAACTATTTACATTTATTCTTACATTTTGAAGTCTATTTTTTAAAAATCTTTTATTTAAATTCTTTTCAAGACCATATCGATTTTGAAACACTGAAAAAAAACCCTGAGATATCTTTGGATATAAAAATGGGAACACTAATTAGGCGCATAGAAAATTTTCTATTATTTTTATACTATTTACTAGGAGCAAAGAAGAAAAAAATTGATATCATTTGAAATTAATTAATATTTAAATAACTTTATTGAAATCACTTGGTTTCGCAATTTGATGAGGTTGAATACCGACAGTGAAAAAAAGATAAGAAAGAGTAAAAAGAAATTTTTCAATGTCCAAACAATAAGTAATTGTGCAAAAAAAAAAAGACATTTTAGATTTATTCTCAAAATATTAAGCATTTAATTAAAAGACTGGCAGCTGTTTTATAGATCCAGCAACACGACCAAACTAATTAAAGATCTTATGAAAAACCAGACTGTTCCATCATAATGAATGCAAAAATATTATATTTTTAAAAATGAACTAATCTTACAAGGGAAATGTCGATCTTTAAATCCAGAAAGTTTTAATTAAATCTAAGGATACTAAATATCTTGAAAGAAAGATAAAGGTTTTTTTCTTTGCACTGGAATTGGAATGTTTTCAAAAGTTATGAAACTTTAAAGGATTTTTTTCTAATTATACATCAGCTTTTATGATTCAAACTTCACACTAATATGCATTCATTATTAAATCAGAAATGCAAAAAATCAATATTGGGAAAAGGAACTAAAATGTAAAAATGAAATAAAATATACTGCCTTCTCTAAATATTGTAGAAATAATATTATATATATTAAAATAATTTCGTTTGTAATCTAAAAAAGATAATAATCGACAATGTAATTTAACATTACTATTACAAATTAAGTATATTTATATTGTATAAAATAATTAGTATAAAAATTTTAAGAAATAGCTCAAAAGTGGTATTTGACAATATTTATGAATATTCCATTTTATTAACTTATTTGCTTAAAAACATGAGTAAAATGTAGATATTAATGAAAAATGTAATTTAAACAGTGGTATTTAAATTTAGAAAGGGTTAAAGCTCTAATTAAAAAGGTACATAAATTTTAATCGGATGGTCAGTTAACCATCATTAAAATTTAACTAATAAAAAAATATGAATTTTGGAATTCATAAAAGAACATTAACGATATTAAAACCAAAATTTACCATGCGAAAAAAATAATACATTGATATTCCATTGTTAGCATTTCATGTCTCACTATTCCGAGAACAACAATTGAAACCACATGTCCAAGAGGTCGCTGTTCCTTAGTAGCCCAGCCTATATTTACTGACACATGACGATGAAAATAAAAATCATCATCAGAAAAGTTCAGTCAGGTGGCATAAAAATATCCATGACTATGGAATACTTTCCGGCCACATCCACTCACAGCTGGTATCCTCTCAGTTCAATATCCTTCTCACAGTTCGAAAGGAACACGGAAAAGTTCCGACAGCTGCAGTCCCTGTAACAATAGAATAGTTCCGTCACATAGTCCATATTCAGAATTCCTTTTTCTTCAGAATTTCACTTTCAACGAATATTGTTCAATATTCAGGAGAGGTTTCGGAGAAAACTTTACTCCAAAATGATGGGGGGGGGGGGAATTGATTGAAGAATATCCTGACAGTTCCTATGAGAAATTCTTTTTTGAACCTTCACTTCTTTAAATTTTGATAGATTCATTTTAAGTCCATAATTCTGAGGGAAGGCATAAGCATGGATGCGTCTGTTAGCACTCAAACAGAAATCATTGTATTCAAACTACCTTATCTTAGTACAAATAATTGTTGAACGATAATCGTATAATTTTACTTGACGATAATAGCGTAATTTTACAAATTTATTCTTTTTAATTGCTTGAAGGTTAGTAACAAATGCTGTTTCTGTTTATTCTAAATTTTGGCAAGGAAGAAAATGACAAATCTTTCTCTTGAAAGATCATATAGGAAGAAATACAATCTTGATGGTTATTATAAACCACCACACAATAAAATCATATTCCAAATTCAGATCATTTGCAATAATCCTAAAATTTATTTTCAGGTGTTTTGATTATAATTTAAAAATTGTGATTATATTTCTATAATGTATTTCTTTTAAACTGTTTAATGGTTAGTAATAAATAACGAGCTGCTCATTCTCAATTTCGTAACGAAGAAAAATGGCAGATTATTCTCTTGAAACATCATATGGGAGGACGTCATTTAATATTGATGGTAACTAATAACCGTCACACAGCAAAATCATGTTTCGAATTCTCATCATCTGCTAGAACCTTAAAAGGTTTTTTTTCCAGTTCTTTGAGTAGATAGAGTTCTATAATCCCATTCTAATCTTTCAGACTTTCTAAAATTAAAACAAGAAAACTTCTAGGGGTCTTTTGAATCTAAAAATCTAAATTAAGGCTTCTCAACCTACAGTATATATACCACTATAGATACACTATATTACTTTTGGTGGTAAAATTTGTACATAAGTTTAAATTAATGTAATTTAATAATTACTATTTTTTGCATTTTAATTTTTATTATTTTTTCTTTTTTTTAATGTTTATGATTCAGATAAAACCCATTTATTTTACCTTTTTAGTATTCTTGTTAAGTTTTTTATGCCTCATGTGACATAAATTTCATGAATGAATTCAAGAAAGATAACTCGTGCAATTCTAAGTTTAAAAAGATGAATATAAGTATACTGCAGAAATAAACGCTAATATTTCTAATGTTTTTGGATATATCTCATCTTTTTATCGTATTCAATTTTCATCCATGCTATTAATCAAGAATAAATATAGGCCAAAGCTGCAAACAGAGCCTGAATTAACACTCATAATTAATGAATATAAAAGCCTGACATATACTAATGTAACAGGTTTTTCGTCGCATTAATCTTCATCAATAATAAACCTTTATAATTTCTATTACGTAATTTTATCCGCTACTTATAACATTATACAATACATTTACATTTCATTATGACGTAAAAGTTCCACTTACGAATATTATTGAATAATATTCTTATCGCTATTTTGCATAAAATGTATACTGCATGTCAATGTAAATGAAGCAAGACGCTATTTCTATAATCATAATTATGCATACACATACATTATTGTGTTTGCATCATACATGCATATGAATTAATATATACACGGAAGATTAAAACGTTCCAGATAGAAAATATCATAACACTTTCACAAAAAATAATATGACCTCAATTTTATTTAACCAAAATAAGTACATAAACACAGAGTATTTATTTAATTGCTAGTTAAACAAATTCAATTCGTTGATTTTGGGTTTGATATAAGAATATATTACTCGCAAAATTGCAAACAACAGAATTAGTTATGGAAATCTTAAGATGTATCACCACAACTTATCAGAAGAAACATGAATTAATTAAAATAAAATCTATACTTATAAATAAAGCTCAATGTGTGTGTGTGTGTGTGTGTGTGTTGGCGCTCTACAGGTCAGGTCATTTGACCTACAGCTACCAAATTTGGTACATGTATACCTTAGAGGTCAGAAATGTGCACCTGAGGTCGCTTTTTTTGAATTTTTAATTAGAATTTTAATTATTAATTAAAAACTAACTTTCTCGCCAAAAAAATCTTCCATTTTCCCTACCGCCAAATGAGTAAGGCTTCAGCATTTTTTTCCCAACAGTAATGGGGCTAGGGTTAACATTTTTCGGCCGATTATTTCAAACGATTCTGTTTATTTTCTTAATATTTTATGCATTTAAAATTAAACATTGTTAATTAATCCATCTTTCAGATTCATTCTGAAGTACTTTTGAATTAAAATAACACAGAATAAAGGAAATTAAAAATTTCTAATCTGCATAGCGTTACACCAACTGGCGTAGAAAAATTCAGGCATTTGCATTATCGTAACTGGCGTTGAAAATTCAAGCATGCGAATTGTGTTCTGATTGTTGACATGACAACCATTATCAACGGATGATTTAAATTATTTTTAGGTTAGTTGCACGCTTTTGTAATTAAATTGTATTTATGTTAGTTATATATATTTTTTTATATGCTTATAGTTTTAAGTACATCGTTTTTTAAGTAGATTTTTTTAACCTGTTTTCAATGATTTAAATTATTTTTAGATTAGTAGGTTAGTTGCAAGCTTTTGTTAATAAATTATATTTATGTTAGTTATATATATTTTTTGTATATGCTTATAGTTTTAAGTAGTTTTTTTAAACCTGTTTTCGACCGATTATTTTAAACGATTCATTTTATTTTCTTAGCGTCTGATGCATTTAAAATTAAACATTGTTAATTAATCGATCTGTTCATGATGAATCTGAGAAAATTTTGTTGACAAATTCTTGAGATATTACATAAATTAAGAAAGATATTCTTTAGTGCCCATAAAATTTAAACGCTCGGTGACTCTGTTATCAGTAATCATATTATAAAAAAATTCTTTGTTTCAGTAAAAAATATTATTATATTAATTGCAGATTAATTCTTTCCGCTTTAATTTAAAGCATAAATTCTACGAGAGGTAACAGAAAAATTAGAGAGATACATATTACGTTATGACTGAAGGCCTTTATAATATTATGAGTAAATTATATGACTATCAAAATTTGAAGTTTTAAAATAATTTGATGAAGAATCTATTAAAGTTGGAATTGCGTAAAATATTTAATTATTAAAGTTTAAGCGAACATTAACATTGGCGAACCGGCTGGTCGCAAAGGCGGCTCGTACAAAATAAATGTCAATAAATAAAAAAACCCACATAACATAAAGAATAAAAATCCTGCTTACAGGGACTTTTTTGCAAACTTTCTTGGGAACAGAATGAAATCACAAAAGACAGTGTCATTGTTTGTATTAGCAAGTTCCTACCTTTATATGCTATCGCGCAGATTTCATCAATTTTTCTAACCTGCCCTACAACCTCAAAGCTCCCCAAAGCACACTGGTCATAGAAAAGGAAACACTTTGTGCCCCTCGCACGAATTCTTGACGCACCCTCTCCTATCCGGGGGTGTGTAACGTGAGAAAAAACATATGTTCGCTCGCCTCCGAATAAAAAACAGTCGCTTTTTCCTCTAGGGAGGGGTTGCCATAATTTCTTTGCATGTTTTCATGCAGTGAGATTGAAATCTTCAGAGGTGGTGGTGGTTAAACGTTTTATGCAGGGAGATAACTTTAAAAAAAGTCGAAGGGTTTATGCCTTCCTTGAGAAAATGCATTACAGTTTCAAAAATATTGCATGAAGCAGCCGGAATGAGCATAAAGTAAAAAAGAAGTGAAAATACTGTTTTTTCCCTCAGAGTTTTTAAATAATCGCTTCTCTAGATAAATACATATTTATTTATCTGATTCAATGATAAAAAAATTAAGTCATTAAGAATTTTAAAATTCTTTAGATAAAATCGGAATGCGATTTTCTATTATGGTATTTAGTTATAATAGTATGCTTATGAGCAGTGTGATGAGACTGCTTATGGCATCATTTGGAAGCAAAATACGGAGTTTGCCTTTTTTTTTCTGGAGAAAAGTCAATTACCAAGTTGTAAAAAGAATATTACATATTTAGTAGGGGGGGGAGGGACATTTTGGGTACTTAGTGTTAAAACAGAAGGCTTAAAAAGTATGCTTGTACGCGATTGTTAATACTGTTATAAGACGAATTTTGCCAGAAAAAAGAAAAACAAACCATCCTAGTTATCACAAAATTCACATATTTTCTGTATTTAAATAAATATGTATTTACAATTTATATTTGGTATCTTATGTGAATTTCATGTTGCATTCTTTAGTCACATAGCAAATGAGGTGACCTGCTGACATTCTACATCAAATATGTTTTTCGATTTAAGTTTGGCGCTGAATTTATAATAAAGGGCTGATCTGCACTACATTTTTTCAGGGCATATAAAAGGACAAAGTTTATGCAGGATGTAATACCCGATTTAATTTAGCATATGTCACTGCTTCAAATGTGGAAAATATTATTCAAATATGTAGGAGCTCTTCAACGAAACAAGCGTTAAAAAAGACATTTCGGAGACATTCGAATAAATAATCGAGTACGATGGTTTCAGAGAGTGGACTTCGGGTTCCCCTCACTTCACCCCTCACTTCACTTTTACTGGCAGAAATACCTCAAATAGCACGTGCATGGAAACCAAACATTTCAGGACCTTCAACGACATATTGCTAATATCACATGATTTTCTAATATATCGCATGATATTCTTAGCAAATCAGTAATCACATGATTTTCTAAGAAGTATGTAATGTGAAATTCAAACAGAACAGTTTGAACACAGAAAATGAACAAGACAAATAATTGCCACCTCATTTTGGTACATAATGGGGCATAGCATCATTTATTATATAGTATACAATAGTGCATAGACACCAATTTTGTAACTTTAGTTCCAATCGTTCCGAAGGTAAGGGAAGGTAAAGGTTTAGGTGCCTTGAGTATAAAGCAGAAAATACACGAGTCTGATTCATTAGAATTAAAGTATAACGAACAGTAGCAACGTGAAATTTGAACATGCCAGATTAGTATATATTCCCAGATTAACTATGCTATTTTTAACCTTCAAAATTAATTATTTCTTTAATTAAGTAACAAAAATTAAGCTCAATTTTGGTGTTTTTACTCTGTTTTTAAAAAAATAATTTCTGAAATAACCATTAAACGAAAATTATTTATACATCATATTAAAGGCTAAATAATTGCCTTTTTTAATTCTTTAATAATAGTTCCATGTTTTTCAAAAATTCAATTAATTTTCTAATTTTTAATTAATTTTTCAAAATTAGTTTGACACACAACTTGTAACAATGGTCTCTAATGTAGACATTAAATTCAATCAATTTTATTGTGTCTAAAAATCCTTTTTTCTCTACTCGGGTGTTTCTACTATTGTTAAATTTAGGGTAAAATCATTGCCTTTCTTGAATAATAAATCCAAGATAAAGCTTTTATTTCCGCTTTTCTAATGTAATATGCATATCTTTCTGTGTGCACGTAGAGCAATCCAAAGACGTTGTTACATTATCATACGATGTTTCATTTCATTTTCACAATTTAATTTTTCTTTATCAGTGTGTAAGGTCATTCAAGGTCAAGTTTTGTCTTGACTGAAGAGAAAGATGACATATGAAAGAAAAGAAGGAATATTATGTGATGCGCTTCCGATTAGGCATACAAACACCAAAACGAGTAGAATGAGACTTCCGATCATGGCAATAAAAACTTGTAATAAGGAAGAATTTTTTTTTGTCATAGCAGTTAAAGTGAGAGCAAAATGGAATTCGAGATTTCTAGACTCATATTTAAAAATTTGGAGACTTAAAGAACAATGAGGTTGGTTGCTGACAGAGGAGAAGGAGGACGGATATTAACGAAAAATGCAATAACAAAAAAAAAAAAAATCTTTTATTAAATGTAGACTACTATAAAAACTTAATTTTGAAAATATTTTTATTTCGCAATAATGCCGTATATTTCCACTAATGATATAATAAATTTTTTGCTTTCGATATTCGATTCGAAGCTCTAAAATTTAGTTACGGACAAAAACAGTTTACAATTTTTAAATGAAGTATTATAAAAAATAGTTTAATGAAATATTAAATAAATACATGAAGGAATTTTTCATCTAAGTAATAAATAAATAAATTATGATTATTTTCTCTACAAATAATAAAAATTTTTAGAAAAATTATGCCAGGATATTATATAAACTCGAGTTACAAAGAAGCTAGTATGGATTTTGTGTAAAAAATGTGTAACATCAACAGTTTTTATGGAATACTATTGAACAGAAATAACATGGCAGATTTTTTATCGGAACTACTTTATCAAAATATTTTTAAAATCTTCAATTAGGGAAAGTAGGAACATAAGATGATGCCAAGTTAAAATAAAGAATTGGATAAAAAAATACTTTCAAACTCGAATAGAAAGAAAAAGGTGAAAATTGGAGCAAGAGAGGCAACGTGATGTGCACTTTACCTGAAAATTTTTTTCTATGCTTGCAATTCAAGTGGGAAAGATAAAGGCATGGATGTAGTGCATCTTTTTTTTTTATCTGACTACAAGAACCACTTGGGGATTTATCTCTAGAGCAAAGACATCAATCTTAAAAGAAAAAGAAAGGGAATTTTCCTGCGTAGTAAACTCAAGGAAATATGCAGATTATACACAAACTACTCACAACTATAATTTACGCCAAAAAATTTCAAAATAGTCCATCCAAATCCAAAAAAGTTATCAGGAAAATACTCAGTAATGCCAGCATTAAGATCCAAGATAATTCGAAAAGGGCTTTTTAAGATTATTATCAAAATAATGACATCGGAATATTGTAAGAATAAAGATTTTCTAAGAAATAAAACATAACTTTAACTAAAAAATATTTCAACTGATGAAAAAGAAGACTTAAAATGATGACAAATGCATGAGTAATGTTTAAACGCTCGAATTCAAACTTCTATCCATTACATCAAAGAACAGTTTACCTTATAACAGTCATATTACCTTGTTCGCATCTCCGAAGACTCTGTAATGTATATCGCTACATCTATTTTTAATCTTTCCTTATTTAACAAATGATTTTAACCTGTGTTGTTTTTCTCCATCGAAATTTCATGATCTGGAATAAAATAAATGAAACTGGCAGACACAAATTACGTGGTTTCATGTGCTGTTACGAATTTTGATACTAAAATTCAACAATTTAAATAATTTTATGTTTGAAATTTATTTTTTTATACTCAGAAAAAAGAGAACATTTTTGTAAGTGAGTCTGTTCGATTTAAATCAAATTCATAAGTTTTTTTCCCCTTCATAAAAATGAAGATATTGTTTTTTTTTCATTTTAATAATTTTTAAGATCATATATTAATAAAGTTAACTACATTAAATTCAGAAATTAAAAAATATATATACTCTACGATTAACTTCCTTTTTGATATTTCTGATTCTGTTCCCGCTGAAATTTAGAAACTGACACTTTTTTAAGGCCATTTTAACAGGGACCAAGATTTTTCTCTTGCAGATATTTATTGATCAATCAAACTTTCAACTTACAAAAGAAATACACCCACGTTATGATATTACAAATACTTATGAAACATGTCACAATAACTTTCTAGTTTTGTAATCCGTTTCCAAGATGAGAAAAAAATTATTGCGTTAAAACAGGCACTCATAATGAATCTAAATATAAGACTCGGATAAAGTTTTAATATAACCTAATTAATGAGAATCTTTTCGACTTAAAAAAGCATATACATATACTCTATCCAATTTCAATTAATTAGGAGGGACAATAATCAATATGTTTATAACGTATCTAATTTATATTGCAGAAGTTCCTTACTTTTCTTTGCTATTATTTAGTAAAAGTTTTAAAGCAAACTTTATATGATTACTTATATCTACAATAAAAAGCAGGACATAGAGTTTATTACAAAGGGAAAAAAATGAACTTTTTAATAACAATAAAAGAAAATGAATAAATACATTTTATTCAATTTAAAATCAATTATTATTTTAGTACATACGTGCTGATTATTTTGAATATAGAAATATTTAGAGAATATCAATGCTGCGAGCAATACAATTATTAAAAAAACTTTACAGAAGTAAAATTATCTGACATTATGCCAGCTATGTATACGATGTTATAATTAAAAATAAAAATTGAAATTATGCAAAAAAGTTTAAAAAACACAAACAATAATTTTATTCATATAAACTTTGAAAGATGCCGTATTTAAAAATAAATTCTCTACAATTAACTATTAATTCAGATTGCAGTTCTCCTGATATAAGGAAAGGCATAAGGATAATAGAGCCGATGACTATAAGTTTACAAAAACTATTCCTTTAAATATTTACTAGGTCAACACGTATCACAAAAACGCTGTAAATAAGAAAACAAACACAATAATTTATATATAAATATCACCCCAAACGTAAAGAAGCAAGGAATGCCATATTCAAGAAAACGCCTAATGAAAAATATATCATTTTAAACTGAAAAACCGTAAAAAAAGAAACAAAAAAGTTAAATACCTTACAAATAATAAAATTCAATTTTAAAAATGCATTAGTTACAAAAAATATTAAATTAAAAAATTAATTAAAAAAATAGAAAACAGTTATCAAAAGCCCTCCGATTTATCGAGTAAACTGTAAAATTTTGAAGGCATGCAACCAAAAAAAAAGTGCATATTCTTGTAAATATTTGTTTGCTTGCTTATAAAGAAAATTTAATAGCTGCACCGAAATCATTACCTTAATTAAGAAACAATATCATCAGTTCATTTATTTCTTCGAAATGCATCGAAATGGCACTAAAAATTAGCAGTTTGACAGCCCTAATGATGAAATCTATTCATATCTTTGTAAAAGGAAAACTAAAAAATGTGTTTCGTAACATTTCATATAATCATTTAATCGAATTTCCGATTCGATAATGTGACTCAGAAAGGATAAAAAGATTTGAGATAATCTTAAATCCTAATTTCAACTATATATTCATCAAATAGAGTATGATTTGGAGTATTCGACCAAGATACGTCAGAAAAATATTGGAACCGCGTAATTTGGTTTTAAGATTTTCAATACGGTACCAAAAATATTTTAACAATCCAAAGGAACCTTAATTTTAGAACAGAAATTACTGCTTCTCAATAACAGTAGATTAATTGCAGATTATTATGAAGAATAATCCAGCTTAAAAAGATTAAAAGGAAATGTTAAAAAAAATCATAGGAGCATGTTTGGAAATTTAAATCTGTTTAATAGCTGAGTCCTTTTTAAAGATAATATAATCCTCACTTTATCCTTTCAGAGTTAGTTAATTATTCTAGTAAACTTACTTCCAAAAATAAAGTATTTTGTTGATCTAATTCGGTGCTACTTCTGTAATATATCATTCATCATTGTGAAACATTAATCCGATGAATTTCTGGACGCTTACCAGATTAAAGTTGAACATCGAAAACTATCAATTACAAAAGAGTACCTTAAAATGATAATAATTGGTTATTTTAACTAGAAATAGGGATTAATAAATGCTATAATAAATCTTCAAAAAGTGGAGAGATCATTTATCACTCTAAATTTATCTTAAATTTGGATGATTGAGTAACGTGTCTGGCGACTTTAAATTAATAAGAAAAATTATTTATTTTCAGAAGGAAATTTTAGATTTAATGCAATAAAATAGATATTCAATAAAATGAAACAATCCTCTTGAATACCTTTATGAAAATAAAAAGCTTGTATCATGAAAATTTCTCAAGCAAACATACGATTCACAAACTTTATGAATTGCAAATTTACTTCACTTTCTCCTTTGGGTTTTTATTTTGAACTTTCCGCCAACCATTTTATCATTGGTATCGGTTCGGGTTTTTTTGAAAAAAAATATCCTCAATGTGAATTTCAAATTCGAACAGCTTGTTTGCAGCATGTACGGAATCTAAATTTCACTGCCAAATATGATAAAAGTATACAGAATGAGAAGAAACAAGTAATGAAATAAATATCAGAGATTTCATGTATGGCATGCTAAGCATTGCTACATCCTATATTGTTTTATTTTCTCTTATTTTAAATAATCTCTTTTCTCCAAGCATCAGTTGCGAATTTTTCTTTCATTTTGCAAACGACTTATGTTATATCATATAATTTTATGTATAATAATTTCCATCATACAATGCATTTTTATAATAACACTTAAAATGAAATCTTTTCTGCACGACTCTCAATTTATCAAACCGATTATAAGTAACAAGGTAATTACCAGTTTCAACAAGCGATAAATATTTGGAAAATTAAATATTTATATCTGAAAACTTCTAATATCTCATTTTTTGAAAGTTTCTCAAATAGTTGAAAAGGTATTTATTAATAGAAAATCTTTATTGCGTTCAAAAAAATTCAAAATTGTAATCTCTAAAAGAGATGGAAAAAGTTAACATTTTATCCTTAGATTTTATTAAATTGAATTATTTCAAAATGCACAAATTCAAGAGTAAAAATTAATTTCAAGAACTGAATGCCTGAATTTGGGAAAAAGAAAATAACTAACAAAAAATATTACTTAGCTTAAATAACAGATGATTAGAAAAACATATAATTTAATTTGAAATATAATAAAAAAATCACCAACCTGTATCAACTTAATCAATGCATAATCGTCTGTCAATGGCATTGTTTCACAAACCATGTTTAGATAGACGTGCTTACAACACACAGAGTGAAACAAATTCGGAGAAACTGAACACAATAAAGCATTTCAATAGAACTAGCAGCAAGTAAAAAATGGCATAGACTTAACAAAGGAACATAACCAAAGTGTTTTGAGAAGAACTATTTTCCTCCTTTCTCCAGAAAGAAAGTTCACTATGACAAATTTGATACCAAACTTCGGAATTTTCTAACGACGACATCTGTATCCTCAAGGCACGTTAAGAAAACAAATAAAAAAGCATAATAAAAGGCATAATCTTCATGTAAATCAGGTAAAAGCATCTATTTCTAGATGAATTCAAGCGCATCTGAATACAAGGAGAAAGTACGCACTGAGAATATTAGATCAAAATTATCAAGATTCGTGACCGCGATGCAGCAAACTTGAAGCCATGGAGTGTCATGAACAGGAAACATTAACAAGTGAAGAGATATAAAATAAAATTTATAAAAAGTTCAGTTTGTTTTGATGCTTAAAGTAAATTTACGTGAATAGATTTCTTAAAGGAATGATAAAATTTATGAATCAAATTATTAAAAATCCAGATCACACTATGGCTTTGAATGTGCAAAAAAGTATGAAAGGTAGGTGAGTTTATATAAATATTTTGTTGAAAATCTAAGCATAGATGAGAATTAAACTAGAATTAAAACACAGAAATACAAATTAAATATTGACTCAAGTTTTAGCAAATTAAAACAGCGTGAAAGCTTCTAATTTGATATTTAACAAACATGTGCGAAGTATGATGTCAGCACAAGATCCACTGCGATCTCCATTTATGTTCTGTCTTCTCTTTTCATTCTCAAACTTTCTAATTTGTTTTAAAAAATGAACACTTTTCTTTTGATATTTTAATCTTAGTATTTTCATTGTTATATGGTGTTTTCTTTTTTGTTTTGGGTGAAATAAACCCAAATATCAATAATACCACTTCAAATGTAACAAAAAATATTAATAAATCCAAAAAACAATAGAAATTTTGAATTAAAAATTAATTTTGCAAAATCCTCCAAAAACTTTAAAAAATGATGCAGTCAATCCAAAATATATTATTTCAATAACTTCAATAGTCCTTTAGATTGTGGATCAAATATATATATTTATTTTTCTCTCTGCTACTAGGTTTTTTGGTAGTTTTCCAAGGAAAAAAGCTTGTCTTAGCTCATGCTAAAATCTACGCAGAAAACACCAAATAATATGACTAAATTCTCCAAAATAAAAATAAAAAATTATGAGAATATATTGCTATAAGTTTTTTAGGAGTCCTTGCTTTTAATTACAAAATTCAAATTTCTTTTCTTCCTAATTTTTTTAAATAATTTACTCATTTAATTAGCAAAAAAAAACAGAAATGGAAAAAAAGCTTATTGTTATATCAGTAAAGAAATGCATTGCCTAATAAATATAAATCTATTAGCTATCGGTAATAAAATTCACAAAACAAACTAAAAAGATTTGAATGAATTTTTCAATACCATGGCAAGCTAAAGTAAATATTCATTACAATAAAATACAGAAAAATCAATAATGGCTAAAGACAAAAACATTCTTATATCTTGAATTAAATCTAGATAATTATGTCAAAGATAAAAAAATCTTTCAGTAAAATTAAAGAACATATTGATAAAAGTTTTTAATAATTTCAAATGCACATCTGAAAGGAAATATGGCATAATAGTAGGATGTCCCATAAATTTCTTTCTTTTTTTATACGAAATGAATTTATTATATTTTATCGAAGGTTGATTAATTGATTGATTTATATATGAACCGCTCTGCTCTATCACCTTTTTCATCTCTCAGGAAGCCTCATTATTACATATCTGCAAAATTGTTGAAGCTTTACTTGCAAAATATTTCTAGAGATTATTTTTATGTCTCTTACGGATAAGAATCGTTTATTGTGGAGAAAGTTTTTTTGATGACAGAAGCAAGGAATAATATGAAGGAGAAAGATCAGGGGAAGTCAAAGGATGTAGTACAATTTCCCAACTGTAACCTTTTTTTCTCTGACAGCCCAATGGAACATAGGTTTTGCATTAAAGTGATAAAAAACAATGCAGTGTCAATTCGTCAATTTGGCTGTTTTTCGGAAATAGCGTCTTTCAATTTATCAATCTGACAGCGGTATTTAGAAGATTACACTTTGAGACACTCGCTAAATGAAAAAAAGAATTTTCATTGCGAGAAGTCCACACCTGCGATAGTTGAAGATCAATTTTCAAGTGCGTTTTTTACGTATATTTTGATTTAAGAAAAATACAAGTTTCAGTCTCCAGCGACAAGTTTATATAAGAAAAGTTGCCTTTAATGTCACTGGAAAAGAAAATTGCACAGAGAGACGCGGTTCATGAAGCCAGTCTCCATAATAGGTGCGGAACTAAAATTTCACATCGAATAGCATATCCTATTTTCATCCGGTTATTATGTCTCGTTCTCCTGGGACTGCGCCATATGTTATTTCGTACACTGTATATCGCAGGGTTTTAGCGAGCATGAATTTGATAAGGATTAATCGATGCTGGACGATCGTTGCGGTCTTCATCTTTCTGGTAAAAATTCCCGCTCTAAATTTCTTAAATAAATTGCGATGGTTGTAATATTCATTGCACCACACCCATAAATGGTACAAATATATTTTGAAGTATCCTAGCATTCTTACATTTTTTAAAGGTAAAATATGTGAAGGTAAGGCGATGAAACATAACGTGCCGAATATGTTTTATTTGGCAATCCATACAGAACGGTGTAAAAAAAAGGTTTAAATGAGATTATATCACTTACGAAACATATTTTAAAAGAGATCTAGAAAGACTGAAACCGATCGCAGAGACAGCTAATAGATATATCAGTATCTATATAAACAAGATGTTAAAATCATTCCTAACATAATGCGAAAGAAACTTATGGGACATCCTAATAATCAGTCAGTAGAAAAACATTTCTTTTGAAGTCAGACAGTGTAGCAAAAAATAATCATTACGCTATCCAAAAATAAAATTACGTAGTAGAATTTATGATTACACATCTGAACCAAGAACATTTCTATGTATTTATTCTATGATGAATAAAAGATGCAAATAAGACAATTTACAATTTTGAACCATAGAGACGAAAATAAACTCGCGATTTTTACATCCTTTATTTGAATATATATGTAGAGAAACTTTAAATTAGCAAAATAGGAGAATATCTAAGAGAAAATTCAAAAACTGTTGAGATTTTAAACTATAATAACCTTTAAGTGGTCATGATTACTTCAAACAATAACTTTCCGGTATAAGTTATTATAAATAAAAATTTCTATGAATTTAAAAGAAAAAAAATGAATGTAATTAAACGCATTTTTAACTTTATTTGATACATTAATATCAACTGACACTACATACGTTATTTGTAATCAGCAGACATAGATTCTTTCAGAACTAAAAACTTTAAGTAAATGTATGCATTTTTGAAAGTTAAAAAATTTAATACACGCGTGTTTCTTTCGTATATTTCAAAAAAAAATCAATATTAGATTTATATATTATATCAGATATATACAATATTAGAATAACTTAGCTTCAAAAGCAGTGCAATTTTGTACAAAACAACATCATAAAAATAACTTCAAACTCAATGCTTCTTAAAAAAAGTTTTAAAATAAAGTAGTATGGAAAAATTTAATGGAAAATGTATCTATTTCGTTTAAAAATCAAAA